>VFFE01008364.1:1984528-2061765 GCA_008921705.1 Burhinus oedicnemus
ATTGTAGTCAGTGAATTTATCAACGGCAATCTCGAATCTGTTCTGTCGCTCTCAATAAAATAACTAATTTCGATTTTTGTGAATCTGACTCAGTGAAAGTCCTTTGTGGGGACTCTGATAGACGGATCAGTGAAAGTCCTGGGACTCTGACAGACAAATATCGAAACTGCATTCCTTTTAACGCGACAATATGCACAAAACTCTTTATTGGTCTCCATAACATTTTCTCAAGCAGAGTTAAATGGTTTTGAAAAAATCAGGTGGTGTAAAGTTTATGACCACATTTCAGAAATCTGGTCTCTAATAGCCATAAAATAACAAAGTCTAATAGCTGACCAAAATACATATTATTTTTACATATTTTTTTAGGCTAACAAAAATCTGTTAGGATACAATATCATATTAACTATACAGGTATAGTGACTGATTTTCGTGATATGTTATTAGCTTGAAGCATCGCTGATTGAATTGAAAATGATTCAGCCAAAATTTATTTAGAAAAATATGAAAGCAGGGCTTATATAGCCCTTTATAATACCAGGAGAAACACAGGCATTTATTACTTTGAGAAATAATGCTGAACATTACTGATTGCTACTGTCAGAGAACAATCGACTTAATGGAAAATTCTAGTTGAAATAACAGATTACTATATGACTTAAATATTTACAAAGATTGATTACATTCTTACAGCTGAATCATAGTGCAGATATCACTGCTTAATCATGAAAAAACACTTGTAAAAACAGCCGTTCAGGTCCATCAGGTAAATAGATTGTACATCAGTTCCAAAAGTGACTACTTTCAAGCCTTTTGAAAACAATATTTTGAGGGAGGATTTCTTCTTCCTAATTAGTGCATAGAAAAACAACATTGTGCACAGCATCTATCAACTCATTCAGTGCCTGATGAATTATCAATGCATAAACATTACAATAACAAAATATCATACTTACATTTTCCAAGGGGAGTACTTGCAGCGTTCATTCCATTAAATTGAGATAATATATAAAAGTGGAGAGCTGCATTTTTCAGTAAAGTACCAAAGAAGAGTATGGATGAGAATTTATGATATTATTTGCAAGTGCTAACCTATATATAATTCCTGCATCTCATCTATAGTAGAATCTGGTTTGGGTTAAATTTTCATCTGTATGTACCACATCCTGCTGACTTGTCCAAGTAATCTGAATTGAAAGGTAGCATGATATGCTACATGAGAATTCCTGAAATTATTTTAAAAAAACCAAAAAGTGAAGATTTGGTGTTTTGCTCTGCTCTACTGCCATGTATGAGTGTAAAATTTTATGCCATGTTTAAAATGAACAATCTCCATCTTTGTAATCTTTACTGGATTAATGTTTCTTAAATGATTAAGCTTCTCTCACAAGCATAATCAGACTCACTGGATATGAAAAGTAGCATTATTATGCCATCATTTGGGATATCGGGTTAAGGACAACATCCTGTATCAGTCTAAAGCATGGGTGATTTTTCAAGTTAAGAAACTTTCTTATTTTTTAGTTTTTTGTCAACGTAGTTGTCAAAAGAATTATTTCTGATATTTTTGATATGCATTAATTAATAATGACAACAATAGTAAGAATAATCCTACTGTATTATCAGATTTATTATGACAGCATCACAGATAGTTAGATAGTTATTGTGTTGCATGAACTGGCAAACTTCATTCTTGAATTTAAACCTTAGAGGTTATAATACAGAACATATCCAAACCCCAGCTTTTTAGAGACTGGGAATTTTTGCAGAAATGGCCAAAGTGTTGAGGATCCCCCATCCAGGCTTCATAGCGAAATCCAAGTTATTACTACAGGTAATGTAAAAATCAACTGAAGTGGCATATGTAGCTATTGACTGAACGATGTCATTTCCACATGTATTTCAAGAGCTGACAGAGCTCCTTTGGAACTTAGGCTTAGCTCACTTCTCACGATCACCCTTTATTTTTAAACCTCATTCTAAAATTTTAGGTCTAACTTTGGTCTTAAGTTCAGGCTCCTCCTTGGTACACATACTGTCATTTTCATCATTGACACTAATAAAATGGTATTATTTATTAACTTGTTTGTAGTTTATAAAATAAAAGAAGTTTAAACAGAATTTCTGTGGAAAGTTTGTAGCAAGGAATGTGTTTGTGAAAGAGGACAAACAGATCCATAAAAATTTCACAATGCAAAATCTTGAGTATAATGATAATGCTAAAATAATTTCCAGAAAAAATTAAATTTGAATAGAGTATAAAACAACACAATTATTTGTTTTGAAAGCAGGGTGCAAAGGAGGTCCTTCCACTGTACAAAGTACAGTAAAACAGATCTGGAAAATCAGCACATAAGAAAAACCTATTTTCCTTAGAAAACTAAAGTAGTATTTTTGACAATATAGCTGAAAATTATAACATAGATTTTGAATAAAATACGTATTCCCCAAAATTAAAGATTGAAAATGAAAGAAAGAAAGACTCAAATTTATTTAGGACCTTAATAAAAATATTTCTTCACTCCTGTATTCAGCAAAAATAATCCTAGTAAAATTGTCTGTGTAGGTTCATATGGAGTAATGCACAGCTATTTAAAATACGTAGAGGACTACTTAATGAATATAGGGACACAGAGATGATCTGAATGACTTCAACACTCAAATTCCAACTGCGATGAGATTTGGGGAAACTCTATTTTATTTTTTTTCAAAGTTTGTCAAAGAAGAGAAAAGTTGGGGTTTTTTGTCTTTCTAAGGTCTCATGATGTTAAGGAAAAAAAGGGCTTCGGTTTATTGTTTTTTATTTTACCTCATATTTTTGAAAATATTGTTGTGTTTTATTATTAAGAAAATAAAATAAATACAATTAAATCTTGTTCAGTCTCATATTTAAATGATTAAGCTATTGTTCTTTCAAAAAACTTGTATAATTTTAAAAGTCATGTTTATAAATGGCATTCATTGTTATTTTTCTGAAAGACATTAGAAGGAAATAGATGATTTCTATAGCTGCTCACTGGGTTTGTTTTAGGTTTTCATTTGGAACAGATACATTTGTCTTGTATCACCTATAAACATCTTTCTGGAAGATTATATTAAGTCTAAATATGAAATATGTAAAATCTATTAACTCTATATATGAAATCTCTAAAATATTTTGTTTGGTGATTTTGTAAAGATTTTCAAACTTAAATTTAGAAATATTTATTTCAAAGATACTACTTAGATAAACATAGGATAAAAAAGATATGTATGTATCTATATGAAAGAAACAGATCATCATCTATATGGTTTAGATTCAAAATCTATCTAAATTCCAAGAATAAAAATGTGGGGTTAAACCCAGAATTATTCAAGTGATTTACAATATTTATTTCTTGATCTATGTATTCTGCTTGTTTCTAAATAAACTTGAACACCAATCTTCTGTTTTGTTTTAGAACAGTGATTGTTGCAAACAGTGACAGCTTGCTGTACATGATTTCCAGAAGAGAACGGTTTCGTAGCATTTAACTTTACAGAATAGATGGAAACAGTAGACAGAAACAATAGACGGAAACAGTAGATCAGACTAGATTAGTCCCTGCTCTGTTGCAGGAAAATAATAGAAATCCTAGTGACAGACAGCAAGAAAGCTAGCGTGGTGTTCTGTGACTTATTAAACACCTTCAAGCAGTCAGCATTTCCCCTAAAACCCTCCTGGCCCTCCTCACCTTCCCAACTGCCCTTGCATAATAGGTATGGGGCTTTGGAAATTGAGGGCCAGGCGAAGGAGGATGGAGAGGATGATCCATCCAGTGAGTCGCCCAGGGCTAGTCACTCACCCCCACACCTTAGGACTTCCTTAACTAAGAAAAAAAGAAGGGTAATTGTAGTAGGTGACTCCCTTCTGAGGGGAACAGAGGGCCCCATTTGTAGACCTGACCCATCCCACTGGGAGGTCAGCTGCCTCCCTGGGGCCAAGATTACAGACATAAGGAGAAAACTCCCTACCCTGGTTCGGCCCTCAGATTACTACCTACTACTGATATTTCAAGTAGGTGGTGATGAGGTAGCTACCAGAAGTCTAAGGGCAATGAAGAGTGACTTTACGACCCTGGGACAGCTGGTTAAGGGATCAGGAGCACAAATAGTGTTCTCCTCTATCCCACCAGGTGCAGGGATTGATGAGGGGATAAGCAGGAGGAGCCAGCAAATTAACTCCTGGCTGTGAGACTGGTGTAACCAGCAGAACTTTGGTTTCTTTGATCATGGGTTGATCTACAGGTCACCAGGCATGCTGGAAACTGGTGGAGAAAGCCTAACCCGAAGGGGAAAAAAAATCATGGGACAAGAATTAGCAGGGCTCGTTCATAGGGCTTTAAGCTAGGTTTGAAGGGGGACGGGGATGGAACCAGGATTACTAAAGTGGAGCCTGGGAGCAGCATGCCAGTGCTTCTGAGTAAAAGTGTTAGCAAGGTCTTGCAGTCTGACCCAGTGATGGTGGGGGGTGGTGATCCGTGTGGCAGTAAAGACATGAGGGGTAGTGATAGGATGGTAACTACAGGAGTATCTGAGCATAATCAGGTGGGAATTAGGGCTTGTCCCTCCAAAAGAGTGGCAGGACAATGAGCCCAGATGAAGTGCATCTATACTAATGCATGCAGCACGAGGAACAAACAGGAGGAGCTGGAGGCCATTGTACAGCCAGGGAACTATGATATAGTTGCCATCACAGAAATGTGGTGGGAAGACTCACACTACTGGAGTGCTGTGGTCGATGGCAACCAACTTTTCAGAAGGGGTAGGCAAGGAAGGAGAGGTGGTTGGGTGGCCATCTATGTTAGAGGCAGTTTTGAATGCCTAGAACTTAACATTGTGAATGACAGTGTTGAGTGTTTGTGGATAAGAATCAAGGGGAAGGCCAATAAGGCAGACAGCATGGTGGGAGTTTGTTACAGACCCCCCAATCCGGATGTGGAGACTGATGAAGTATTCTATAAGCAGCTGGCAGAGGTCTCGCGATCGCTTGCCCTTGTTCTCATGGGGGACTTCAACTTCCCAGATGTCTGCTGGAAATATAACACAGCAGAGAGAGAACAGTCCCGGAGGTTCCTCGAGTGCGTGGAAGACAACTTCCTAACACAGCTGGTGAGGGAGCCAACGAGGGGAAGCGCCCTACTGGACCTACTGTTTGTTAACAGAGTAGGTCTTGTGGGGGATGTAAAGGTTGGAGGTCGTCTCAGGCAGAGTGACCACGAAATGGTAGAGTTTTCAGTTCTTGGAGAAGCAAGGCGGGGAGCCAGCAGAACTGCCACCTTGGACTTCCAAAGGGCAGACTTTAGCCTGCTTAGGAGCATGGTTGAGAGTGTCCATTGGGAGACAGTCCTGAAGGGCAAAGGTGCCCAGGAAGGCCGGTCATACTTTAAGCAGGAACTCTTAAAAGCACAGGAGAAGGCCATCCCCATATCCCAAAAAACAAGCCGACGGGGAAGAAGACCAGCCTGGCTAAATAGAGAGCTTTGGCTGGACCTCAGGAACAAAAGGAAAGTTTACACTCTTTGGAAAAGGGGGTTGGCAACTTATGAGGAATACCAAGATGTAGTGAAGCTATGCAGAGGGAAAATCAGAGGGGCCAAAGCCCAAGCAGAACTCAGCCTGGCCACTGCAGTTAAAGATAATAAAAAGAGGTTCCTTCAGTGTATCAACAGAAAAAAGAAGACTAGGGACAATGTAGGCTCACTGGTGAATGAGATGGGCACCCTAGTGGTGGAAGACACAGAGAAGGCAGAGTTACTGAATGACTTCTTTTCTTCGGTCTTCACTGCTAAAGCTGTCCCACATGAATCCCAGACCCTGGAGGCAAGGGACAAGGTCTGGAGAGAGGAAGACTTTCCCTTAGTTGAGGAGGACTGGGGTAGAGACCACTTGGCCAAGCTGGACATCCATGAGTCCATGGGCCCTGATGGGATGCACCCGTGAATGTTGAGAGAGCTGGCAGATGTCATTGCTAGACCACTCTCCATCATCTTTGGAAGGTCATGGGGAACAGGAGAGGTGCCTGAGGACTGGAAGAAGGCCGACATCACTCCAGTCTTCAAAAAGGGCAAGAAGGAGGGCCCGTTAGTCTCAGCTCTGTCCCTGGGAAGGTTATGGAGCGACTTGTTCTGGATGTCATCTCCAAACACCTTGAAGAACAGGAAGTTATTAGAAGTGGTCAACACGAATTTACCAAGGGTAAATCATGCTTGACCAAGAAAGGCTTTTGACACTGTCTCCCATGACATCCTCATTAGGAAGCTGAGGAAGTGTGGGCTAGAGGAGTAGACAGTGAGGTGGATTGAGAGCTGGCTGTGTGACAGAACTCAGAGGGTTGTGATTAATGGAGCAGTGTCAAGTTGGAGGCCTGTAACCAGTGGTGTCCCCCAGGGGTCAATACTCGGCCTAATCTTGTTCAACATATTCATCAATGACCTGGATGAGGGGACAGAGTGTATCCTCAGCAAGTTCCCTGATGATACCAAATTGGGAGGGGTGGCTGACACTCCAGAGGGCCGTGCTGCCATCCAGCGTGACCTGGGCAGTCTGGAGTGCTGGGCAGAGAAGAACCTCATGAGGTTCCACAAGAGCAAGTGTAGGGTCCTGCACCTGAGGAAGAAGAATGCTAGGCACCAACAGAGGTTAGGGGTGGACCTGCTGGAAAGCAGTTCTGTGGAGAAGGATCTGGGGGTCCTGGTAGATAGTAAATTCTCCATGAGCCAGCAATGTGCCCTTGTCACCAGGAAGGCCAATGGAATCCTGGGCTGCATAGGGAAGAGTGTGGCCAGTAGGTCGAGGGAGGTCATTCTCCCCCTCTACTTGACACTGGTGAGCCCACAACTGGAATACTGTGTCCAGTTCTGGGTTCCCCAGCGCAAGCGGGACAGGGAACTACTGGAGAGAGTCCAGCATAGGGCAACAAAGATGACTGAGGGATTGGAGCACCTCCCTTATGAGGAAAGGCTGAGAGAGCTGGGACTCTTTAGCCTGGAGAAGAGAAGGCTGAGGGGAGACCTTATTCTTGCTTAGAAGTATCTGAAGGGTGGGTTGAAGGAGGATGGAGGCAGCCTCTTTTCAGTGGTTCCCAGTGACAGGACGAGGGGCAATGGGCACAAGTTGGAACATAGGAAGTTCCATTCAAACCGAAGAAAAAAACCCTTGTTTATGGTGAGGGTGCCAGAGCACTGGCACAGGCTGCCCAGGGAGGTTGTGGAGTCCCCTTCTCTGGAGATTTTCAAGACCCGCCTGGATGCAGTCCTGAGGAATGTGCTCTAGGCATTCCTGTGTCAGCAGGGGAGTTCAACTAGATGATCTCCAGAGGTCCTTTCCAACTCTGAAAATTCTGTGATTCCGTGATTCCATGACTGCCAGCATGTTGCAGGATTAAGGACTAAATCCACACATTTGCATAATTGTTTATATAAAAGAGACAATGATGAACCTTGCTCTGTGAGTTTAGCACCTGGTATGACTTTGGGAAGTTATTGACAGGCTTCAAAAAGAAGACTTAATGCTCAAGCTCTGCTCCTGAAGTAGTTTACATGGAGTAACCATTGATTTTGATTTACATTCAACGGTTAGACTACCCTGTAGAGAGAAACAAATTTAATCATTTTATCCAACACATTTTTTTTTCCCGTTTTAAGTATCATAGAATCACAGAAAGGTTTGGGTTGGAAAACACCTTTAAGATCATCTAGTTCTAACCCCTTGCCATGGGCAGGGCCATCTCCCACTATACCAGGTTACTGAAAGCCTCATCCAACCTGACCTTGAACACTCCCACGGATGGAGCATCTACAGCTTCCCTGGGCAACCTGTTCCAGTGCCTCACCACCCTCACAGTAAAGAATTTCTTCCTGAGATCTAATCTAAATCTACCATCTTTCTTTACTCCCTGATAAAGAGTCCCTCCTCATCTTTCCTGTAGGCCCCCTTTCAGTACTGGAAGGTTGCTATAAGAGCTCCTCAAAGCCTTCTCTTCTCCAGGCTGAACAACCCCAGCTCTCTCAGTCTGTCCTCATAGCAGAGGCGCTTCAGCCCTCAGATCATCTTTGTGGCCCTCCTCTGGACATGCTCCAACAGGTTCATGTCCTTCTTTATGTTGGGGGCCCCAAAGCTGGATGCAGTATGCTAGATGGGGTCTTATCAGAGCGGAGTAGAGGGGCAGAATCACCTCCCTTGACCTGCTGGCCACACCTCTTTTGATACAGCCCAGGATACGGTTGGCTTTCTGGGCTGTGTGCGCACATTGCCGACTCATGTTAAGCTTCTCATCAAGCAACACTCCCAAATCCTCCTCAGGGCTATTCTCAATCCATTCTCCGCCCAGCCTATATTTGTGTTTGGGATTGCTGTGACCCAGGTGCAGGACCTTGCACTTGGCCTTGTTGAACTTCATGAGGTTTGCAGAGGCCCGCTTCTCAAGCCTGTCCAGGTCCCCCTGGATAGCATCCCTTCCCCCCAGTGTGTCAACTGCACCACACAGCTTGGTGTCATTGGCAAACTTACTGAGAGTGCACTCAATCCCACTGTCCATGTTGCCAACAAAGATGTTAAACAGCACCGGTCCTGGTAGCGACCCCTGAGGAATGCCACTTGTCACTGGTTGCCACTTGGACATCGAGCCATTGACCACAACTCTTTGATTGTGGCCACCCAGTCAATTTCTTATCCACAGAGTCGTCCATCTGTCAAATCCATGTCTCTCCAATTTAGAGACAAGAATGTCATGTGGGACAGTGTCAATTGCCTTGCACAAGTCCAGGCAGATGACTTCTGTTGCTCTTCCCTTATCCACTAATGCTGTAACACTGTTGTAGAAGGCCACCAATTTGTCAGGCATGATTTACCCTTAGTGAAGACATGGTGGCTGTCACCAATCAGCTCCATATTTTCTATGTGCCTTAGCAGATTTTCCAGGAGGATCTGCTCCATGATGTTGCCGGGCACAGAGGTGAGAGTGACTGGCCTGTAGTTCCCCAGGTCATCTTTTTTATCCTTTTTAAAAATGGGGGTTATGTTTCCACTTTTCCAGTCAGCGGGAGCTTCACCAGACTACCATGAATTCTCAAATATGATGGATAGTGGTTTGGCAACTTCATTTGCCAGTTCCCTCAGGACCCGTGGATGAATCTCATCAGGTCCTGTGGATCTGTGCACCTTCAGGTTCCTCAGCTGGGCTCAAACCTGGTCTTTTCCTACAGTGGGCGGTTCCTCATTCTCCCAGTCCCTGCCTTTACCTTCTGTGACTTGGGCAGCATGGCTGGAGCCCTTGCTGGTGAAGACTAAAGCAAAAAAGTTATTGAGCACCTCAGTCTTCTCCATATCCCGGGTGACCAGGTCTTCTTTTTCCTTCTGGAGAGGGCCCTCATTTTCCCTAGTCTTCCTTTTATCACCTACATACCTATAGAAGCTTTTCATGTTGCTGCTGACATCCCTGGCCAGATTTAATTCTATTTGGGCTTTAGCTTTCCTAACCTGATCCCTGCCTGCTTGGACAGTTTCTCTGTATTCCTCCAGGTTACCTGTCCTTGCTTCTACTCTCTGTAGGCTTCTTTTTTCTGTTTGAGGTGTTCCAGGATCTCGTTGTTCATTCACATAGGTCTCCTGGTGTTTTTGCCTAACTTCCTCTTTGTTGGGATGCACTGCTCCTGAGCTTGGCAGAGGTGATCCTTGAACACTGTCCAGCTTCCTTGGGCCCCTCTTCCCTCCAGGACTTTATCCCATGGTACTTTACCAAGTAGATCCCTGAAGAGGCCAAAGTCTGCTCTCCTGAAATCCAGGGTAGCGAGCTTACTGTGCACCCTCCTCACTGCCCTAAGGATCTTGAACTCCACCTGTTCATGGTTACCGCAACCAAGGCAGCCCTTGAGCTTCACAATCCCCACCAGCCCCTCCTTGTTGGTGAGAACAAGGTCCAGCATAGTACCGCTCCTCATTGGCTGCTCTGTCACTTGGAGAAGGAAGTTATTATCAATACATCCCAGGAACCCCCTGGATTGCTTATGTCCTGCCGTGTTTTCCCTCCAACAGATACTGGGGTGGTTGAAGTCCCCCATGAGGACCAGGGCTTGTGAATGTGAGGCTGCTCCTATCTGTCTATAGAGGGCCTCATACGCTTGGTCTTCTTATTTGGGTAGCCTGTGGCATACCCCCACTGGAACATCACCTCCCATCCCTGCCCTCCCTTTAATCCTGACCGAGGCAGAGCTCCATGCACTCCAGCTGGTCATTGACATAGAGGGTGACACCTCCTTCTCATCTTCCCTGACTGTTCTTCCTGAAAGGCCTGTAGTACTTCTACAGGCAAGAAAAACGTAGGAATCACTTGAGAGCCATGCAGCAAGGCATAGTACTGAAAAACTTCGAAGTCTGAGTCATGTGAAGAAACGGATCTTTAATCCCGTAAGGAATCACAATGGAAAAACTTAGTGAATCAGGATGTTATTTAGAAGTTGAGTAGAAGCTCTGATAGCTACAGTTTTCTTGTTTTGTGGACAAAGCAATAGTTCCTATAAAGTGAAAATGCGTTAAATGTTCCTTCTCAATAATCACAGAACATGTGACACATCAAGTAATGCGAAGAACAAACATGATAATAAAGAATGCTTGCTTTCTCTATATATTATTGTAACATAACTTTAAGGCATTCACCAAATTAAGATTTTGGGGAAAATGTCAACTTCTACCCATTAGAACAGCTGCCTTTACTGCTAGTTCTAAACCTGTCTTGAAAATGTGTCTTAGAATATTATACATAAAAATATTAATTCCATCTGTATTAAAATTAACTTTTTTTCTGAAAATAGATACATACACATGACATTGCTAGATGTCTGAGTTCTACATGAATGTTTCTACTCCTAAATGAGATGGGACTAAACACATACATAATTCTTGTGAAGATAAATGATTCAGGAATGGTGAAAATAGATTCCTAACATGCTTCTGAACATTTTTTTAATTGGCTTATTTTTTCTGGAATGAAAAAGCAGTTTATAACATAGTTGTTTAAAGATTTCTGTTCTCTGTTTAAAGACTTCTGACTAAGCCAAAGTGTTGAAAGTAATATTTAGTCAAGCTTCATCATTCTGTTTTTCCTTCATTCCTTATTTCTTTTTTGCAGAGTAACTCTTTAATTTAATTTGCTTATGAAGAGGATAAGTAGTTGTATTTTGCAAACTGTACCACATCAGATCAGATTTATATAGGACGCACAGCTCCAAAGAGATAATTAGAAAGGAAAAATAAACATAATGTGTGCATAATTCAGCTGCAAAATGAGAATATTTTCATTAACTCTGTAATTCAGTCAGTCACCTGAAATGTTACTTATGTATGCCAGTGGTCATATGATTGCTATGCAATGACATAAGTAATTGATAAAGTCACTACGGTGCCGTGCATGGGTAATAGTTGCAGTGTTTCCTATTTAGAGGCCTTGACAGTACATTATTGGAAACTGTCATTTAAATTTAAATTCTATTAAGGAACAGAACAAGTCTAAAACATTGCCAGTTTGACATTTCTTTATTAGTATAGAAAAACATTCCAGCTTGTGTTGCATTAACTCATTAGTATGCTTATTAAATAACCCCAACATTAATATAGAGCAAAGAATTGCTGATTTACCTCATATGCAAAAATGAGTTCTGTAAAGTTCTGGAATTCATTCTTCAGTCAAGTACTAAATCTGTAAATTTTAATTCATTATTTTATATAAAGAATTGCTTTTCTTCTTTAGTTTACTCTACCCATAGGTCACATCCCTAGGACCGAGACACATGCTCCGCATGCCCTACCTCATTTCCATAGAATTTTATTTTTTTTCTCCACAAGTGCTCAACTTCAACAGACCTAACAGTGACTGAAGCATACCTAAGAAAAGGAAGGAAGCCTCCGTCCTGCTTTGAGGTAAAACGGGATTAATTTTGTTCAGTAACTTTGCTTTTTAGCTAGGCCTCTCCTAACTGCTGAAATTAACAGAAAGTTGTACAGAAAACTGTTCGCTCTCAGAGTGATAAGACCCATGTTTATAGCTGATGCCAAGGAATGGGATGCAAAGAGGCTCTTGCTTATACCTACTGCTGTAACAACCAAGGTCAGCTGACTCTGTTATTTGACCCATTGGAGGGCTGGAAGCAGAAAAACGTAGAGGGTTGCACCTGTGGGGAGGAGCGGACAGGGCAGGTGACCCAACACTGACCAACAGGGTATTCCATCCCATCTGCATCATGCTCAGTATAAAAGCTGAGGGATCAAAGGGTCAGCCTCTTTCTTCAACAGCAATCATCCAAGGAGGATTCTGTCTGTTCATCTGCCTTTGATGCCGATCCTGAATCCAGATCCGGAATCCAGTTCCCATCCGTCATTGAGTCCAGTCTGGGACTTCCCCAGTGCCTGCTGGTGATGTGATTGTCATCCTGGGAGCTTGACACAGTTTTGTATATATTTCATTATTTTATTTATATTATTTTATTATTAATATTTCATTAAAGTATTTTAGTTCCTTTTAAACTCCTAAGTCTCTCTCTCTTTCTCTGTCCTGCCTTCCTTCAAAGAGAGGCAGGAGAGAGAGCATTTGTCCTTTCGCCTGATGGGGCTAATCCAGTCCAAATCACAACAGCCTCTTTGAAACTTCTCAGGCAAGGATAAAAAAAACCCAACAAACACCAACTGAATTCAGGTTTTCTGCTTTTCCTTGTAGTTGTGAGGCTCTTTTGGTTCCATGTCTCCAGGTCTAACCAGCAGTGACGCTGACTGTGAGTTCCCAGTAAATAATGTGAACATTGGGAATAGTGTTTCAAGTAAAGTTGTGCACACGCATGCGTGCACACACATGTGCAAACCACAGAGGCGCACACACAGTTACATGGATTGGCACAGATGGAGGGCACAGCCTTCACACAAACATTAACAGCAGAGACAGTCTGACCTGGTTCCTTCCTTTCCAGCCAGTCAGGATTGAAGTCCCATAGTAGAACACGATCTTATTTATACATAATGTGGATTCTCCAGCTTTGGACACCTGGTCTCCCCAGCGGCTACCCCTGCATCCCAGTCTGCCCAGTTGCTGGCACCACAGCCATGTGAACCCCTGAGGCTGCAGCTCCATTCCAGCTGCTGTATGGACCCGTTCTCGTCACACATATACAAACATAAACAACTCTCTCCAGGAGCTACTCCAGACCTACGGTCTCCACAACACCTCACAATCAGTCTCGCAGTTTCTCAGGTAGTGGCTCCATCCTATGGTCTCTGCAGTATCTGACCTGCAGAGCCTTGGTATCTACATCACTTTGCCTCCAGACTTATGGTCTCCCCTGTAGCTGGATCCAAGACCTCTTGCACTACCTGCTGGATACTCCTGCCTGAAGTTTGTTTATGAATGACACACACACACACACACACACAAGCACGCGGAAGATTGAAGTAACCTAAGGAAAAATAAGCATACACACGTGTCTCCTGGTGCCAGCACCCAGCCCTCCTGCATGGGCACGGGGGATGGGGAGACGTTGCCCAAGAGAACCCTCAAAAATGGAGTTTAATTAGAAGAGACAGGAAAGTCTGCACTGGCTGATGCAGACATGGTCGGACAGAAGGACTGAGCAGCTCCTGCTCACAACCCACCAGCCTTTTTTATCCTCTTTCGCCTTTGTTTTCCCACTTTTGTCCCTCCTTCTACTGCCTTTGGTCCCTCACCTAAATATCTCATGATGAACCTTGCACAATCCCCCTAGAAACATCCCATTATAAGTTTTAGACAGTCCCAAAATACTTTTTCCCACCCTCCCCTAATGTGCCCTGTACCCTGTTAGGCAATAATCTGCATCCTGCAAGAGATTTTGGGGAGAATTTCTTTGGCTGACTCCTCTGGGTAGGTTTCACAGGTGGGCATGGGGCTGGTCATTCCCCTTCGACAATTGGGGGAGTAGCTAAGTCAAGGTGCTGTGTTTGCACAGCTCAGGTTATTGGGGTTCCTTTTCCTGCCTTGGCTTCTCCAGACCTTTGTGTTTATGGTGAATAGCCTTTAAATGCATAACCTAAGAGCAGCCACTGAATGCAGCTTTTCAATCATAGGTCTAGACTTGAGCACCTCAAAATTACTTGTCTGTTTTCCTGGTTTGGGGCCTATCTGGGGTCTGGGGTGTTGGGGGTCACCATGGGGGGCCCTGCCTGGCTCCTCATGGCTGGGGCTGGGCAATAAACCAAACCCATTGCTGTCAGTGGCTGGCAGGAGCACTGCCAGCACCAGAGGTATGGAGGAGATGGAGTGCTTTCCCAGGCTAGCGGGGGAGCACCTAGATGGACAGATCCTGATGTTGCTGTATCGATGCCTGTTTCAGTCCTGAAAGTGTTGGCATCTGCGTACCACTTCCTAGCAAAGGCCACACACTGTTCAGCATACCAGAATAGGATCTTATCTGCCTAATCTAAGCATTTCGTGTCAGCTAAATTGTCCTACAGCAAGTGCCCGGGTTCCCTGTTGGCGGGAATGAGGCAGGGACACTTTTGACGTCATCGAGGAGACTCCTCTGCCTAACCGAGATCACATTCACTGAACACAGTTTAGCACTGTAATGCACAGCAGGAAGGTAATAAGATGTCGTAGACTACTCGCTCATTTCAGTAATATTTATGAATGAATACTTTCCTACTAGTAGATTAAAAACTATGTTTTTCTTACATTTTGTAGACCTTGATCATATGTCTTTCCTTTGTGTATTTTTTTTTTGTTAAATATCTCATTTACTTTGTATAAAATACTTTTCTGTTGTACATAATTTACTACGCTTTTAAAGCTTGGGAGAATACACCTACTCTGAACAAATATATTTGCTAAAATACCATAACTGTTCCAAGCACTGTAGTGGGCTTAGTAATCAGTAAATCAGAGAAATGAAATTGAAAAATAAATGCAGTCCAGGACATTAACTTTTTAAAAAGTTTTTTATAGGAAACCTAAAGAACCAGTAATGATTTTTTGCAGAATGCCATGAAAAGTATGTTAGACAGTAATTGCAGGCCTTAAACTGTACACTACGGGTCATGATGAAAAAGAGTTTGAATCTGTACGAACAAATACATCAACATAATGAAAGAAAATATTCTTGATATTTACACCATACCATTTCTGACTGGACAGTAAATTCCATGCAATAACATTTTAAAATATCTGTTGTGTTTTTGATCAGTCATGGAATTTGATAGGAGAACATGGGTCTAGATCCACAATGGGACATCACTAGCCTGTTGTGTGATCACATTCAGGAAAGTCAGCTTAATACAGATAATGTCACACAGCAGAACAGGTGTAATAAGCTGGTTTGTCTTCTAGGAAATATAAACAAAATATAACAATCTTTTCTGTAATATCATAGGAAAATATTCCAAGTTTAACATACAACAAATAAAATAACCAAAAGGAATTAGAAAAAAGCATCCCATTCCATTTTCCTTATTCAAATGTATTCCCTCTATGAAATGAAAAATATTCTAACTCCTTGAAATAAGTGGAAGCAGAGAAAACAAATACAAAGGAAATATGAAGATATAAATTTTGCTGTCTACAACAGAGGTGTAAATGTGCAAACTTTCACTGAAATCAAATGTGCTATAGAGTATTTATACAAGTAGGCTAAAGACAGAATGCACATGAAAACTTTGCAAAAACAATAAACTTTACTTTCAGAATTTAAGGGGTTTAAACCTCATGGGAAATTGAACAGTTGAAGCACTAACATCAAACTGAAAGTTGGAAAATGGTGATTTTCATTTAAAAAAAAAAAAACCAACCCTGAAGCATTAAAAAATATTTTGCTCTCTTTGTCTTTTCTCCCACTACCCTTCTTTTCACATCTACTAAATGCAATATAGTCCTATTTTAATGAAATGCCAAGGCTTCTTGATTTGATGTACTGGTTAGCTCACAGCCAACTTGGTGACGCTGTGTTAAAGAACACAGACAAGAGAGTCACATTAGATTTCTACTACAGAATGAAGATAAATGGCTTGGTGCATTTGAGAAGGAAGCTCCTGTGGGATGTGAATGTGAAAAGTACTGTTGATAAGCATAGCTATGGCATGTGGTCAATATAAAAAATGATGGAAAATAAATCTTCATCCTAGCTTTTTAAGGACACATAATGTGGGCTGTGTGATATCAGACCAACTGGAAATGACAAATTCTAATGAAAGCTATCCTCTTCAGATAAGACTAAAAATCATAATGCTATACATGCGAATACGTGAATACTAAATCAAGAACAATTACACAATGGATATAACTGGGAAAAAAATCCACTATTATTTTTGGTTTTATCCATGGGCTTGCATAAAATACTAATAATATAACTGCCTCTGCAACAGCTGCCATGTGCAGAAACACAGGTTCTTTGTTACAGTCAGAGAACATGCCTATTTAATACTGTCTTTATAGCTGTTTCTGTTGCAAATTGTGGGGTTAAAGTAGGAAAATAAAGAGTGAATTTGCATTTGTATTAGAATCTTAACACAGTTTTACTTTTGTTGTGGATTTTTGGTTGGTTTTTTTTTTAGGAATATGCCTTGGAATTTAAGACCCTGTAAGGAAATGCTTTGCAACATGAATTACAGTTGTGTGCATAAAGCTACACTATGCAGCTCAACTTGCAAGATGTCAAAGCTGTTGGAAAGATTTTTTAGAAGTAAATATTTCTAATTTCTACCCATGAATCATGGACAGCCTCCTGTAATTTATAATTATCCTTCTTCTATTAAAAAAAGTTTTTTTCTCTTACATTAGTTTAACCCATGACAGAGTACATGCAGCACTGCTCAGCAAGTTCTTTTGCTTATATTACAATGGATTTACTATTTAAATAAATTCTTATAAATAAATTACTTGCTTAAAAAAGGGCTGTATAAATAGAAGAATAACCCCTTTTTTCCTATATAGGGGCACATATCTTGAGTACAGCTTTGTGAAGGTAATGTGATGAATTTCAGAATGGTATTCCTTGAACTATAATTTTATTAAGTGCATAAAAACATATATATACAGTATGTCTTGCACAGTATCTCAGACAATATTGTTTTATAGGACCGGTAAATTTATGTATGTTGTGGGGTTCTTTCTCTCATTCAGTCTTTGGCTGGTTTTGAATTTTACCTTTTTTTTTTTTAATCACTTGATTTTTAAACCTCTTTTTTTTTTTCAGATTGAACTATGTCACCTATAAAGATCTGTCAAATAATCCTACAGCTATTTCTTTTCCTGATATAGCCAAGGTTCTGCAAATGGAAACAGCTGTTGGCACAGCTTCCAGAATAGTTACTGTAGGTCATGGTTCACAAACTATGTCACTGCCAGAAAAAGATTTGGATTTGATTTGGTTTCTAAAAAAAAATATTTTTAAAACTGTTTAGAAGAGGTGAACCTCACAAAGATCTACAGTATGTGACTGACCAATTTTATTACAGAATCACAGAACCATAGAATCGTTTAGGTTGGAAAAGACCTTTAAGATCATCTAGTCCAACCATTGACCCTACTCTACCAGGTCTGCCACTAAACCATGTAGATGTGGTGCTTAGAAACAAGACTTTTAAACACATCTAGGGATGGTAACTCGACCACCTCCCTGGGCAGCCTGTTCCAATGCTTGATAACTCTTTCAGTGAAAAATTTTTTCCTAATATCTAGCCTAAACCTCCCCTGGCGCAACTTGAACCCGTTTCCTCTTGTCTTATAGATACATACGATATCTTGTTATATCTATGAAACTGTTCCCATTTTTTTCTCACTGCTAACTTAACTATTACTATTTCTGCTTTATTTCCTATGTATATATATTTTTGACCAATATATTTATTTTCTGTTTTCTCTTCTAAAACATTCAGCAGAAAAAAAGTAATACAAAACGTATCTCAGTCAGCGGGAAAGTGTACAGGAATGTTCTTAAAAATGGAAATCTTTTCTCCTATAGAAATTATTTGGCAAAATACAGTAATAGTAGAAGATTTGTTACTCCAGTGACTTTTATCAGCTGAAGAAGATGATGTAACATCGTTTATCTGGGGAAAAAAATGAAATTTAACCTTCATTGCAATCAGCTATGCTTTTCCAGCTTTATTTCCACCCCTGTGCTCCTCTGCAATGTTTGTTCCCTTTTGATCATTTGCCATGAGATTTCTGTGTGCGACTATAAGTTTTTCTGGATAAAGAACAATGTCTTAAAATCTTAACTCTGATCTGTGTTCAGTTAAGCCAGTGTAAGCTAGAATCACACTCCGCCAGAGCTAGATTTTGACCACTTGACATGTCTGGTTGTAAATTACATTTCCACATAGCAGCATTTGCAATGCAGAGACTGACATTGAAATTTCATTTTTCCATACTCCTAACTCCATACTCTGAGTTTCATCTTAAGCCACTATTAATTTACATCGTGCTTGTCTGAGATTTGGCAGTAAACTGGTGCACCAAGCTCAACAACTGACCGAATATTTCCAGTTTGCTGATATTCAAATTACTGTTTGGCAGCATCTCTGGCAGATTAACTGCAGTTAAGCATGACAGCATTACTTCTGTAATCTACAACTGACATACTGTATCAAAGAACTAATATTTTCTTTAATCACTGGAAGTATCCAGAGAATAAGACTGCTAGTTCACTTTTCAAATATGCATTCTTCCATATCTCACCCAGTCCAATTTAAAGTTGGTTCAAAGTGGGTATCAGAGCAATGTTTTTACTAACTCATGTTTTAGTTATATTTGTATCTTATGAAAATATAATGCCAGGTCTAGAAAAAGGTGTATAGTTTTTAAAAGCAGTTTTAGATCTTTCTAATATCTCCTTAATTATGAATTATGAACTTCTATCCCCTTGCCTTCTCAGATTCTGATACCAAAGTTTTCCTGACCTTGTATCTGAAGAGCTGTTTAATAATGTATTTCTCAGTTCCATGATTCTGTAGCATTTCAACTCAATTTAAGATCTTATGTATCTAAAGTACTTTCTTGCAGTTTTCCTCGTATATCCATAATCCGAGCATATATGTGGTACACATTTTCAAGGTTGACATTCCCATACAATATTTAGCATTTACAGATGCTTTAAAAAATCTGGAGGCTTTTGCCCTAATTTTAGTGGTTCTAACCTCTCATCATAACTTCCTTTTCTGTACATTGTTTGTTTGTTTGTTTCCTCCTTTGTCAGAAGTTATCTAAACTTCTGGAGTGGTCTTTCTCGATCCTTTCTCTCTTGCAAAAAGTACAGGCAGCACAGATTCCAGCACCAAGCCCAGGACCAAAGCACATCAGAACTCGGAGTGGACATCACGACAGAAAGTTTACCTCCTGCTTGAGATCTCCACTCTAACAAAACCAAAACCTGCTGCTTATCATCGGTGTATAATCAGGTCACTTTCTCTAACATTATTACCATGAAAGAGTAGTTAAAACTTCTTCTGTCTGAGTAATGGAGAAAGTTAAAGTAGACTAGAGAGAATGAAGTTTGCATTCTTGCTCTCAATGTTAGTATGAAATATATAAGTAGTTTGGGGCTAATCCTTGGAGTCCCTACTGTGCTTTCCTATCACATGGTGACTGGTATTACATTTACAGAGGAAAAATATAAAAAATAAATTGTGACTAACCCTTAAAAAACCTCAATCATATGTTCCTAGGCATAGTAAAGGAGAAAAATAAAATGCTAGGAATAATTAGAAAAGAAAAAAGAAAAAAGAGAGCATTATATTATTACGTAAATTCTTCATGTGCTTACTTCTTTAATAATATGTTCACTTTTGGTTATGTTATCTCAGAAAGGATCCAACAGAATTATAAAAATTTAAAAATAGAAGAACAACAAAGATGAGTAGTATAGAATGATTTCTGTATGTAGAAAGACTAAAACTCTTCAGATAGGAATAAAGTCATCTGAAGGAGATTAATGAATGAGAAAGTGAGAGAGAATGAAATTCACTATATCTCAAAATCAAATATCAGTAAGTACTTAAGGAAACTTGCTATAAACCTAAATATAAGCATGTTAGTTCAGTATAACTAATAGCATTATGTAAGAATTTTGTAACATTGTGGTGGCCACAGTTTTACAAAAGTAAGCACTGTGATCACCAAAGGGGTAAAGTAAGATGGATGTAGTTGTATGTCAAAGACATCCAAGTAACAAAAGTTGCCCGACAGACAAAAAGACTAACACAAACCTGATCACCTTGCTGTCAGCAACTAACACCATCCAAGGACCACAGCCTTCAGCGCTAACTGTAGTCACCAGACTGTGACTCAACTCATGAGTTTTCTCTCTTTGACCCTTCCAATTCACTAGCCCAACCCACTGCGGGGGCAGTGAGCAATTGGCTGGGTGGGGCCGAGCTGCCCACTGGGGTCAAACAACAACAGTCATCCATTTTAGTATCTGGCAGTTCTTGCAGTATTTGCCAGTAACAAGGTTTAAAATTTAAAGCTTACTTTCTGTTTGTATTTTCTATATGGTGAGCTGAAAAAAATGTTTGAACATGCAAATATTTAAGGACATGTAGAAATGAGGTAGTAGACATAATTCTATATCCTGTTAAATCAAATTAAACACATGCAACTACTTCATGTTTTTATAATGTATAAATCATTGCAAAAGAATTTAGAAAAGTTCTTTTGAATGTGTTGGTAAGAGTATGTTGAAACCCCTATATTTAAGTTTCCTGACCCATTCCAATTGAAATACTCTTCTGTGTATTTTTACAAGAAACCTCACAGCAGTATTGTTTGCATCAATCTTTGAGATTCAACTGAGGGAATGGTATTGCAAAACTACTATTTTATTCGGCCTACAAAGTTCCATTCCCTTTTTCCCTAAAGTACAACCTGTCACCATTGTACAAATTTGACTTTTGCTCTTTGGGGAAATTTTGGCAGGATGACAATACAAACAATCTAAAAAGAGGCTTATGCTACTGCCAAAGCATGGACGCACACACACACACCCGCAGCCCCCTGAAATACCTGGCAGTTGTAAGGAGTGATGAAAGAACTGAACTTGTTCTCCAGCTATAGATCTCCTACCAGAGACCCGAGAGGCATATAACATGGAACAGTAACTGCATGGTTTTCTTATGCAGGGTAGTGAGAGATTATCTCCTAAGAGGGACAATGCTTTCTCATAGTCCAAATGTATGGGAATGCTGTCTTTAATATTTTCCTCTATATATTTGGGATACAGATCGAGTTCAAATTTTGACAATGTGGTGGAAGACAATCTTCAATGACTCTTAACCTTGGGGGACAAGAAAAGATAGCAAACTTTAAGCACAAGAAAAACTGGTAAAGTTTTTTTTTAAAAATTATTTAATAAAATGTATTATTTCAACCTATTTAGGTTGAAAATTCAGAGTAGAGAAAAGGAAGAAAGAACTTTATGTTACAACCTTGGACTTTTGGGTTACAGTACAGTGTCTCAAACAGAAGGTGCCATATTCCTTTCCCAGAAGAACCTAGTCTCATTCAGTATAAAGCATCACATATGTCAAGAAATTAAAATTAAGATTACATGGACAAATGGAGTTCTGAATTTTGCTTGTTTGTGTGCATTTTTTTTTCCTGTATGCAAAGGGTTTGTATATAAAACCACTGGTAGATTGTCACCTTTGGGGTCATGTCCAAGGAGATTTGCTCCCTGCTGTTATGATACGATACTGGAACATGTAAGTCTCTCTGGTCACAGAACCACAGAATGGTAGTGGTTGGAAGGAACCTTCAAAGATCACCTACTCCAATCCCCCTGCCAAAGCAGGTTCACCTAGAGCAGGTTGGACAGGAATGCATCCATGCGGGCTTTGAATATCTGCAGAGAAGGAGACTCCATAACCTCTTTGGGTAGCCCCCCAATCACGAAAAAGAATGTTGCCCTGTAATCTCAAGTAAATCTCTAGATCCCACAAACTACTCATATGAAAAGTATTCCTGCTATAGGCAATGTTCTGTCACCCTCAAAGTAAAGAAATTTTTCCTCATGTTGAGATGGAATTTCCTGTGTTTCAGTCTGTGCCCGTTGCCCCTTGTCCTATCACTGGGCAGCACTGAAAAGAGTCTGGCCCCATCCTCTGGAGACCCACCCTTTAGATATTTATAAGCATTGATGAGATCCCCTCTCAGTCTTCTCTTCTCCAGGCTAAACAGAGCCAGGTCTCTCAGCCTTTACTCATGAGGGAGATGCTCCAATCCCCCAATCATCTTTGTAGCCCTTGGCTGGACTCTCTCCAGTAGTTCCCTGTCTTTCTTGAACTGGGGAGCCCAGAACTGGACACAGTACTCCAGATGGGCCCTCATCAGGGCAGAGTAGAGGGGGAGGATAACCTCCCATGACCTGCTGGCCCCACTCTTTCTAATGCACCATTGGAGACCATTGGCCTTCTTGGCCACAAGGACACATTGCTGCCCCATGGTCAACTTGTCACTCCCAGGTCTCTCACTGCAGAGCTGCTTTCCAACAGGTCAACCCCTAACCTGTACTAGCAAATGGAGTTATTCCTGTCTAGGTGCAGGACTTAGGTGCCTTTGTTGAACTTAATTAGGTTCCTCTCCACCGAACACTCTAGCGTGTCCAGGTCAGCTGTCCAAGTCACGCGCTGAATGGCGGCACAGCCTTCTGGTGTGTCAGCCACTCCTCCGTGTCATCAGCAAACTTGCTGATGGTACACTCTATCCCCTCATCCAAGTCATTGATGAATATATTGAACAAGACCGGAACCAGTACTGACCCCTGGGGAACACCGCTAGTTACAGACCTCCAACTAGACTCTGCGTCACTTGTCACAATCCTCTGAGCTCTGCCATTGAGACAGTTTTCAGTCCACCTCACTGTCCAGTCATCTAACCCACATTTCCTAAGCTTACCTATTAGGATGTGATGGGAGACAGTGTCAAAAGCCTTCCTGAAGTCAAGGTAGACAATGTCTACAGTTCTCCCCTCATCCACCCAGCCAATCATACCATCATAGAAGGCTAACAGATTGGTAAAGCTTGATTTCCCTTTCGTGAATCTAAGCTGACCTCTCCTGATAACCTTCTTTTCCTCCTGATGCTTTGAGATGACACCCATAACGAGCTGTTGCATCATCTTTCCAGGGACAGAGGTGAGGTTTACTGGCCTGTAGTTTTCTTGCCCTTTTTGAAGACTGGAGTGACGTTAGCTTTCCCCCAGTCCTCAGGCACCTCGCCTGTTCTCCAGGACCTTTCAAAGATGATGGAGAGCGGCCCAGCAATAACATCTGCCAGCTCCCTCAGCACTTGTGGGTGCATCCCATCAGGGCCCATGGATTTGTGGGTGTCAAGTTTGCCTAAATAATCTCTAACTCAATCTTCCTCAATCAAGGGAGAGTTTTCCTTTCTCCAGGCTCTCTCTTTTACGTCCAGGGTCTGGGATTCCTGGGGGCCGGCCTTAGCAGTAAAGACTGAAGCAAAGAAGGCACTCAGTAACTCCACCTTCTCTGCATCCTCTGTCACTAGGGCACCCACCTGATTCAGCAGCGGGCCCACATTTTCCCTGGTCTTCCTTTTGCTACTGATAAAGAAGTCCTTCTTATCGTCCTTGACAATCCTTGCCAGATTTAATTCCAAGTGGGCCTTAACCTTCCTTGTTGCATCCCTGCATACTCTAACAATATTTCTATACTCTTCCGAAGTAGCCAGCCCTTTTTTCCACATTCTGTAAACTTCCTTCTTCCATCTGAGTTTTTCCAGAAGCTTCTTGCTCATCCAAGCAGGTTTCCTGCGTCCTTTGCCTGATTTCTGACTCCTATGGATACATTGATCAGGAGCTTGGAGGAGGTGGTCCTTCAATATTAACCAGCTCTCTTGCACCCCTCTTCCTTCTAGAGTCTTAGCCCCTGGTGATATTCCATCATTGAAATGAAGGACATAGAGAAAGACTGCCATTATATGCTTAAGCAAAGAAAAAATCTATGCCAATTATTATTCTGTGATGTAGGAGATGTAACAATTAGAATCTCTATTAATTACATGCAACTTAAAAATAGTTCTTCAAAGCAAGAGCTGTAAGATAAATACGATTTCTTTGAAAATGTCTTTAAAATACTTTAATGATGAATTTTAATTTTCTGTAATTAATCATCAAAGTGAACAACTGTTTGGTTTTAAGTTTCTAAGAAGCCAAACTGTTTTATTTGCGAAGGATAATTAAGACAAATGCCACTGATTAGCTCAGCTTTAGGAAAATGAATTATGAAGTTTAAATTCTTACGGGAATTCATGTATTTAAAATATATGGTTGAAATTAATGAAAAATGGAAAATTACACCATGATAGGTTAAAAATATCAGGGGTTTTGAATAATGTATGAAGCAAACATTCAAAAAGATTTCAATTTATTTTTTCTATACTGATTTTAAATTATTATGGAAAAATATTCAATAATTTATTTTAAGTCATTATCTGAAGTTCTAGTATTCACATCCATATGTTAGGCTGGGATCTAGCGGGAAAAGTATGTTGCTGGCATCAAGAAAAAGACTGACTGAGAGAACTATTTCCCTCTATATTACATTGTTGTTTCTACATCCATAAAACTGCATAATATTATCTACCTAGTTCTGTAGAGACCTTAGAGACTGGTGGATGAAATGTCTGGAGTGCACTTGTTAGATATTGCAGTCATTTCTGATAATGTCTTTATCCAAAAGTGTCAGGTGAAAATGAGATCTGGCTTACAAAATGCACAGTCAAAATTGTCTGCTAGTAATAACACATTGCAACTAGCCACAGTCTTTCACAGAGTTCTTATTTTATTTTTTTTAATACCTCACAGAATTTTATAAAAATATAGTTATATGTGTATATAACTATTTATACATATACATATATTTTTATATATTTTTAAATATATTTTTATATGTATTATATATATACTTATACTCTGCATTTTACCAGTATGGTCAGAATTCTGACATGCAGAACTGAAGGAAAAAATTTCCTTTACCAAGTCCTTTACAATTTTTATTTCACTGACCTTTCTCTTAAATAAAATTCACAACAAATAGATTTTTTCAGTTACATCCTGTTGTGCGGTTATGTATCCAATTAAAGAGTAAACTTATGAAAAGAAAAACAAATGAAGATATGTATCAATAGATCCAAACTCAACAATGGATCCAATTTTGTTTCGCCCATACATTATATTTCCAATAGGTTTTGTGTTGTTGTGTTTTGTTGGTTTTTTTTTAATTTTTCAATTGGTTCAGCCCAGTGTTTACAGTAGCCATTGAAAATTTCCCTCGATCACTAAATAAATTCCCAGATCAATGAGAATGCTGCTATGAGAATAATTCAACTTGTACATAGAGATTCTTTGAATATTTTCCATTTCTTTTACATTCATCCAAGAATCATTGTACGCACTTTTGGAGTCTTTCCAAATTTCACATAAAGTAAGGCATTACAGATATCCAGGCTGTCTGTACAAAAGAGATTTAGACAGATTTTTTTTACATCACCAAGGAAAGCGCAGATTCCTAATTTCTCTGACATTACCTTACATGTTATTTTCAGCTGTTTTCATACTAGCCTACTTGCTTTGATCCTCAATGTCTTAACTATGAAGGTAGGAGACCTTTCATCATACAAACCGTATTTGTAGCCTCTGATTTATGGTTATGTAATGAATGTAATTGAACACAAGCAAAACATGTTTAGATTCTTTGCATTTCAAATCAGTCAGGTTGCCCTTTTATTCATTTAAACCTCAAGTAATTTTGATTTCCATAACTTCAGGAAAGCTGTTTTAAAGTAGTTTATACAAAGTACTTCTGCATGTCCACTGTTGAGTGAATTCAGTGGGAATAACAAAATACGCTTATCTCTAGTGGCTGAAGTTTCCTCTCAGACAGCGATGCTGTAATACATAGTTCAAGATCTGTAATATACTGCAGCTACATCATTTCTTTAGCTTTCTATATCTGGTTTTTTATCAATCCTATTGACACTTTTCCAAAACAAAGGTATGAAGATACAACTATTCTTTCCACTGAGTGTTTCTCATTGGCATTGAAAATTGTTCATTGGCCTTGAAAAGTGTTCCTGGACAAGCAGATCATGAACTAAATTTCAGGCATTTTCAGATGGACTTTTTTAGGTAGAAAATTGTTCTGTCAACAATTGCTTTTCTGTTTAGAACCATTAGTTACAAAAAGTTTCCAGACCTTTGCACTGAGGATATGTCCTGCTTGTAGCCTCTTCCTCCATTAATACCCTGTCCTATATATGTGACATTCTGCCCATCTGTTTCCAATATTACTGTATTGCAAATACATATATTTTAAATTTTACTAGATGAATCAAGCCATATTCAAAATAAGTACATGCACTGTTTTGTTGGTTGGGGTTTTTTTTTCCATTTTTTCCAGGAAAACATAATTAAATAAAATAATTAAATAAAATATTTATTTTTAATATATTATACATATATATGAATAAAAATATTTAATTTCAGATTGTGAAATTTTTCTTTCAGACTGAACAGAAACATTTTGTGTTTACATTGTTTTATTGGAGATAAACAAACGTAGGTAATTAAATTTGTTCTCCAAAAAGTATTTTAAATTGAGAGATCAAATTATTTAATTCTTCAGATATATGAATAAATGTTTTGATTTTCCGTTTAGTTTTACTTTGTTCAATATTTAACTTTTAAAATATCACCAAAAAAATTGTTGACATCTGATTTAATTTTGGGGAACATGGTATTTGCCAAAATAATAATACTAAGTTCATTTAGCTTTACTTATCTTTTGCATTTCTTAATTCTACTGCTCCTTTGTAAATTCCCAGTACGGTATCTACTTTTTATATTAGTGATGATATTTTAATGATGAAAATCTGTTTGGCCCACAAAAATAAGCTGACATTGTGTTCTATGTCTAGAATGTAGTCTGACAAATGAGTGATTACAGGGCAAAAAGGCTATTCCCATTTTTTTTAAACCTCAGGGATATGTTGGAAAAAGATTGAGTTGAGTAATATTTTCTCCAGATTTCTTCATCATTTTAGATAGGAAACTGTGAACTGGCCAGCAGCTTTTCAAAGGATTGTCAGAAGCCATACTTTAAAGTGACAAGTCTAATTTGTAAACAAACCCTTAGGGTTCTCCTTGACATTCCAATATTTTGAGGACTCAGCCTACCGTAGAGATTCCCTGTAATCAAATATTTCTCAACAGATTCTCCATTGTATTGAAACCTATTCTCAGAAACAGGATGAACACTTGAGGGGAACTGTAAAGGCTGCCTTGACTAAATGAAGTGTTGAAGTGGAAGCAGGTGTAAAAGGAAGTAATTTTAAGGAAGGCTTCAACTTGGATAGATTTTTGAACCACTGAGTGTTGTTAATCTTGAAAATTTCTGGAGTACTTAACCTCTAAGCCAGACCTACTGTATTATCAGGATTTACTTTCTATTTACCTTGTTGACTTTGGAAATGTTATTCACTTGTCATACTTGGAGCTGTAAAGACAGCTGTCGCCCTTAAACTCACTTTTTTTGCTGGAGACACAAAGTATTTTTTTTAACATGTTCAGAATATTATATACTCATTGTGTTTGGGCATGCTTTAAACATAATTACAAGCTGATGGCAATTACTACCTGAAAGGAGGTTGTAACGAGGTGGGGGTGGATCTCTTCTCCCAAGTAACAAACGATAGGACAAAATGAAATGCCCTCAAGTTGCGCCAGGGGAGGTTCAGTTTGGGTATTTGGAAAAATTTCTTCACTGAAAGGGTTATCAAGCATTGGAACAGGCTGCCCAGGGAAGTGGTGGAGTCACCATCCCTGGAGGTATTTAAAAGACAGGCAGACATGATGTTGAGGGACATGGTTTAGTGGTGGTTTTGGCAGTGTTAAGTTCATGGTTGAACTCAATGGTCTTAAAGGTCCCTTCCAACCTCGGTGATTCTATGATTCTATGGTTTCATCATTGTGACTCAATTTCCACCATTCAGGGGAAAAAAAAAATAAAGAAAAAAGAAAGAAAAAAGTACATTTAGAGAGTATTGAGTTCTCCCAAAAGTTCAGACTAAATAGTCCATATTCCACTAATTTTGAAAATTTTGAAGTCCCAGTTCTCCTAGAGTGTTGTTCTTCTCTCTTTACCTTTAAGCTAATACAGTAGAACCTGTTGTTGGTTCTACATTTTGTAAATTATTTTAATGCTCTTTAGTTTGAATTTTCCTATACAGCACAATGTTTTGGTTTTTTGAGATGGAGGGTCATGATTATTTTTAATTGTTTTCTTAATATGAAATCCAGATATACTTCAGGAGACTGGGTTCTCCATTTCTCATCTAACCCATCAGGTCTTAAAATCTTTCCTGTGTGCTGTCCCTTTAGCAAAAGATTTATACCTCTTATCTACTAGTAGTTCCTTTTGCAGAAATGGATCTTCTACTCATTCTGTATTCCTTCAGAAATAGCCTGTAGGTTTGGGATGAAAACCTCTCTTGGAAAGTGAAAAGTATTATTTTAAGTCTCTTCAGGCTGAGAGCCCCCTGGCCACAAAACCCCTAGCTGTTTTTAACCACTGTGCAATTCCAAAAAGGATGGTTACTATCTCTTCCAGAAATAAAATAAAAAATAGACACGGAAACCAAAAAAAGCAAAGCAAGACAAAATAAAACAAAACAACTATTGATACTCAGTTGTTGGGCACATTTCTCCTAGGACTTTAAGAGAACTTAACGTTGCCCTGTATAATTTTTTGATCCTAATTCGGCTTGCATGAAAGCAATGCTGGAAGCAACAAGGCCTGATTTAGATACGCTAGCTTTGAAACTGCAGCTCAATTACAAACTGCTTTCTAGAAAAATACTGTAGCATGTTCATTATTTTACCTTCTCTCTCCAGACCTCATTCTCTCTTATTTCTGTATTATTCCTGTCTTTCAATCTCTACTATCTCTCCAGACTTTGAAGCAGAAGTTATCTACCCTTGTCTGTGTTCGCTTCTTAATCCCTGGCCTGAGCAATTGCCCCACTTATTACATACCCAAACTGGGCTATTTTAAAGTTTTAATACAAGCATTGGGAGTTATTGTGCATCAGTAATGGTTGATGATCAGAAAATGTTAATGTGAAACAGTGAAACATCAATTGAGTTAGACATCTCAATGTAAGGCAGTCACTGAAGGTCTTTGGTTTTGTTTGTTGCTGTTGTTGTTTTTGTAGTCAGGCACCTGATGTTTACTATGTCTACATTTAAGGAGGTGATCATGGACTTTATGTCATGATCTTTCACAAATTGTATGATCTATAGAGATCAGCTCACAAGAAGCTTATCCTAGAAACAGCTTGGAAAACACACTCTAAGTGAACTACTTTAGTATAATGTACAACTAATGTCAAAAGATTTTTAAGCAATAGCCAAATGTGCATTGTAAATATATTCTTTACAATTTTTCCAATAATAATGAGTATGTGGATCAAATAAAAATGCATTTTTCAAGTAGGAATTCCAACCTAATTTATATATGGTATACTCAAAATTTTATTATGCTGTATTTTATTTAATAGGATTTATGCTATAACACTTATTAAAAAGTACTTATGACCATGGCTGGAGATAACAACAGAGCATGGGATAAACTGAGAAGCATTGCCATTTCCCAAGGTATTTACCAAAGTTTTTACAGAATCTGATAAAAATCATTGCATTACAACTGGAAATTCATTGCCACCTCCAGATGGATATTTTCTTATTTTTAGTTTTGAAATGAAGAATGTTGTATGCCTATATTAAAGATTGGGGCAGGAGTGTTGTCTTAGTAATATTGGGATCCTGTTCATATTTACATATTTAAAATGAATTTATAATAATACACACAAACATGGAGTAATAGATTAGTTTTTTCTCATTTGCACACTTTAAAAGTAGACACAGAATGTTTTTGAATACACGCCTGGAGCCTAGCTCAACCTGCAGCAGGTCAGATTCTGTTGTTGCATGGGCTTATGTCTTGAGGGAGAAGCAGCAAACTATACTATTTAGAGTCCATTTTAGCAGATCTCAAGGCAATATTAATACAGTTAAAGAATTCACAAAATTGTGTCCTGGTTTTAAATATACATCTTAATTCCAAAAGAGTTAAGTTCTTTCTAAGGTAGGAACTAATCATTGACTAAAGATACATCATTTTGCCTGACAGAGGTTGTAGACAACTGCAGCTATTGGGTTCCAACTTTTGTTTGACTGGCTTTATATAAACATTTTAAAATATGTTAAGATATTTTAAAACATAATTAAGATGGTTATTAGTTTGTATTGGGGAGAGAGTAGTGCATTCCATGCTATCAGAGCTGCATAATCCCTAAAGAATAAGGCATACTGTATTTTCAGTAATTCTAAAAGACATACAGGCAAACTCCATATCTTATAAACTGATAAGACTTATCTTTCACTGCTTCTAAAACAGGTCAGTGTTTTCTCCAGCTAATAGCTCAAACTTGAAGAAAAGTCTTGTTCAACATCTGGAACAAATAAGCATTGTCTTTGATATAGAATAGCTATAGCGTATACTTTACCATCACAAAAAGAAACAGAACAGGAAGATAGTAAACAGGTTCCTGTAGGCTAAAGAAAAGAATAGAAATATTTATATTAAAAATTTTTCAGAATGTTTTACAAAGTGCATCATGTGTTCCTATTAGCCATTATCTTAAAAGAAAAGTCCAGGATTTGTGCAACTCTTATTTTTATTAAAAGTCACTTTGTCACAGAATCATAGAAGGATAGGGGTTGGAAGGGACCTTCAGAGATCACCTAGTCCAACTCCCCTGCCAGAGCAGGTTCACCTAGAGCAGGTTGGACAGGAACATATCCAGGTGGGCTTTGAATATCTCCAGACAAGGAGACTCCACAATCTCTCTGGGCAGCCTGCTCCAGGGCTCTGTCACCCTCAAAGTAAAGAAGTTTCTCCTCCTGTTGAGATGGAATTTCCTGTGTTCCAGCTTGTGCCCATTGCCCCTTGTCCTGTTGCCAGACACCACTGAAAAGAGTCTGGCCCCATCCTCTTGACACCCACCCTTTAGATATTTATAAGCATCGATGACATCCTCTCTCAGTCTTCTCTTCTCCAGGCTAAACAGAGCCAGGTCTCTCAGCCTTTCCTCATAAAAGAGGTACTCCATTCCCTTGATCATCTTTGTAGCCCTTGGCTGGACTCTCTCCGGTAGTTCCCTGTCTGTCTTGAACTGGGGAGTCCAGAATGCCCTTATGTCTTTTAGCATTACTCTCAAATTCCTACAGCAAGTTGATGATAGGTATAATTAAGTGCAGGGTTTGGACCATGGGTAACACCAAACTGCTATAGTCCTAGTCATTAACAATCAGCAGATTATTTTATGTTCATCTTTGTATTTTAAATAATTTAGAAATGAAAAAAAACCCCAATATTTGATATACTAACATGTAACATGAACACCATCTCTGTCTTCTGTGTGATCCATCAGGATGCCGTCTCTTCCTTTTTTTCATTCAGAGGTAACAGCTTTTCTTTTTATCTTACTGAAATAAAATTTGGAGATTGGTTCCCTTCTTGCAAATTAATGCAAGTGATATAACAATTCTTTCTTGTAAGGGAGAGTGAACAGTGAGTGAACACCCACAAGAAATGCTCTGGGGAAAAAAAAAAAAAGGTTTAATCTGAATAGCAGGAACATAATGTATCAAGAAAAAAAGAGTTTTCACATTGTAATATTTTTACATATATAACTGACTTATGTAAAGTTACAGTAAGCTTATCTAGTCTGGATACCCTACATATTGAGACTGGAATCCAAGTTATGTGGCAAAAGTCTGATTCCTTCATTATTTTAGTTCTGATGAGTAACACAAGCTTCCATTAAAACAGGTTTTTTCCAATTAATTTATCTTATCGCCTATAAAAGTGAATTCCCTGTAGAACCACTCTCTGCCTTCTCCCACTCTCCACCTCCCCCAGACTACCTTTATATGTTTCCCTCTTGTTGAAGTTTCCTGCCTGGAGAACTCGTATTCTTTATACTTTCCCTCTGTCACCTGCTGGCCCTTTCCCTTTTCTCACTTTGCTGTTTACAAGTCTGCTGCTTGGACACAACATGGACAATGTGAAAATTTACCGAGAATGACACGGCTTATTGTAATTACACATATAATATTGGTAAAAGAGATCGTTTCAAGCTTTTGAACATTTCTCGGTGTATGTTTGAGAAGCTCTGCTGGATTTAGCAACTTGTAATCATACAGTAAACAACATAATAACAAGCCAGCAAACAGATGTACAAAGCCTTTCTTGCTGCATGCATCTAACTTGGCAAAACAAGCAACAACTCACATCCTTCAGTTGCAGTCATTGTTTCTGCTCTAAGGAAAAAAATGTTTTATAAGCGCAAATTGGCACCTGTATAAAATGTATTTATTCCCAAGGCTTATAATAGGTTACCTTCTGAGGTCCTGAATGATGTACTTCAATTGTATTATAATGATATTTGTTTCAGCTGGTGATTACCTCCTTCCTCCATCCCATCAATTACATCAAGTTCCTAGCAAAGTGCACTGGGGAAACAATCCTTCTTTGAGATTAAAATTAGTTATGACATAATGATGAAACACTGAAACATTTTAGAGGGATCAGCTTTCTAAATCTCAGATTTAAATACAGTGTTTTGTGCTGTTCAGATATTTTTTTGAAAAGAAATCTGTCCTTAAAATCAGAAATTGTTCTTGATCAATTCTATTGACTAAATTAATGTTTTTGATTAGTTTTTCTGTCTTTAATTTAGTGGTTTGCATGGAGAATCTCGGAGGAAAAACTGTGATATTTATGTTCTCTGGTACGTTGCAGGTAGTTTCCGATAGCAGTTGTCAAACAAAATTTCTTCAAGTACAGTGAAAAAAAGGGGTTGCACCTTAGCCTTGATACTCACACTTAATTTTAATCTTCAATGTCCTGCTTTCATAAGCATATAGTAGAAATTTATTCTGACTTTCATAAGGAGAAGCAAACTTTCCTAACATATCCTACCTTTGATGTCCTCATGACCGTATAACATATTACTCTATTTATGTAAACAATCCTCTAAAAACATTTGAATTTTGAAGACCGTGGAAACAACAACAGATGATTAGTTTTGACACTGATTAATTGTATTGGGTTTGCATGGCAAGGTTTTGGTAGCCAGGGAGGCTACAGGAGTGGCTTCTGTGAGAAGATGCCAGAAGCTTCCCCCATGTCCAACAAAGCCATTGCCAGCCATCTCCAAGATGGACCTGCTGCTGGCCGAGGCCGAGCCCATCAGTAACAGCGGTAGTGCCTCTGATAAGATATTTAAGAAAGAGAAAAAACTGCTGGCAACAGCAGCCAAAACAGAGTGAGAATATGTGAGAGCAACAGCTCTGCAGACACCAAGGTCAGTGAAGAGGGAGGGGTAGGAGGTGCTCCAGACACTGGAGCAAAGATTTCCCTGCAGCCTGTGGTGAAGACCATGGTGAGCCAGGGTGTCTCCCTGAACCTCATGGAGGTTAACGATGGAGCAGATATCCACATGCAGCCCATGAAGGACCCCATGCCAGAACAGGTGGATGTGCCCAAAGGAGGCTGTGACCCTGTGCCGGGCCTGCACTGGAGCAGGCTCCTAGCAGGACGTGTGACCCCATGGAGAGGGGAGCCCAGGCTGGAGCAGGTTTGCTGGCAGGACTTTTCCTGAAGGACTGTACCCTGTGGAAAGGGCCCACGCTGGAGCAGTTCCTGAGAACTGCAGCCTGTGGGAGAGACCCACACTGGAGAAGTTTGTGGAGGACTATCTCCCATGGGAGGGACCCCACACTGGAGCAGGGGAAGAGTGTGAGGAGGGGAAGGAGCGGCAGAGACAACATATGATGTACTGACCATAACCAGCATTCCCTGTCCCTCTGCACCACTGAGGGGCAGGAGGCAGAGAACTTGGGAGTAAAGTTAAGCCCAGGAAGAAGGGAGGGGAGAGGGAAGGTGTTTTTAAGATTTGTTTTTATTTCTCATTATCCTACTCTGATTGGATTGGTAATAAATTAAATCGTATTTCCCCAAGTGGAGTCTGTTTTGCTTGTGATGGTAATTGGTGAGTGATCTCCCTGTCCTTATCTCGACCCACAAGCCTTTTGTTATATTTTCTCTCCCCTACCCAGTTGAGGAGAGGGAGTGATAGAGCAGCTTGATGGGCATCTGGCATCCAGCCAAGATCAACCCACCACATTAACTAAGAGCTGGATCATCACTATCTGACCTGCAGATACTCACCTGCCTAGAATTTGCGTTTCTTTCACGGTCTATGGGCACAGCTAGTAGCCAAATGAAGGGATCCACAGAAAGAAGCTAAAAGAAAAGGAAGTAGAGCAATGAAGTAAAACACAAAAGAAACTGGGAATTATTTACTGAAAAGGAAGAGCTAGTGAAAGTCTACTCACAAGTACTCTTGAGATCCTGAACAAAAACCTGTACCTTGGAATTGAGCTCTGACTCTGACCTCCTCTGACTGAATTCCATTTTGTGTAACAAAAATGTTGGTTAACTCATTGATTAAGGCATCCATTGATATACCTGTATCTCATTGATTAAAGCAGACATTTAGGATCTCAGATATTAAAACTAAAGGCCATGTTCCCACAAGCTGCATGAGTGGCAAGGGTGCACATTCTCTGGGCATGATTCAAGGATCAGACACCTTTGCCTGAGAGGTGCCTGGTTGTGAGCAATTTATTGTCAGCATTAATGCTTTATTAACTGCGTGCAAGTATTCAGAAAAACATAGTTACCTAAGGGACACTTAGTAGTTGAAAGGATGTCAGGAGCAACTAAATGACGTACATAGGCACGCAGTGACTTTTGAGTGTCTGAGCAAGAACAGCTCGTATAGGATGACAGTGTAGGAATGTGCAGAAGTGCAGCTGAATCAGTTCTTGGTCCCTGACTAACATCTGAGAAAGTGGATCATCCTTCTTTGTTTCAGCTGTGATTTCTATATCATTATGTCCTGGTGATTTTCTGCTTCTCCCAAAAATGTAAGAGTAGTTAGCTGATTAAAATAGTAGAAAGAAGGAGTCTGGTTTCCTAAGAATAGTGATATAATGATACCCAGAATAATATTCTTATTGTTTTTAAGCTCAGAGTGAATCACGGGTTATAGCATTTGTGTAATGAATATTTGCAGCCTAGCATGAGTCTGACTAAAAAAAAAAAAAACCTAAAAAGTTATGATTTGAAAACTAACGAGATCAAGGCAAGCCAAAATCACTGTTGAGAAACTGTGGTTAAAATTACAATCTCAAACTTTTGCAAAATCATTTTTCCAATCACCTATGTTACATATAAGAAATAAGCTTGATACGTTGCATATTGACCAATTGGCAAACACTCAATTGACAGAACCGCTGACCACCAATTTCTGCAATTTAGAAATTAACTTTGTAAATTTGAAATAATACAGAAAATTCTTTGCTCACAATGGAGAATAAGTATCTTTGAATATTGCAACAAAACACAAGGGAAGTTCAGTAAAAATTGTTAAGTCTAGCCTCCATCTAGAAAATCCTCTTATATCTTTTTATTGTCAATAAATCATGTTTTCTAAGAAAATTATGCTTCTCAATTTTGTTTTGATTTATATGTCATGTTATTGATTTTTTCATTCAAAATACTTATTTTAGACATTTTCTCATAAATGTTCAGTTTTCACATGTTAGACATCTCTTAAAGTAACTTCATTTCTCTAAGTGAGCAGAACATAAAACGACTGGAAATAAAATGCACATAAATATTTTTATACTCAAATATTATTGAGAAAAGGTTAGTTTGCAACCTCATATAGAATGTGTGCATCACTACTATTTTTGTTATGAAAGAATAATGAAATAGAAAATGCCTACAATGTAAAATGTGCAGCAATAACATTCTCAAGGAACTAAGGTGTAATTTCATAGGGCAAATTCTGAGTCCCAAACCCAAAGTTCTAATTAATTATATATCCCCAAATTCCAAAAGTGTAAAGGGTAATGCCCAAGAATGTAAATATGTATGGTGTCAGACTCACAACTTCAGTGGCTTCTGGAAAAAATAGCAATCCTACAGTGTATTAAGCAGACCAGAGGAAATATTTTTAAAAGACAGTAACAGTATATTTCATATGACCTAGGAGAACAGTATACATTACACAACAGTAGATTTCCCAGAATGATAGAGCTTCTTTGTTTTTCTTTCTTTCTTACATATGATGTACAAAGTATCTCTTATCTAAGCATCACTGCCAATCAAAAAGGGAGATTCTAGGACATGAACAGAAAAACCCACCATGCCCAATTTAAAGTCAGATGTATAACATCTTCCATCACCATTTACTTGCTCTGTCACCCTGAAATAATAACCTTCACCTTTGTTCTTCAGCTTTTGTGTGCGGTGCCCTGTCTGAGCTAAAATTCAGTGCCAAGGACAGTGTGGATTAGCTATTGCTAGCTGAGCAAAAAGACTTTGCTTGCATAGAACATTGCAGTGCTTTTTCTATGGTGGAAGACCAATGAAATCATACTAGAGTACAACTGCTATGGGCAAATTTCCTTCCGTATTAGTTTCTGAAATGCAAATTATGGCTAAAATTGACAACAGCACAACCACTCAAATATCGAAACTGTTCTTCCTTCCTCTAACATTGATTCATAGTGGCCCTGCCCCCCCCCCCCCCCCCCCCCCAAAATAAAGAAAAATAAGATATTGCTTCTTCCCTTGTTACATATACTGTATGAATTCCTGGCACTGGTTTGTAATGTCAGTCAGAGATGAGAGGCTACAAAGTCAAGTGGAATCCTGTGAACATGAATCTCATGACACCCTGGCAACACTTAGAAGAACTGTCTCTCTTGAATCCTGACAGGAAGATTAATGATTAAAAGCTCGGTCATGGCATTCATTTATTACAAAGCGCTTATGCACGTGCACATACATGCACATTTAACTTGCACCCAGAAATGTCAAACTGTGCTTTTCTGTTTCAGCTTTCCATTTTTTTTCTTAGCAAAGTTCTATAAACTGCACAAAGTTTACTAATTTTTATTAAGACAAATGGTAGGAAACATAAATTTTATACACAGTCTTTTTCCCTTTAACTTTAATTGCTGTTTTACCTAGAAAATTTCTATGTATAATATTGAGAGAATTTTGGTAACAGAACAACCTTTTGGTATATTCATATGTATACAAAATGCTTTGAAAAAACACACACAGAGACAACATCATAAACATTGTCAATATTCTTACCTTTGTAATTCATTGTGCATGTGATATAAACTTTTATAAAATAATAAGGGATTTAAATAAAAATAGTACTTTTCCTATAATGTTTCTGAGTCAAAAAGGGAAAGATAGAGAAGTTTTATTTTTGTAATTGATTTGTTTTCATCTCCATATCTTTTCTGGCTATTTTTCTGTTTCAATTTTACCCCAAGTTCATAATTATGGAATACTGGCAAAATAAAACCCTGGAGTTAAACAAGTGCCAGGATCCTACAGGTAAACAAATTATACTGAAAGCATGTTGTTCTATCTGGAGAATAGTGCCTCAAGATCACATTGCTGTTTTTCTTGTAAAATCTCCCCCACACAAGAAGGATGTATGTGATTCTGATTGTCAGTTTTATATTCAAGTGATAGGAATGACCTCACTTTTAACCACTGTAGTGCAGTCTTTGAGAATTCATTAAACCAAAGCATAAGTAACCTGTAGTTTCTAAGCTGATATCAGGAAAATATTTTGCAGCAGTAAAGTGTACACACTTTATCTGTAAACAGGTCAGCACTCATAGATCTGCCTCTTCTATCAAGCAAATTTTGGAAATCTTTTTTTAAGTAAATAAGAGCCATCCACTCAAGAAAAAAAAAAAAAGTACAGAAAAACAGGGGAAGAGGTAAAGTGGAGAAAGAAATGAAAGTATTTCAGTGCTTCAGAAGTACTGAAGAATTGGAACTCTGGGCTTGAAAGTCTGAGTTCTCTATAGACTCTTGCAGAAATCTCAGGCATACTTCAAGGTCACTGGGAAGTCCTCAGGGACTGAGGGAAAACTCAAGAGCCAACATGATCTCAATGCCATCTCTACATCCTAAATTGCAGTATTCCCACAGAAAACTGCTAACAGGGAACTTCACTCAGCACAATAAACATGTTACCAGGAAGATGCACCAATATTAATGGTTTCTATTAAAAATTTATGTGAACCATATCTTTAATTAGTTTTGTTTATTGCTCTCTTTATATTAAGATTTTTCTAGCGGTCCCCAGACAGTGCTCTGGGTCACTGTGATTTTATGTATACATAGATGATATAAATAAACAAAAAAAAGATTACTGCAACAATTCAGATGAAATGAGTAAAATGAATAAAACACAGGAGTTCTGCCAAAGACCTTGCTTATGTTGAATAAATTATTTAAAAAAATTGTAATTATTTCTTCTTTTTTTTTTTTCTGAATACTTTCCTTTCCCTCAAGTGTTCTGAAAGTAGGAAAAAATCACAAGTGTTTGAACCTTATTTCTTAAAATTTAGAGTTTCTGTTTGGTTCTATCTAGATACACTTATCCAGATATCTATCTTTTCTCTTTTTTCTCTCTACACACCCTTACCTCCTGGCCTTGTCTTGTCTTTTCTTTAAAGCTTTTAGGTTTTTGACTATTAGTTTGGTAACAGTTGTTCAGGTTTTTTTTTTTATGTCAATGAGTTACCTTAATCAATATACTTTACAGAAATCCCACTTTGTTCATTTTCTCTGCCTATTGGCTATTGCCTATTGATAAAGCTAAGAAAATTATGCTTTCTAACAGTCATTATAGATTTAGGTCTTCTCATGGCTTTGGTTGGTAACTCTGTGTCCTTCATCCTTAAACGGGGGTAAATAATTCTAAGTATGTATTAAGAGATACAGGAGTAGAAATCTGTTATCAATATTGTTTCATATACAACTTTTCTAAAGTTATTCCAGGACTGCAATGAACAGCCAGTATTCCACTTCTTTCTCTCAAGAGGCAGAAGTAGAATCAGCACTGGTCGTTTCCTATAGCTCTAGAAAGTTTGTTAGGAATATGTATACTTACCTTATTATTATCCCAACTGCATAACTAACAGGGATTCCCCTCTACTTCTAGTCACTTTTCTACACCGTAAACACCTTCTAGGTTGAGAACTGTGAGAAGCGAAAAGCTGAGCTCAAAGGAATATAACTTCAGCACACAGGGATCCCATTTTAATTGTTAGTTCAGCTTGCAAGCCTGAATAAATGAGAAAAATTGGTCCTCAGTCCACTGCAAGCTTTTCTCTAAGGAAAATATATGCACTATGGCATTGCTCATCAACAGAAAAGTACTTATATGCATATGGTTTGATGAACTAATGATCTTTTTGGTTCTCTGAGTTTGTCCATGGACGCAGTATTAAGCCAAAAGATGATACCATCCAGATATTATTACTTTCTGAGATTTTTTGCCTGTGTGGTGGGTTGCCCACCAAGCCATTCTTATTGTCAATTAATAAGAAAGTAAGTTAGTGAGAAAGGAAAACAAAAATACCCCATCATTCTTCCCAGGCTCAGCTTCACTCTTGACTGTTTTACCTCCTCCCCACCAAATGTCACAGGGGCATGGGGAATGAGGGTTACGGTCAGTTCATAACACTTCGTCTCTGCCACTCCTTCCTCCTCATACTCTTCCCCTGCTCTGGCACGGAGTCCCTCCCGTGGGATAAAGTCCTTCATGAACTACTGCAATATGAGTCCTTCCCATGGGATGCAGTTCTCCAAGAACTGCTCTAGTGTGGGTCCATTCCTCAGGGAATAGTCCCTCAGGAACTGACTGTTTCAGCATGGGTGCCACACAGGGTACCAGAAAATCTGCTTCTGTATGGGCTCCTCTCTGTGGGCTGCAGCTCCTACCAGGAGCATGCTCCATTGCGGGATCTCTATGGGCTGCATCTTCCTTCAGAGCACATTCACCTCCTCCAGTGTGGGGTCCTCCATGGGTTGTAGTGGGAATGTCTACTCTGATGTGGTCCTCTCTGGGCTGCAAAGGGACAACTTGCATCACTGTGGTCTTCTCCATGGGCTGCAACGAAATCCCTCTTCTGGCTCCTGTAGCACCTCCTCCCCTCCTTCTTCACTGACCTGGATTTCTGCAAGGCTGTTTCTCTCACATTTTTCTCACTCCTCTCTCCCAGCTGCTGTGCACAGGGGTGCCACCAACGTTGCTGATAAGCTCAGCTTTGGTCAGTGGTAAGTCCATCTTGGAGGTGGCTGAAACTAGCTCTATCTGATATGGTGACAGCTGGTCTCTTCTCACTGAAGCCACCCCTGCAGCCATACCACTACCAAAACCTTGCTACGTAAACCCAATAAGCCTCCATGTCCAACAGAGGTTTGGTACTGCTGCTTTGCAGGACTAGAGCTTCATGCTTTATATCCCTTGCAGAATGTCCTATTTTAACTCTCTATCAATAAGTTAAATTATAATAAAAAACCCCACCATAACCTGAAGTCAATAAATTCCTTTGTCGTCTTTTTGTTGTTGTTGGTGGTGGTTTGTTGTTTTTTTTTTTTGTAATATCTGCTGAAGTTCCAAGTTGAACACATTTTTTGAGATTAGCAAGCCACAAAGTTCATATTGATTTTCTGGTCTTCTGTCTTTCCTGCAGCCTTTACTAAAATGAACTAAAATATCGCTTTCAACCTGGTCTCTTGATTGTAAGTTTTCAGCTATTCTTTACTAGAAATACTTCATGTGTTTGGACCTTCATTATCTTTGTTAAAATGTTCATCATTTTTACCTCCCATACTTGGTTGTTCAAGCATCTTTAGCCACGCACAAAGAGAGACTATTAGCACAATACACACAGCATACAGTATAACTCTGGCTGATATGAAAGATAAGTAGGCTTCAGCAAGCTATGAAGCTAAGCATCAAGATGACCCACCTAGACAAGGCACCTTACATACTTCTGCTGGTGAAGAAGCTTTAGTCCATGCAGAACGTTCAGCCACTGTGACCCCTGGGATGTACCCTTTCACTGTGCTGCAGAGCTGTCAGCTGCCACTAGCTCTGTTAACATGGGCGCTGGTGAACTGGTTCAACAGTGCCTGAATGAAATGTTTTGTTCTTTTCCTATTAAAGATTTTAAACCTTTCTGTGCTGGTGTTTTTCCTCCTGAATCCCTGATCTACTAATGATCCTATCCCAATGGGGTCTCTACAATTATACCTTTTCTAACCTTTCTGCAGACCTTCTGATGTTTATTTCTCACAACTGCAATTGTCTCAGCTGTCTGAGCCTACGTTACACAGTTGTGTGTATCAGGTCTCAGCCTTGGGCCTTTTCTATGCAGGAAAATGAATGCCCGGGGCAGGCAGGGAAGGCAGCAGAAAGGTTTCGGGTGCGTACTAGCACATGTTATTCTGTTCGCATCCAAGCCTCCTTAACATGTCCTCGGGGAGCTACACAAGCCTAACCCACCCCTAGTGCTGGTGGAAGGTTAGCCCATTCATCTTCAATACATAGCAGGCAAGTAGAGAAATTGAGACAGAAATATTAAAAAAAAAATATCTCTGTTATTTCATAAATAGGATAAAGAAATATTTATATTTAGTATGTAAAATTAAGCAATTTATTCTGTGATTAAAAGTACACATCTCTATGGTAACTAATTGCTACCCTCTATCTGATTGATAACTGGTTTACCGTCATAGATATTTTTTAGTTTTGCTTTTAACTAATACTCTGAAGCATAATTATTGCAAGCAAACCTCTAATCACTTATTATGAATTTGTAGAGATATAATTTGAAAACAAGCCTCTAAGAGTTTTCTCTTCATTTTAAATGCAGTTAATATATCAGATATGAAAAACTGTTTTTTCTCCATTTGTACTCTTGATTGCAGTAATAATAAAACTAATTGCCTGTAATCCAGTAAAGTATAATTATACCTAGCTTGATTTGGACAAAGATATGGATATTTTAGAATTTGATAGAATGAAGTATTTTATGAATAATTCATAAGAAAAGATAATTAATGAGATCATTTTGTAGGCTTAGTTTGAACAAATATTCCAACTGAGTTATGGGCACATTGTTTGAGATTAATCTTATCTCACTTAAGCTGTCTAACAAATAGTAAACTAAGTCTAAGTTGGTGTCTTAAGAGTGTCTCCATTACTTATGAAGAGTAATCAACAACACAACAAACAAGGGAAAATACTGGTCAGGTACCTTGGTCAGCCTTACTAAGACAGCATTAATTGCCATCTGAAAACATCTAGACTATAAAGGTATTCTGTCAATCCCTGACAGTAGACAAGCATTTTCCAGAGCCTTTGGAATGTTCTTCAAGAACTGAAAAAATATCACTTGATTAATCTATACAGATCATAAGATTTTTTAGATTAATCAGGTCTGTATTTGATAAGTGTTTACTATCAAAATTAGAATTAAGTTAAAGAATAATCAATTAGATCCTAAATTTGAATCTGTTAACTGATATTGGTGATAATAATTTAGACTCAAAAGAAGCAGTTATTTTAAAAGGAGCTATCACTTTGAAGTAAAGATGCTCTATAAGGGATATACAGTATAAGATAATGTGCTATAAAACTTGTAAAACTCAGTTGTTTAAGCACATTTTAATTTTAATACTCTCATTTTTCCCTCTGTTTATGGTTAAAGAAATAATGGGTTTGATTAATTCTTTTCAAGTTCTAAAGGAAAACAGTTGAAAAATATAGGGTTTTTTAATTTTATTTTCTTAATAAAGTAGAATGCCACTAAAATTATTTTAAAGACAACTAATTTTAAAATTTGTCATCCACAGATTGCTTGAATTAGTTTCTAAGGATGCTAAAAAGATGGCTGAGGATATGTAAATATGCTAAGACCATGGAAGTGTAATAAACATAATATTAGGTGCATATAAAGTAGGAAGAGCATCATATAAGCAAGTGGGTCAACTACAGTATTTTGTCTGGAAGTTTTGGTTTTAAACATATGTCTTTATTATTTTTTTCTCTCAACAGATGTAAGACTTAAATCCCTCACCCACCCCAAAATACATTTGAAATTCACTTACTCTTTTTTTGAATAATTTATTTTTATGCTTTGCTTCACTTAAAAAAAAAAATATTAAAATTTTTGCAGTTGATAGAAAAACACACTTTGTTTCAAATGTTGATGAAAACATCAGGGGGGGTGTGATTTGCACTTTTTGTAGGAAAAAATATAAGGTTTTCCATTTTTGTAGTTTCAAATAGCTAATCATAAATTCATTCTGTTTTGAAATTTTCCTGGTTTACTTTGCACGGATGTTCAGCTGTTTAGAAAGTCTGGGCAAAAGTAGGTCTGCAAGTTTCAAATGCAGGGAGGGTGAAGAAAATATGCTATTACCATTACAGAGCAGGAGGGGGAGGGAAGAAGCCTGTAACCTTTTTATGAACAGCCCTAAAGCTGAAATGGATAAGAACTGCAAGCTGAAGTCTGGCATGGAAATAACTCTCATTTAAAAGAAGTACTTTTGCTTTCAGAGAAAATTGGTTTTGACTTTTCCAAGGTATGAGCTTTTGAATATTGAATACTGACTACAGTAATAAGGTTTTAAGCTTCTCTTTCACTTTTCCTCTTCTTTTCCTTCCCTCAGTTCCTAAAATTTTCCTTCCATATGAACATTAAAAGTGTACAATATCTTTACACTAAATAGTAAAGTATCGTATATTACTGCAGATGGGTAGTAACTCCTGTTTGTTTCACAGATATGAAATTGTTGAAACTGTTTTCGACCTTTCTGGTGGTTTTGTTGTTTATTTTGTATAGCACTTATAAATTATACTCTTTTCACTGCCTTCTCCCTCATCTAAAAATTACTGTCTTTTATCTGAAATGGCTTTTCAGTTCAAAAACTTGTCAATTCTATATCACATATATCTAACTTACAGAATTGTGAACATTCACAAAATTGAAACTCATATCAGTATTACATGGTCCTGACTGCAAGACCTCTTTCCAAAAGAGGCTTTTATTTCTCTCACATAATCTTAGATTGGATTCCAATTATCCTTCTAAATCAATATAGCTATTGCAGCAAACTCTAGCAGCCTTGGTTAACTCTCAGTCATTAAGAATAAAGCACTCTTATTAAATGATTTCGTAACTGATAACAGTCTTGCCGTGCTAGAGTGAGATAGGCTGGATTCAAATTACAGTTTCAGATAGCTGAAAAAGTGACCTTTCCTGTCCATTCTTTATTCTATCAGGACTCCTCTATCTGAATCAGGTAAGAGAAGATAACATTTACTTTAAGGTTCCCTTGCATGAGAAACTTCATACTAAAAGTGTGAATGTCTTTCCATCTTGAGAACCCAAGATTACCTCGTATTGACTGGACCTATCATTTTCCTCCTAAGCAGATTTACCACTTCTCAAGAACTTTCAGAACTTTTACCTTCATTGATTACTTCATTTGATATCTTCTAGCATAGCTTTTGGGGAATGCAGCATTCTTCTAGCTGCTGTAGTCACAAAGATATCCATATTTTCCACATTTCATAGAGTGTTTGCACATCCTATGATGTGCATTTTCCTTTGAATAAACACATACTTTAATTGATTTTAATTCGTTCAGGACAATATGCAGAAATACTTAAGTGAAGACTTTCAAGTAGATAGAAACTAAATTAGGTGGACTATATCACAGTCCAGAAGATAAACTCAGAATTTCTGTCAGTACATGGGATTTTTTTAATGAAATTAATAATATCAAGTCAAACAGACACTTTTATTTTTGTCTTTGAAAACCTTAAAAAACTTAAATACACCTTCATTGCCAAATGTAGATATCAGGATATGTTTTCAAAGGATCAAATGCCAGTAAAGTCTAAGGCTGAACTTTGAGTGTTTCAGATAAGCAGATGACTTTGGATCATTTAAATTTTCTCCCAGAGTTTCCTTTCCATAGTGCTTCTTCAAGATGTGTTTGTTCAACTCCAAGACAATTAGTGCAGATAATAACTGGTTACAGAGCTTTTATCTTAAAGGCATATGTACAGACAGTCAAGAATAAATGGTAGGTAGACATCTCTCTCGTCTTTGTTTTAGACCAGTAGGCTACAGATTTGGTTTCCTCAGTTCAGTATATAATACTAAGGCATAGAAAAGCAGTTCCACACCTGCTCATATCCTCATCTGACTCACCACGATATGTTTCTTTAGGAAGCATAGGTCCTTATCAGTACAAAAGGAATTCAAAGACTGGCACAGGGAAACTAACAATATTTGTCTCCCCTTGCTATGAAACATCAAGATTCACACAAGTTTTGGTAATAACATTGATTACATTTTTAAATTAATGTTATTTGATATAAGAGTCTGAAAAATATCTCCTTGGCAAATAGGAGAATTGCCATTACAGCTTTCCTGTCTATTTCTTCATTAACACGTGCTTTTTATTATTTTTTTTAACTGTAGCAATCTTTTAAGAACTAGATCTCCAAAAGCATGTAGGTGCTCAGTTCCCTTTGTAGGGTAAGACAGCTAAATGTGCCTGGAGGATCTGATTCAATGTTTGTTTCTTTTCCCTTACTCCTACAGTGCATTTCATGCTGTCACTCCAAAACCTTACCTACATGTTGAAATTGCAGACAAAACTGATACAAAAATTAGCAGTTAGAATTTTATATTTAAAATTAGCATAATAACTTCTATTCTCACATAAATAAACATAGTTTAATGATTTAATCAAGTTGGTAGAAAGAGGTAATACCTTTTATAAGACTATCATAGCTAGAAAGAAACAAATTTACTCTGTTAGAGAAGTTAATGGGCATATTTCAGCTCTGAAAAATAAACTTGTTTAAGTTGTCATAGTGCTGTGCACTCTCATTAGTCATTACTTTCACAAAATGTCCTAGTTAAATACCACATCTTTCATAATCATCAATGATCTGAAGCTCACAGACTTCTGAAAAAACTTTCTGTAACTATTTTCATAAATTTTTCTTTTTTGCTAAGAGTACCCTGTAAAGTACAGACAGGAAGGCTGTGAAAATAACAGATAGATTTGTGTTCCTAATGCATTAACTTATAGTTGAGTACAGCAAAAAGTAATTTTGGATACAGCCCCATTTTGGGTAAAGATTAAGGGGAGGGCAAGGACAAGTGACATTACAGTGGGGGTCTGCTACAGGCCACCTGACCAGAAAGACCAAGCAGATGAGGCCCTCTATAGACAGATAGGATCATCCTCACATTCACAAGCCCTGGTCCTCATGGGGGCCTTCAACCACCCCAATATCTGTTGGAAGGACAACACAGCAGGCCATAAGCAATCCAGGACATTCCTGGAATGCATCAACAACTTCCTTCTCCAAGTGACAGAGGAGCCAATGAGGAGAGGTGCCATGCTAGACCTTGTTCTCACCAACAAGGAGGGGCTGGTGGGGAATGTGAAGCTCAAGGGCAGCCTTGGCTGCAGTGATCATGAGATGCTGGAGTTTGAGATCCTTAGGATGGGGAGAAGGGCGCACATTAAGCTTGCTACCCTGGACTTCAGCAGAGCAGACTTTGGCCTCTTCAAGAACCTGCTTGATGGAATACAGTGGGATAAAGCCCTGGAGGGAAGAGGGGCCCAAGAAAGCTGGCTAATATTCAAGGACCACCTCCACCAAGCTCAAGAGCGATGCATCCCAACAAAAAGGAAGTCAGGCAAAAATGCCAGGAGGCCTACGTGGATGAGCAAGGAGATCCTGAACAATCTCAAACAGAAAAAGGAAACCTACAGAGAGTGGAAGCAAGGACAGGTAGCCTGGGAGGAACAGAGATAAATTGTCCAAGCAGACAGGGATCAGGCCAGGAAAGCTAAAGCTCAGATAGAGTTAAATCTGGCCAGAGGCATCAGGGGCAACAAGAAAGCCTTCTATAGGTGTATTGGGAACAAAAGGAAGACTAGGGAAAATGTGGGCCCTCTCTGGAGAGAAACGGGAGACCTGGTCACCGAGGACATGGAGAAGGGGAAGGTAGTCAACCACTTTTTTGCCTCAGTCTTCACTGGTAAAGGCTCTGACCACACTGCCCAAGTTGCAGAAAGTAAAGGCAGGGACTGGAAAAATGAGGTAGGAGAAGACTAGATCTGAGACCAGCTGAGGAACCTGAATGTCCACAAGTCTATGGGACCTGATGAGAGTCATCCATGGGTCCTGAGAGAACTGGCAGATGTAGTTGCCAAGCCACTATCCATCATATTTGAGAAGTTGTGGCAGTCTGGTGAAGTTCCTGCCGACTGGAAAAGGGGAAACATAACCCCCATTTTTCAAAAGGTTAAAAAAGATGACGTGGGGAACTACAGGCCAGTCAGTTTCACCTCTGTGCCCGGCAAGATCATGGAGCAGATCCTCCTGGAAACTCTGTTAAGGCACATGGAAAATAAGGAGGTGATCGGTGGTAGCCATCATGGCTTCACTAAGGGCAAATTGTGTCTGACAAATGTTAGTGGCCTTCTACAACAAGGTTACAGCATTGGTGAATAAAGGGAGAGCAACAGATATCATCTGCCTGGACTTGTGCAAAGCATTTGACACTGTCCTGCATGATATCCTTGTCTCTAAATTGGAGAGACATGGATTTGGTGGATGGACCTCTCAGTGGATAAGGAACTGGCTGGATGGTCGTGCTCAAAGAGTTGTGGTCAACGGCTTGATGTCCAAGTGGTAAGCAGTGATGAGTGGTGTTCTTCAGGAGTCGGTACTGGGACCAGTACTATTTAACATCTTTGTTGGTGACATGGACAGTAGGATTGAGTGCACCCTCAGCAAGTTTGCCTATGACGCCAAGCTGTGTGGAGTGGTTGACACGCTGGAGGCAAGGGATGCCATCCAGAGGGATCTGGACAGGCTTGAGAAGTGGGCCCATGCCAACCTCATGAAGTTCAACAAGGCCAAATGCAAGGTCCTGCAAGTGGGTTGGGGCAATCCCATGCACAGGTGCAGGCTGAGTGGAGAATGGATTGAGAGCAGCCCTGAGGAGAACAATTTGGAAGTGTTGGTTGATGAGAAGCTCAACATGAGCCAGCAATGTGTACTCGCAGCCCAGAAGGCCAACTGCATCCTGGACTGCATCAAAAGAAGCATGACCAGCAGGTTGAGGGAAGTGATTCTGCCCCTCTGCTCTACTCTGGTGAGACCCCACCTGGCATCCAGCGCTGGGGCCCTCAACATAAAGAAGGACATGGACCTGTTGGAGCGAGTCCAGAGAAGGGCCACGAAGATGATCAGAGGGCTGGAGCACCTCTGCTATGAGGACAGGCTGAGAGAGTTGGGGTTGTTCAGCCTGGAGAAAAGAAGGCTCCGGGGAGACCTTATAGCAGCCTTCTAGTATCTGAAGGGGGCCTAAAAGAAATCTGGAGAGGGACTTTTTACAAGTAGATGTAGTGATAAGAGGAGGGGTAATGGCTTCAAGCTGGGAGAGGGTAGATTTAGATTAGATCTCAGGAAGAAATTTTTCACTATGAGGGTAGTGAGGTACTGGAACAGGTTGCCCAGGGAATCTGTGGAGGCCCCATCTCTGGGAGTGTTCAACGCCAGGTTGGATGGGGCTTTGAGCAACCAGACCTAGTGGGAGGTGTCCTTGCCCATGACAAGGGGGTTGGAACTAGGTGATCTTTAAGGTCCCTTCCAACCTAAACCATTCTATGATTCTATGATTCTATGATTTAAAATTGTTTTAATTTTTCCTGCCAGCATCTAACTCTAAGAAATTATTCCTATGTCTCAGTGCAGTACCAATAGGTGTGCCTAAAATAGCTCTGGCTAAAGCTAGCTTGCTGTTCTACTTGAGCCCAAACCACATATAAAATATATGCCCTCTAATCACTTACTTATTTTAGCAAAAGTAAAATAAATTAAAGGCTGTTGTCACTACATTTATTGACAAGAAGGTCACTTTTTTTTTATTTCTATCTATCTATGATATCTGAGGAGTTAAAGCATAGTCCCTCATGATAAAAGCTTGTGCTCAATTCTTTCTATTCTTTGAGAAACACCATCCTTCAAGAAAGTTTGCCAGCCATCAGTCTGGGATGATATACTTTCAGTCTCTGCTGCTGATTCATTTCATGTTACATAAAAACACTCATTGACATAAAAATAAAAACAAATTAAAAAAAGAAAGCAAGAAGAAGAATCAAAATCAAATCAACTTTTTATGTTATTATCCTAGATAGTAACACTTTCTTTATAAATGGCAAGACAAGTATTTTAGACAAAGTGGAGTAGCTCAGTCTGGTGGAGTTCACAAATGTCTTTTCCCTATCTAAACATCTGGTTTAGAATATAAGCATAGAAGATGGTATGCAGGACAAGCAAATGTTTCGTATCTCCTGTGGACAACAGATTATAGAGGGGTCTTTGGTCTCCCCCAAAAAGTTGTGAAGTCAACCTCTTGCTGGGAATAGAATTCTTTTTTTTACTTCTCGGACTCCTCTGCTTCCTTGTGCAGTTATATCAGCTGAGCTTTCTTCCTATATTCTGTAATACAGGAAGAAAAGAGGGGCAAGATTTTCTGAAAGAAATATAAAAAAAAAGGCATAGAGAGAAGCAAAGGTATGATGTCTGAAAGAGGGAAAAACCTTAAAGGATGAGAGGGAGCTATCCTTTGAAGTATAAAGTTGTGGCGTGATCAAAAGCTCACTGTAGGTAATGCAAAGATTTGTATTGACTTCATTGGCCTTTGAATTCAGCACAATCTAAAGGAAAACAACAAACCTTCCTCCCTTTTCCCATCAGCTCCTTAGTTGTGTTGTTTTCAGAATCAGTCATATGAAATAGACAAGACAGAGAGTCAGGAATGAAGTTAGAAATTATTGGGTTTACTTGAAAAAAATGAGCAAAATTAACTAATTGATTTTAAAATTGTAAAGTGTAACTTTTTACCAGGGAATTTAATGGGGTTAAACATACTGAGTACTATTTCAGATGCTTAAATATTAATAATTTACCATAATTTTTCTGGGGAAAGAAATAGAACAAATTTTGCACACATATAAGTCTGTATAGGTTTTTATACCACAGCTTTTCAAAACAGTAAACCCAATAAAACACTCTATTTTTTTTTTTTGTTTACTATGTATTGGCTAATTTTTCCTTCTAAGGCACTTCTAGTAAGATACAAATTATACTCATTGACTTTAATGTCCTAGTGAAACTAAATTTTTTAGCTTAATTTTAATGACAAAGAGTCTGAGTCTCAGATAACCACCCTCATTTATTTCTCAGACCACTTTTTCAATTCATTTGGAGAAACTTTCTGAATGAGGCTTTTTGAAGATAACTAACAGCCATAATGTCATTGTACTCTTTCTAAATCTGTAGTGTCTCATTATCTTTTTAAGTTTTTAAGAGAATTTTAATTCAAATAACATTTTTATAGAAATAATAAAGGGCTCTAAGACTGCGGAGTAACTTGGTGCTGCAACTGAGCTGCCAGATAACTTTGGTCATATTAGTTCAGATGCAAACGAGACTCATTGGTTGTGCGTTACTCATCACACAGTCTTAAAAATCTGTTTGAGTTGTAGAGTACTCAAGTCATGCCCACAGCTGAGCTTCTGAAACAGTAAAATCTCAAGTCCAAGTATTAATTTTTTTAAGAATTGATATTATAGTTGTGTTCTCTTCTCTACCTTTCTAGTTTTTTGGGGGGGTTATTATTATTCATATACATATTAAGGATGAGGTAAAGACTGATTACTGTTCCTCACAGTAGCACCTCCCCTTACAGCACACCTGTTAGGGATCCCACAGTTGCAGCAGGACATTCGCATGGTCCCTCTCTTTAACATTATGATTACATCAGTGTTTGAATGAGGCCCTAGATTTGTTCAGTTTTTAAATTCAATAATTATTGCCAGTACCAATATTTAGACAAGAAGGACCTAGAGCTAATTCTGTTTTGTAGTCTTTGATTTTGGACAGGCATACCTGAATATGCCCCTAGAATGACTTTGTTGCATGCAAAAGGATGCTTGTACATCTGTGCACCTACTGAAGATGACCACAGTTCCTATGTGTGACTTGTTCCTGAGTTTTCCTTTCATGGAAATTATGGTATTGTAAAGGCAACCTTTTTTAGTCTCCAAAAGGCAGCAAGTTTTGTTCTTGCTCTTTTATCAAAGGTTATACAGGTGTGAAAAACCATCTGAGATGAAACAAGGGATTTAATCCGCACATTATAAAGAAAGAACAGTCACCAAATTTGGCATCTATGGTTCATCCCAGGAAAAAAGTAATCAGTAGTTTAGGTTTAGCAACACTCAGTCCAAAAGTGTGTAGTCATGTTAAAATATCCTTTACTCTAACCATGCCTGATTTAATTGATAGAATGAGGCTAATAATTCCTAGCTACAAGAGATCCTGTGGCTTTATCTAAAAGAAACTTCATTTTGGAATTTTGTTACTGGTGACAAAATAATTCCTTAATATGCCAGAATACCTGATACCAAGAGAAAGCTTGTACCTGGACTTCTTTTCTGTTTTATTTGAATTGTTTGGCTTTTATTTCTTTTTCATTCTGTCTCTTTTCAAAATGCCTTCAGTTGTGAAGCCACTACACAATAGCAAGAAGAATAAATATGAAAGTCTGTAAATTTTCCAAAGCTTCAAGTTTGAAAATGGTTGCTTATTTATACACTGTGTTTTCATAAATAAATGCAATGTAACAAACTGTCGTGTCCCCCCTTCTCCCCCGCCTTCTTTATCTTGTATCCTATGGAAACATGACTCTCTGATCAAGTTGCTTTCAGCTGATCAGTTTCTTCTGCTGCCCTCAGTACTTTATTAGCTCATTGACCGTTTCAACTAGATATAACAACTGATTGAGGGTTTGTCTGTGTGTTTGTTTCTCAAGATATTTTGTAAAAATCACATGTATGTAGTGGGAGGGGAGAGGGAAGAAACTAGTTCAACAGAATTAAAATCCTAGTCCTGAACTCATACCCTGGAAGGCACCAGGTAATTCACATGACAAAAAAGATGTTTTAAGGGTCTCAGTCATGAGAAAAAAGCTTCACTCAGAGCTTGTAATTATTCTACAGCAGGGAATACAAGGAAAAGCAAAATAAAAATGTGTAGTAAGCATCACTTGGGGCTTCAAATGCATGAAGCATCAAACATGGCAGCTGTCAGTCCATGTCAGGTCCAGGCAATTGAGCTGCAGTTAGCTGCCTGATGAGAGACAATCAGGAGACCAAGAATGAGTCTGTTCGCCTGACTGATTTGTTCTTCATATGTAAAATCCATCACTTAGGGGTTTTTTTGGTTTTTTTTTGTTTTTCTTGTGTGCCACTTGATGGCAGTTGCACTTCTAGATGTCACTCCTATTCCTGTCTTAGTTTTTATTTCTTTTACCTCATCCTTGCAAACTTCATCCATAGTTTCTGACTTCTGCCTGTGCTCTTTGTCCTTACCCTAGTTCTCCTTGCTCCTTGTCCTGGTTGGTACCTTCTTATTCCTTATTCTAGGAATGGGGACAGTTATTCCAACAATGTTGTCTTTTCCTTCAGTTCAGTAAGCTTTTGTTTCTAGGATCTTGCAACTTTTCCCATATATTTTGCGTAACTGTCAGCTTGACATAACCCTTGGTCTCTTTGGGTCATTACTTCATCTCATGTATTACACCTGGCTTGCATTCCCTTGTTTAATTCCAGTCTGGCTGTAATAGCTTGGAAGGGTAGCCCACATTTTATCTGTTTCTGCTTAACAGAAGCGCTTGTCTTTTTGCCCAGAAGTAATGATGTCAGAAGGGCGTAAGGATAAAAAGAACAAAAACACAAGAAAGTGAACCATCGTAGCTTGGTACTAGAGGTGTTTGACTCATATGAAGGCCACATCCTGAGGAAGTGACCTACTAGCATAGAAGAGAGAACATCACACAGATGTTAATGACTGAATAGTTTGCTCACGGAATAAATTTAATATAGATTATGTATATTTAGCGATTTAGCAGATGATTTGGTTACAGCAATATAAAATGAATATGTTATTACCAAGGTAATAAACTCATAAGGCACAAAAACCGTAAAACCAGGCTTCAGAATTTCAAGGTAATATGGTGGGGTTTTTTTCTCTTTTCATCTCTCAGGATCTTTATAATCTACTGTTGAGTGGGAAGAAACTGCCTCTCAGATACACATAGTCTCATAAATTGGATACAATATAAACTTGTCCTCAAAGATGGAAAATTTTGCCCTGTGCAGTAGAACGTGAACTTGTCTAATTTAGACAGGCTGCGATTACATGATAATCAATCATGCCTAGGCAAAGACCAAGTACCTGCTTAACATTTACCCTTCAGTGCATGCATATAAAGGTCGCTGTATAATAGATATCTTCTCCTACAAGTTTGAATTCCAATCAGATATTTTAATAACATTATTATGGCTAAATATTTAATAGCAAGTATAGATTGAACATACCAGGTGAAGACAGAGCTAATAGCACAAACAGAACTAATCAAGATTTGGAAACATGCAGTCTGTTGTGGACCATTTCGAATCTGAAATGGTAGTCTCAAACCGAGTATTGATCTTCATAGGTTATCTTCGGGTGTTTTTTAAGGATAAACATTTCACAACTTAGGGAAAATAGATTTTAAGCAAGTTATTTTGTGGAGTGGAATGTTGAAATGAATGCTATTCATTCAAATATAAAAATGTCCGTCATTAGAATGAATGTAGAGTAGTTCCACTGATTACAATACATAATCAATACAATATTTCTCATGTTTTCAACATCTTTCTTATTTATCTCATATATATTATATGGTTACAGGATATCCATGTTAAATAAAGTTTGTGTAGGGTGCAAGGGAATCTGTTTTGATTTATACAAGTAGGAATACCTACTTGTGTACTTATTTGACATAGCTTAATATTGAATTGTAATGAAATGGTAGCTAAGGAAATATGTAAGAAAATTAAAAAGGTTTCCCACATACAAAAAAAACAGCAGTAAAAAGCCAAACAAAAACATGATCTTCGTCACTAGAATGAACTGTGTTGGATTAGACTTAGCTGGTGTTTCTAGCTATTTGTTAATGGCAAAACCAAGGAATTGGAAATTAACCCCCTCCAGTTGGTAAATGCAACTAACCATTAAACATAACCAGTTAGGAAATTATTGGGAGACAGACTAAAATTCATTGAACCTTTTTTAATCTCCCTCAGGTATATATATTAGAAGTATTGTCTTTATTAACTCAAATGACATTCTGTGAAACCACTTTATTTTTCCTTTGATGACATATGGCCCTTGGATGAATATACATCCATTTCACAAGGACAGTCTTCATTGAGGGACAGGAAAGAGTGATTCATCCGTGGACAGCCCTCCCACCTTGACCTCTACCAGACCACCAAGAGGCATTCTTCTTTCTTTTTGTGTCCTGCCTGGATTTCAAGAGACTTATTCTGATATACTCCAGTATAAGATATAGAGGTAACCAGCTGGTCAAAAGAGATGATTATCCCACTGTATTCAGTGTTGGTGTGGCCTCACCTTGAATACTGTGTGCAGTTCTGGGCCCCACAATATAAGAAGGATGTGAAGGTCCTGCAATGCATCCAGAGGAGGGCAACAAAGCTGGTGAAAGGGCTGGAAGGAATGTCCTATGAGGAACGGCTAAGGACTTTGGGCTTGTCTAGTTTGGAGAAAAACAGGCTGAGAGGCGACCTGATTGCTCTCTACAGCTTCCTGAGGAGGGGAAGTGGAGAGAGAGGTGCTGATCTCTTCTCCCTGGAATCCAGTGATAGGATGTGTGGGAATGGTTTAAAGCTATGCCAAGGGAGGTTTAGACTGGACATCAGGAAGCATTTCTTTACCAAGAGGGTGGTCAAACACTGGAACAGGCTTCCAGAGAGGCGGTTGATGCCAGAAGCCTGTCAGTGTTTAAGAGGCATTTGGACAATGCCCTTAGTAACATGCTTTAATATTTAGTCAGCCCTGAATTGGTCAGACAGTTGGACTAGATGATTGCTGTAGGTCCCTTCCAACTGAAATTACTCTATTCCTATTCCTATCCTATCTTATCATATCCTATATTATTTTTGCTGTCCAAAGACAGAATTTATTTCAACCATATTAATAATGATTTTATAGTGTTTTTCATTCCTCCATGCTTTTGTGTTTCATTTCCCAAATGGAAAAAAATGAGTTCTTGTTTTGATTTGTAAGACATCCTCAATATTAATACTGAACTGTTAATTTCTCTGAGGTTGAATTAACATTACAAATGCCTGATTAAGAGTGTAGCATTGTCAAAACTGAGATAAATTCATATTTACTGTTCAGTTAGTGATCTTGACAGTCTTCAGTGTTGACTTTCTAGACTTTTACAATGTTATAATCCACTTATTCTCAATGGAGAATTTTATCAGTAAATTTTTTGTCAGGCTATTTCTAGTATTTATTTATTCAACTTAGTTTATCTTAGTTTATCTTAGAGAGCAATTTTATCGGGTAAAAATACCATGCCTAAAACATTCCTACCCTTCACTTTCTGATCCACCAACATCTTGCATGGAACTTGCATTTCTTAAATCTTATCCAGGAAAAAGGAAAAATCAAGTATGTTTCTTTCTTATTATTTTCTTATTCCCACAGGTTTCTTCTATTTTATTACATAGCCTTTCTTCTCTCTTAGCTAAAATGGCTGGTAGGAAGGAACAAAAGGAGTGTCGTGATTCCTGTACACTTGAAGGCATGTGCCAGTTTAAACAAATTTAATTGCTTCAGTAACAAATTTTCCAGGGGTACAGGCACTGACACTCACACAGTAAGGGCTTCAGATGAGAATCCACTAGAAGCCCTGATTCAACTGTAGCAAAAGGTACAAAAGAGAAAGTAATTTCTATGTTCATCTTTTGAAAAGACAACCTTAAAATGCTCTAATATTTAACAATACATTTCAGTTTGTTTCTCACAAAAATATTGCTTCATTTATTACCTGACTCTTTTTGTGATTTTTCTCCTAGTAAAGGATGGTTTACACAAGATTTGACTTCCTTCTGTAAAGCAGCAATCTCATGTAATCAGTTTTTATGGTTCTATTATTTAGCTAGCATAATCTGGGAAAAGATTAATTCCTTTAATTGCATTGTACTAACACCATTTAGTCTCAAAAATGGAGTATTTATATGTATTTAGTAGGATAGCCATTCTGCAATGCATCAATGGCAGAGACACATGCTACAGAGAATGTAAGCTTTGCAAATAGAGCCATGGCAGTGCAAGTGACAGATCTAGACATAGTGCAAAAGCCCCTGGGGTGTGTGATATCACAGCTAATTTCCTTTCCTTTTTTGCTGTACTTTCGACAGTGGCTTCCCTTTCTGTCCTTTCACAGCTTTCACTAATTTGACTAATTTACATGCTAGTTTTAGACATCATGTTAATAAAATGCAGTGTTTTTTTAATAAAGATACAGAATTTTAAGTTATATATATTTAAATGTTGTCCTATCAAGTGACCCACATAACTGAATTGTTTCTTTTAGAGAGTTTCATGAATGAAAATTTTTGCAGGTAGAAAAACAGACTTAAATATGCATTATCAAACACAAATAAACACAACCTATTTATGTTTGTAATATGCGTTCACTGGACACTGTAATATATGTTGAGAAGTGAATGTTGAAGTTTGAATACGTTGGCTAATTTCTCTTATGCAAAAACTATTTTTTGTTTATTTGCTTTTTTTTTAGTGAAATAACTGTAGCTGGACTTATATTTGGTTCTCTTCATTAACCACACTTTGACTTTTAATGCTGCCTGGTTTTGTCCCATGCAGACATAAATATGAGGTCTATCTATGGCAATTACAGAGTTTGAGACTTTGTAAAAATTCCGCCTTCTTCTCAGTCAAGATGATCAGCTATTTATCATTATTCTTGATTCAATAAATAGATTAAGAATGATGTGGCAGCAAGAGATGAGTTAATCAGGTAAGAGAAACTTGCTCTTCCCTGTGCTACCCCCTCCCAGAGAAAAGAACGGAAACTGGCTCACTCCACCTCCAGTAATCAGGCTAAAAGGCAATAAGCTGCCCAAGACTACTCTTCTAGCCTTTCATCCACCCACAGTAAAAGACTGAAGAAGGTTAGAATGATGTTGCAATGTTATATAACTGCCCGATGCACTGCAATTACATATTGTTGACATACTAGTGTAAAATTATGAAATTAATACCTTAAATAAATTTAGGACACATCATATTTAATTTTTTCTGTGACTCTAAGAACCTTTTCACCTTACTTTAAGCCTATCTGAAAACTTGCCATCTTAAGGTAGGATACTTATTTAGTTATCTTCTCTTTCCACACAATAGAAATAAGCTCCTTCAGAAAATAATTTATTTTATCCTAACAGATGTTTCTGATCAGTGCAACAAGGATCCTCTTCACTGCCTGTGGAGGCAACCTAGATGAGGTGAGTCCTTTTATTTTTAGATAACTGATGTTAAGTGAGATGAATCTCATCCTCAATTACCACATTCATACTTTTAATGTTCTTTTAGTGTTTCTAATGTCATGTCACTAGCCCAAGACAAATACATATTAAAACCCACAGGAATTTATTCCACCTCCTGAAACAAAATGAACAAGTTCAAGTACTATCCAGTGTGACTCTGAAGTTGTGAAAAAATTCCTCTGATTATTGCGTATATTTTTTGTTTTATAAACACTTTTAAAGATTATGTGTTTTTATTTTCTTGGTAACATTCATGACCAGCAACCTAATACAATAATCTGTTCTCTTCTTCTAAGCCATTATACAACAGTAAAATAAGTTTTATAATGTACCTTCACAAGAAATCCAAATTTTCTTTGCTGTGATGTTTTATTGCATTATATAATTGCAGGTATGCTTGAATAGGCAGCACTATTGCACTTTTTATATGTTATTGCTGATGATTAGGGCTAAATATTGATATTTATCATGTTTCATCTTTGAAATATTATGTTTGTGTCAGAACTGCAAAATAGGCATCTAGAAAAGTTCTCAAGTTTCAGTACATAATCAATTGCACTTTACTGTATGATGCTGGATTCAATTATATTGTGCCAAGAATAGCAGCAAATCTTTATACTGAAGTGAACAAAACATGAGTTGCAGACACTTCATGAAACTCTGAAGAATGCAACATATCATGCTAAGAACTGAAGCTTTGAAAGATTCTTTAGAGGCTGTGGATCATGCTGATAGTTAGACCATCAGAGTAATGAAAAAAGTAATAGAGAAGGTTTTGGAATAGCTCCAGTTCTACAGAACTAAGGATGACTGAATGTAAGATGATAAATAATCACTGGAAAAGCTTGTCTTGAAAAATATATCTTTTACTCCTAAAAATGGTGTCCCAGAAAAAAAGCCTATTCCTATCTGTAATTATCATGGAACAGTCAGATTTATCCAAAAAGCAACTGGAGACAGAGAAATCGTTGAGAATGGATATAACCCTAAATAGCTACAAAATTATTAGAAGATACTGTGTCTGTTGGCCTAGCACTCCAGAGTTACATCAAGCAATCGAGCCAACTCTAAGCGTTAGCAATGAACAAATTGACAAGTAACAGAATTACAGTCTGGGAACAGAGGAAAAATGCCTTTCATCAGATACTAGCTATTAGAACCCAACACTGTTATTTTCTCTACAGAAAACTTTAAGGTCCAAATAATTACTAGGGGAAATAAATAAATAAATAAAATCCAGACTTCTTATCTTGTTGTAAAACCTGGGCATTTACAAGAAGAAAGAAAGACTACCTAATATATCTTCAATTCGAACAAGACTATAATCAGTAAGCAAAAATGATTGCTAGATCAGCCCTACAGAAATGTCTGAGTGATCAGTTATGATTATAGTGAAACCCATTCCATGGGTTTTACTGGCCAAGATATGTGGTTATGATGAAAGAAAACAGATCAGAAAGCATCTCCTGGATACAATTGTATAGGGTTTCCATTTGTTGCTGGCCTGACTGAACAGGAAAATGAAGCACAATACCTACCAAGACAGCTAGCAAAATCTTAATATGAATTGCTTGCACTGAGAAATAGTATCTATCATAGAAAGAAGAGTGTTAAATTAGAGTCACCAACGACCTTTACAGTTATAAAGACAGACAGCAAGCAAACACAGTGCATTGTAAATTTCAGTGAGGAAGCCTGGACTCAAGTCCAGTATTTGTTGTAGATCTGTATCGTAGCCAAACTGTGAAAGTATAACACTTAACCCATAAACTAAAGCTTAGACAAAATGGGAGTAGATTCTCATGGAAATGGGTCAATATTAATTTCAAATCTTTGTGTTATCTAGAAGGGTATTCCAGCTAGAATAGTTGCAGAAATAACAGATATACAGAAAATAAAATTTAGGTTTGTATTTATTGGTAGGGTTACATTCCAGAACTCTCATTTCTACTCTCAATGTCCTTGCTTTATTTTTTAAAGTGGTTTGAGTTCTAATAGCTTTTTAAGTAGCTAATAATTACAATTTATTTAAACTTCATTACACTACTGACCTATTTAAAGGCACTTTCCAATAAATGAAATTAAAATATTTGGGAGATTTTCTGTCAGAAGTTACCTAGCAAGTAGAAATAAGGAAATTCTGCTATACATAAACACAAAGCAGAAAAACAATAGGAAATACAGCTTTGCTTTTCTTAATTAATATGAATTATAAGAACTTGGGAAAAAATGGTGAAGATTAGTATGGCTGCTCAATATATCTGCTTAATAGGTGGAAGATTTTAAAAGTTTAAAAAGATGGTAAGCTACGTTGAATGGATTATTATGTTATTATACTGATGACATCATTCTACTGAGGAAGAAGTGAAGTACAGAAAAACTAAGGAGAGGTATGGAACATGATTATTGATCTAAATAGATTCTCTTAGGAGAATGAAAAAAGTTGAACTACTGGATTCATAAAAGAGAATAGGAGCTGACATGAAAAAAGATATGCAAATTAAAAAAAAAGAAAAAAGCAAAAATATGTCAGGCACTGTTATCTGTTAATTTCTACTCAAAAGGAAAGACAGAAATGAGATGGGCAAGGATTTTGATTAGATTAGGTAGAATTAAAGAGCTTTATTTACTCTTTATTCTCTTGTAGGCTGCAACTTGCTGGGTTTAATTCTTATTTGCATTTGCAGTCATTGTATTTCATTTGACATTTCCGTATTTACTTTTTATCACAGTTCTTTTCCCTACAGTTCAATCTCAAATCTCTCAGAGGCTTTAGTGATACCCAAATCAGGTTTTTATTTGATTACACACATATATATTATATATTTTTGTTTACATCCAAAGTGAGGGATTAGACATAATAGAAAGAAGGGGAAAAGTAAATGCAACCCAAAGCAAAAATAATGATTGAAATCAGAGCTTCCTAAAAGACAGTGATAAGCAGGTAGTAAAAAAACCCTGGTTACTAAGCAGACATATTTTCCACTATTGTTTGAAAAGATCACCAGAACCTCTACTGCTTACCCTACAACTGCACAAAGTAGAGAAGGGGAAACCTTAGAACTTCCTTGGCAAACAGCACTGCTATTTCTTCAAAATCACATACATCTAAATTCTTGATTATTGCAAAATAATTGTAGAACTATAGAGTAATACAGGTTGGAATGGCTCCTTAGAAGTCATCTGGTCCACCTACCTACTCAAAGAAGGGCCAACATAGATCAGGCTGCTCACAGCAGTGCCCACCTGAGTTGTGAACATCTCCAAGCATGGAGGTTCCACAGCTTCTCCAGCTGCCTCTCATGGTGTTTGACCACCCTCATGTTAAAAACATTTCCAGATCTAATTGGAACTTCCCATATGGCAACTCAGGTGCCCATTGCCTCTTGTCCTATCACTGTGCACCTTCAAGAGAACTCTGCACCTGCAAGACGAGTCTTTCTCCCCACACTCTACCACTAGGTAGCTGAAGCACCCTTAGCTGAGACCCAGCTCTCAGCACCTCCTTGCGCATCATGTACTCCAGCCCCTGAGCACCCTGGTGGCCCTTGGTTGGATTTGCTCCAGTAGGTTGATATCCTTCTTGCACTGGGGAGCTCAAGACTACTCTGCCAAGTGCTGAATGGAGGGGATCAATCACCTCTCCAGACCTGCTGGCATTACTCTGGCTGGCACAGCCCAGGATGCCCAGGCTGACTTTCTCCCCCGCAAAAACATACTGCAGATTCATGGTTAACTTGTCCGCTGGGATTCTGGGTCCTTTTCTGCAAAGTTTCTGTCCAGCCAGTCAGCTCCCAGCCTGTTCCATGTCATGGGCTAACTCCATTCCACCTGCAGGACTTTACATTTGCCTGTGCTGATCCATAAGCTGTTGTTAGCTCATCACCTCTCACAAACCAGTGTTCCTTACCTTCCAGCTTTGTACTGTCAAAGCCTTTAATGCACTCATAGGTCTTAACTGACCTGACCAACCTCAGCTGAGACCCCCTTCTGTGCCTGCTACGCACGGGCCCTGTTAAGTTCAGGCCTGGGTTTGCCATAATCTGTATTCCTTACTTGTTGTTTGAACTTCCTAGTTTGACTTTGAATTTTGCTTGTGACTGTGCCTGATGATCACTGAGCTGTCAATAGGACCCATCCTGCTTTGCTCATCTGCCTGGTGTGCTGTGGGGCAGGGCACTGCTGGAGAGGACATTGCCTGCCTTGTGTTGTTCTTGCTCTTGCCTTCCAACTCACCTTTAAGGAGCAGCATCACTCTGGCTGCTAGCTGGCATGCTTTTTTAATGAAGCCAGTGTCTGTCCAGTGCAGCGCTCCAACCATGTGGACTATCTCACCAAATCTCTCTAATCCCTCTGGATCATAGCTGTGCACCATTCATGAATTTCTAGTTCCTCTTCTGTTTCCCATACTGATGCATTTGTTTAGTGACACTTGAAATGAACCCCTAGTTGTTCTGCTTTCACATAAGGAGTGTGAAGACCACTTTTTTAATGTACTCCCATACCTTCTTTTCTCTTTAGTCACCATCTGTCATCAAGTATCATTAAAAGACCTGCTGTTCAGACTAGGAAGCCTGCTGTCAAAGATGGTCTCCCCTTGCTTTGTCAGATGAGCTCCTGTTTGTCCAGCAGTCCTTATTTCTTAGGGAGGGTCCCCTGGTTATAAGAGCTAAAGACCTGGCTGCAGAACAAGCTTTACAGCCAGGTGTTGGCTTGGAGAATGTGCCTGCCTCTTTATGAACGTCTTCCCTTTCATCAGCAGTCTAGGGAAATGCCAATTAGGTTCCTATTCCTTTCACCTTTACCTCACCCCCAGAGTCCTGTTCATTTGCTGTAGTGGCAAAATTTTAGAAATAGGACACTCCTACAGTTTTCAGACTTATGGTACGGTCGTATTCTCCCACATCTTTCTGAGTGTGGAGTTCTTTCATCATCTTCCAAAAGACACAATCATCTTCCACTAAATACATTAGAAATTCACAGTTCTAATAGAGTTTGGAGGTATGTGGGTCTTGATCTAAGTCAACAGGGCTATATCCATGCTGCTAAATTTTTTTCTCTCTGCTGATTGAAAAAGATAACATAAAAAACCAGAAAGGACCTGTGTGAACCTGGATGATATGACACAGAGTACAGACAATCTAGTCCTAAATGATGATCCCAAATCATTAAGCAATGTTACAGCTACAACTGAAAGGAGTTACTTTTGTACTAAGGCATTTTACTGCATTAAAAATATGTCTATTTTCTTGTATCTCTGATATAAACATTTTTCTTTTTTAACAAGACCTTAAAAGGTTCTTAATTCATAGTACAAATGAGCTTTGCGTGTAATTAGTGATGAAGACCTGGTTATGCCTATGAGGGCATAATTATTACTAGCAGGAAAAGTGCCAGCTGGAGGTCGCCTTGAGACAGTCCATCAAGTCAAACTGTAAATGACATTGCAAAGGTATTGACAATGATACCTTAAGAAAAAAAAAAAAAAATCCCTGTAGGTACCACCCTGTGATGCTGTGACCAATTCATTTTGTCTTCACCATGAGTCACAACATCCCGTCAGAGCACCAGTTACCAAAAAGCTGTTACCTAGGAATAAATGCATATACATGAAATGAACCAGAAACAGCAGTAAAAGGAAAGAACACTAAGGAAATGTATTTATCATATTCAACACTTCAAATACCTGTTACATGCGTTAGTTTTACATACTGAATAATACGGGTATTATTAATATTTCACTGCCTTTTCTTGATTCAGAGTCAAGAGCAAACAAATTAGTATTATGTAAAGAAGATAAAGAGAATTTGAATGTTTGGTTTTTACTCTCCAAGATACAGTACATTTTCAGATTTAAGCAATCTATAACCTGCAAGACTGTAGGCAAACTGAAATGAACAAATAAAACAAATCTACTGAGGCTTTACGCCAAGTGCATATTTGATTTGTTAGGTTAGGCATGATGCTTCAATATAATTTGCATTTAAAGAGAGGCAGTGTGTCACAGTTAAGGTCAAGATCTTTCTTTTATTAATTTTAAAAATGTTCTTTCAAAAAAACCCAAAAATCAAAACGTCAAAAAACCCAAAACCTTGAATTTCACAAGAACTAATGTATTTCTCATCTAGAAGTGAAATGATTAATAGAATGCCAGAACTTGTACATAATGTGAAATACTCTACAGACAAATTTTCAAAATTTCAGTTTTCTGCTGGATTTTTCAATGAACAGTGTTGGATTAGATGATCTTTCAGAGTCCCTTATGGTCTTCTTTTTCTGCCTTAAGTACATTTTATTTCTGTGCCCTATAGAATGGCAAATCTATATTAATTTACACCCTGAATCAAAGAATTAGAAATACTCTAAATTTAAAAATATGTATAAATATACTTATATGCCAGTTTACAAGTAACTACTTTTATCAAAAAGGAAAGTACATGCTCTTATAATTTTCCTGTTTATAAGAAGCTTGATTCAATAAGCACAGATGACTTGACTCTCTGAAAACTGGAACCTTTTGGAAGTATTTCACCTTGAGCATCCAATGCTTAGTTACTTAATATTCGCATTCATAGATAATATCAACTTCACAAGAAAAATACTGATTATTAGCAATATTTTCCTTTTTCCTTCTATCTATTTTAGTAGGAATTTAGTAAAAAATAAGCAAGAAATTTAAATTCAAATAATAGCCAGGATTCATTTGGTAGCCCAGAACAAGATGTTCCACTGTGGGCCAATTACACCAAAATGTTTACACAGCACCACTAGACATCCACATTTTCTTGAGTTTGGTTCAGCAATATACAGGTCACTACAACATTTGCCCTCTTATAAAGATAGACTGATAGAGAGAGGTGGACAAAATATTAATCAAGAATAACTGCAACCCCATACACCTTGTCAGATGTTACTTTCAATTATGGTTTCTCTTTGGACTATAACTACTCTCTAAACTGAAAACTAGATGCAAGGTTGTAGTAAAATGTTGCTATGCTACTCTAGAAAATCTAGTCTCTTTTGTGCATTTGTTGCTTGAGTCCTGAAGTTCAAGAAAGATTTGATACAACTGATTACCAAATTAATTAACAGCATCATGAAATTAACTTCTGTAACTGTACATTTATATTATAAACATTTTTTAACGTGTTACCTTTCACAGTTTGAAAAAAAGCAGTTCCAACTACACTTTTCACATCAACTAGACCCACAGAGACATATTTATTTGCTAGTATGGATGTCTCTGTTAGACTAAAGAATATATAAATATACCTAAGAGTACTGTTACTTACAAATTTCTAATATTTTCTATGCACTACACTTAAGCACTTCATTGTCATACCTCCCTTGCAGTATTGCAGTGCACGCATTATATGAAGTTATATTGCTGAAAGGTATTGTACTTTAAGGCTGCCTTCAGAGCCTGTTAATATAATTACATGGTTTTTATTTTCTTTCTTCAGCAAGTAAAGGCCTAGGTCTCAGCAAGTTTTACTCTTAATTTTCAGAAATCTGTAGATGTTTCATATATAATTAGTACCACTGAGGAAGAACATCTAAAATCTTTCAAAATAAGTCATCAATATGAACACTTATTATCTACCAAGTTGCAACTCCATCTTTATTGCCCTGGAGAACTTTTCCTTTGGGGGAAATGGAAGGGGGAGATGTAAGTCTTTAAGAAGCTTATGAAGAGAGTTTATGCCCACGAGAAAAGTTCATTGAGATACAAAATAGAAACTAACAAAAGACACAAACCAGAATTTAAAACTAAAATAAAAACAAACAACCAAATAAACAAACAAAAACCTCAAACACCAGCAGCTAAGGCAGAAATAAGAAATTAGATAGTGGGACCATGGAGAAAAAAATGAATTCATGCTTTCCTGCAGAAAAGAATTCACTAGATATAAGTTGGCCATAGCCATGATGCAGATTCAGATAAGATAATTACTTCTCAGTTTGGTGCCCTGCATATCCTCCAACACAAAGGGTCAAAAATAAACCCAGAATTTTGCTTTAAAACTTTCAACATATGAATATTTCAACTTGGGTATTTCTTTACAGAGCATCAATATATATACAACTGTACCTGAGAATCTTCACCCAGACCTCAAAAGAAAAAAAAAAAAGCAATGCTAGTGTTAAATTTCAATTTTTACTAGACTTACTTTTTAATTATTACAGTTTACTTCTTGTTATGCATATGATTACCTATGTTATTGATCAATTGTTCTTTAGAATAGATTATGACTTTAAGTGACTGTCAAGGTGCCAGGCATTGAACTAGATATTTTCCTTCCTTTTAAATAGAAGTAAATAAGTGTGTATTGACCAACTGTGAAGACTGTACCTTACCAGATGTGCAGTAGATTTAACTCCCAGACTGAACTGCACTGACTGTTGGTCCAGACTGCTAGTCCACAACCAACATATAACATAAAAAATGACCAAATGCACCTTTTTCAAAGTTCAGTCTCTTGAGATGATATTCTACAGCCACCCCATAATCTTCTCAACATTTCAAATAAAAAGGTGTTAGTTTTAAAGCAGTTTTCATTAGTGTTTTTATACAAAATGACGTTACACATGAATGCTAGTCTTTTATCAGTTACTACATCATGTACACAATTAATTCTATATTTAAGTAAAACTAGAAGAATACCAAAACAAATGAGAATTCTCACTTGTCTTTGAAGGCATAAGTTACAATGCAATGCTATTGTGCATACTCTAATTTCCAGAACCTTCACCGTTCTTCAAATTTGGTGTGTAAAATCTTTCTGAAACACAAGATATAGAGACTGCTGAATAGTTGAAAAACATCTCTTTAAAGTGAGATTTTATTAGAAAATAATCTTGATAAAATTATGATAAGCTTTTTTTTATTGTAGTTACATGTATTGTCTCCCTCATTGTTCCTTGTGTAGTAATTGTCTTAGGTGAATTCCAAGTTTATAAAAGCAAGATATGTCTAGAACATGACTGTGAAAAAGTAGACCATTTTAGGAAGAACAGCTGACAAAGGACAGGAAATCTTCCCTTGTATATGAAATGTAAAAGTTAGAAAAAAACAGACCTGTTAAAATTTCTATATTGAAAATCAAAAGGAAAAAGATAACTTGGCCCATAATCTCAGTAAAGTCTGCATGTGCAACACATCACAAAATGAGAAGGTACATGAAGCAATCTATGAACCATGGAGATTTCATTATCCAAATATAAGGAATATTTCAGCAGTTATGCAAAGTCAGAATTCATCTCATCTAACTGCATTTCCACAGAGCAGGTGTTATTTTAGACTCTCTTCTCTGAAAAATAGGCACTGTTGCAACTGTGTTGCAACATACTTTTTTTTCCTGATACTTCCCAGACATCCATGCAGGATAAGATGCATCACACCTTAGACGCACATATCTTTTTCTGCTGTTTGTAAGACCAGATGGCTATCTCAGAGGTAATCAGACATATTTGCTCAGGCTTTATAACTGTAAATCCCACCCCCTTCCATTTTAACAGCTTTGTTAACAATTATTTGATACAAAGAAGCACAAAGACAAATAAAAATGTGTTCTGGATTGATTCTGCAGTTGGAAAGAACTGACTGAGAAGGTGAAAGAAAATGTAAGAACAGTCATGAAATGATGGAGTTCATAAATCAGGGGAAGGGATAAGATAATAAAACCAGGATATTTTTTGGAGTGTTGTGTAATCTCAGGTTTTGGGAGTGTAAGAAAAATGTAGGCAAAAATCCACCAGACAACCCAACGCTGTCGCAGAGCCTACCTTTGAGGCAGATGACCCTTTCAATTCCCTTCTAGTCCCATTTGCATGTTCATAGAATTTATGACTTCTGCAAAGAAATAGTGTAGCCTCAACTAGTAGTCAGATGGACAATATTACTTCCAGATTATGAAGCTTCAAAAATTAGGATTAGTCTGATTTCTGTCACTGGAGGTGATCACATACTTTTCCTGTGACTTACATCCTGAGAGAACAAGACATGTTTGGTCATTCCACACAAGCTGGCACTTTATTTTGTTTGTAGTGATTTTGCATAAAGATTTTCAGACTTAAAATTCCCTGATTTTTCCTCACTTCTGTATAATTTTGTTAACTACAGACAGATCTGTTTAAAGGATGCACGTAATGTGATCACATTTCAGTCAAGAACACTATATCTGAAAGCTGATTTTTTTCAGTTGCAGTTAAGAAAAGGATATAATGTTCAAGTCCATTCTCTGAAGTGGAGGCTTCCACATCAAAGCAAAACTGTTTTTGCTGTTTGACAAAAATATATTATTACGCTTCTGTATGGCTGGTTCTACAAAATAAATTTCTCAGCAGAACAGAAACTGATAGACTTTTAATCCTGTTTCTAGCATACAGTTTGCAAAGCTTTCCCAAGAGATCCCAAACTTTACTGGTTAATGGCAGAGTGTGTACTTACTCTGAGCTGATTACATTCTGGTTTATAGTTACCAATTAGAGAAACCAATTACAGCTCCAAACTGTCAACAGAGTTTGACCTAATTTGATCCTGGTTAATCAGTTACATAAACAAATTCTGTTTATAGAACAAATTGAAATTGAGTTAAAGAATATACAATACACAATATAAACTTCAGATCATACTTTAGCTATAAAAAAGTAATCAAATGTATTACTTAGAATGACTTTATTGAAATGTAAAGGAGTTCCCTGGTCAGAAAGCATGCTTGGGGAAGCACACAGCTTCTACTGTACTGTACACAGTACCTACTATCTTATTATCTGCTGAGAATCTTTTGTATTGAGCTGTTTTGTAAGAGATAGTAAAGTACCACTTAAGCTCTTTCTTTTCTTATCTGAAAAGGTCTAGGAATATAGATTTAAAATTAGTATTTCAAAAGCTGATTGTAGCATTAGAACTAGCTACCCGTCTGCCAAATGTGTGACCTATTTGGCTGATTGTAGCATTAGAACTAGGTACCCGTCTACCAAATGTGTGACCTATTTGGCTGATTGTAGCATTAGAACTAGGTACCCGTCTACCAAATGTGTGACCTATTTGGCAACTTCCTAATTTTTGTATTTTAAGGCTATTATGTTGTGATTGGCCTAATTACATTTTGGAATTCTCAGCAGCTGGACACATTCACAAAGACCTTAATTTTGGAGTAATATGTAAGAGATAAAAAGTCCATGTGCTTTTGTTTCTCTTGGGTATCAAATAGTAGATATCAACTCACACACAGTACAAAACTGACAAAAAAAGAAAAGGCAAAAAAAAGTTAAATATCAATTCCAGACAGCAATGGAATCACAGAGTATGAACAGAAGATGGAAGATATGAAATCAGAATTGTTGAGTGTGGAAGGGAGGGGAATGTGTGCTCTAGAAAGAAAACAGAAACGAAGACAGTGGATAAAAAATATCTTGCTGAAAGCTCATAAAAGGTGGACATTTCTGAAGGTAAGACTATGATAAAGTACAGTGATGATAAAAACAGAGGAAAAAAGATCCAGTAAAAAAACAGAACTAGGAAAAAAGAAACTAGTCTTCAGAAGCAGTTTATATGTAAGAAATACCTTGATGTCAGATGAGGGTCATTCCTGAAGTTATCTCAGCTGGAGAGGGGGCTGAATACCAGCTGGAGAGAACAGCCTTCTAATTAGAGTGGAATCTGGCTCAAGTTAGAAGGAATCTGTCTGCTTTGCCAATAGGGTGACTTAAGTTACCTCATTGATCGGCCTAAGGGTTCTAGATATGAGTAGTGTCAATTTCATCTTAGTGGAAAGCATCTTTTCAAAGAAGATTGAATGAAAAATGTCAATGTTTATCAGTAAGCACTCATTCATAATATCTTAATATATTTTTTCATTAATCCCATTGTGTTTATTATGTACTTCTGCAGTCTTCAGAGTTTTTTGCTGCAAGAGAAACGGCATTAAAACTATAACTTCCACAAAAATTAGAACGTCCAGGCTATGAATTTTGGATGAGCAGTAAATATTTGTCAATCATCATTACTAGGTAAATAAATAGTATGACATACTAGATCTCCAAGAATAAACTCTTATGCAGCTGCTACAGTTCTAAAGGGAAGAAAAATGAGTTTGCTAAATACTATTGTGTGCACTTTCATTTTATAAAAACTTATTCTGAAGGTACATAATGAACTGAATGTTATGTCATACTACAACTTGGAACAAATGTACTACAAAGCAATGAACAATAAGATAAAATCTCAGTGCAGTTTCTAAAGAATTATTGAAGTCTGCAAATTTATGCTTTACTGATGAATCTGTAAATAGCCAAGGCACACTACCTCTGCATGGCATAGGCATTGTACAGTGGCCTGTAGCATAATTGCTACATATATTTCCTGCATTCTAGATATTCAGCCTTTGCTAATCAATATATGTGTTCTCATAGCAATTTATTCCTTCCCAATGCTCTTTATTTTTTTAAATGCTTGTGACTTTCTAATAGGATGGAAGGATATTCATGTGAGATATGCACACACACACACGCACACACAAAGAAACCCCAAACAAAAACAACAAAAAAACCCACCTCAGTTTCTTTTCCAAGGCAGGAGATAAAACCCATTGCATTTAATGAAAAACTCCTATGAGCCTTAAATGCTTTGATTCCAGTGTCAATTGGATATTAGTTGCATGACTAACACAAGTACTCTCTGAACCATTTAATAATGTTTCATCATCCTGCTCACTTGCTTAGAGTAGGGTTAGGGAGTTATTGATCATATTCCCCATGTAGTGGCCAAACTATCTTTCTGAACTGACTCTAGAGGTTGAGAAGCCAAGACATTTGAACCAGGAATCTCTTGTATTGCAGTACCAGTGCCATTTCCCTCTGGAAACGTGCATGTTTCCACTTGTTTCAAGAACTTTGCAATGAGCTCTCCCTTTCTTTATCCTTCTGCACTTCCACTGACTGTCATATATTACTTTTTATTGCCACCAGTGAGAAAAGTATCATGTGACAACTATAACAGATAGTAAAAAAGGCACATTATTAAAGGAAGAGTCTAATTGTGTTTTCTTCTGGTCCACTCAGGAGAACATGATGAGATATTTTTGCATGAAAATTTGGGGTGTATGTGTGTACTGATAGTGCAATTTATGGCCTGTCTGAATGCAAAAAAACTTGGCATGCAGATCACCTTCTTATTCATCTAGCGTTTAAAAGGGTGCTGTAAGAAAAAACCTTTCTCTAGTAAGGGATTAGGCTAATCTCCAAGTGAAAACAAGTTGCTGAGACAAATAACATTGGAACAGAGTTGGAATAGAGTGAATGACCCTAACAATCTATACAGGTGGGAAACAGAGTAAGATAACTGGAACTTCATGTGAGAGACCTTAAGAGCTGTGGCCAATGCTACCCTGTACTTTCATGGTAAGGTTCTGTGATAATGGGAATGTTTGCTCTTACTCCATTTCCCAGCTCTCCTGCTCTTATCTTCCTCTGAGCTTCATATCCAGAGAATTCACAAGAGCCTTTGAGAGTTTTTGAGCCACTGTGTCCATGGTTAAGCTAGGCTTCAGGGTTTTCAAAAGTGTACAAGATACAAAAAGACCCTGTAATGTGCTTGTATTCCTAAATTATTCGTGTAGAATTTACTCAATGTAAATGCAGCTAATGAAGGAACTACCCATATAGTGTGTAAATACCCTCCTGAAACAACATGAAATATTAAAGGACTGTGACTCGGTCATTTTATTTTTTTACTCTAAAAGCTGTAATCACCTATAAAGTTCACAAAAGGGAATCATGGTTCCTGTGTTGCCTCATGGTTCAAGAAAGATAGGTGAATTCCAATTTTCTAATCATTCTATACTCAACTACATACTCGGATTTGGTGCAGCTGGAGTATAAAAAGTGTTTCTTACCATTCAGAGAATCAGTGTTGTGGCCTGAGGCAAGCTTTGTACATCTTAAAATAATATGATATATAAACTATTAGTGTTTTATCTGTCACAGTCCAAGTCATTTCAATATAAGAAAAAAATCTTCCAGAGAAAATACTAAATGTTCATCACCTTCTCCCCCTATAATGTTTTTTTCATGACAATGTTTTATTAAGACCATTAAATGATTACATAGGGTAGCAAAATACATGCATTTAGCCGTTTTTCCTGGAGATGTTACCGCTGAGCTTTTCCAAGATTCACTCATTTCCTCTTATTTTCCTTCTCTTTTACTCTACAGATAAAGTGTATCCTGTATTAGATTTTCCTGGACCATTAACATTTTGAGGACTTTTACATTACATTATATATAACATTGTTTTAGTTAATAAAAACAGTGAAAGAGTAAAGATTTTATGTGTGGATATGGTTTAATTCTTTGATGGACACAGCCTTGATTGCTGGAGTTAGGTACTGCATGTTATCAATAACTATGAACCAACTCCAGCAATATATATAACAGAGCCTTGAACTTGACCCATGATGCCGCAATCAGAATAATTCAGACATATTCAGTTTGGGCATAATAAAAAAATATATTTGAAAACATATATCAATCAAGAAATTATGACAGTGATTTTTTCTAGATTTCCTGATTGACAGCAACCAAAAATAGATAATAGAATTTGAAGTCACATTAAAGGCACAAGTATTCTTAACAAACTTTGTAAGTAGATGTCCACAGAAGTAAATTAAACCTTGTGCACTCCTTAGCACTGACAAAAACCAGCAGCAAGCAGCCTGCATCTATATAGGTAAAACAGCTTCTCAGTTAGCTCTGTGCCACCTGCTTCCTGTGAATTACTGACCCTGGGAGCAATATCTCCAGGATCGTGCCAGGGCCCTGATTTCCCAGATCTGAGGGATCACAAGCTTGCTTCGGCCAGGAGCAAGCTGTGGCTGTTCTCAGATATTGTATCCCACCTTGAAAATATTTTGGGTCAATTTATGAACATAAACACAGCTTTAGCATTCTGACCTGCATGGATAGATCTTAAATGGGTGGATGAATTTTGTCAATAAAGAAACTTTCAGGAGATCCCAGATACCTAGTTAAGACTAATAAGATAAATTCTACAAATTTCCTTAAATATTGACTGTCCTTGTCTTTTTTATTGTTATATAATTCTCATTACTGGTAGTTGGAAAAATTTTGCTACAAAGTGAAGACTGACTTCATCTAACTTGCTTTACGTAACTATCCTGTGCTGACTACAGGATCGTAATAAATGTGGGGTTCGGTCTCCATAACAGTGGTGATATTTACATATGTAAGTTTAATTTACTTAAAGTTGATGGGACAGCATGTCTGTGTTTTCTGTGCTTAGTCTATCTACACTACAGTGGTTGAATCATATTGTCCCGCTTAAGTTACTGAACCTGCATAAAAGCAGAGTGAGTGAAATCACTGCAAAAAAATCACATAACATATATAGAGTGATAAGTTTTGCTGTAGTCTCCTTGTATTATTGCCCCGAGCATCAGCAGCATTCACTTTACCACTACCGATATAATTAGCTCATGTCTGAATGATCTGTTAAACTAAATAAGGGATTTCAGTATGCGTATTGAAGTACTAATAAAGACAAAATATACAGCAAAGCCAAACCCTCAACTGCAATGTTTTACAGTTATTCTTGAAAGAGACCGGTAAGGATTCATGGTAAGAATTATAGTCATCTTGATTTATTTGGCTTAGTTTCTTATGAGTATCTCTAGACAGTAAACGTCAGTTTTCAGAGTATAAGGCAGTTAAGAGTAACAGCTTGCAAGTATTAAAGATTTTGTACTGCTTTCTGTCTGCTACAGAGAATGGTGAGCCTAGTTTTTATGCCAACTTATGACTGAATTGCATACTGTATATTAGATGATTTATTAACTGATATTTTTCTGAGATGGATCATGTAAATTTGTGTCTCATTATATTGAAGGATAAGGATTTATCTAGTACCTCTGCCACCTTAAGTTTTAGAATTAAATGTTAAATTTTCAATAGGAACTCTTTTATACTTTGAAGGATTTCAACCAAACACATATTTGCATACTTTACAAAATATGTAATTGACTTATGTATGTATGTAATTACTTAGGTATGTAATTGATATATGCAAAGTTTCATGGAGCAGCTAATCCTGGAAACCATTTGCAGGCACATGAATGACAAGAAAATCATCAGGAATAGTCAGCATGAATTCAAGCGGAAGTCATGCTTGACCAACTTTATAAACATCTGTGATGAAATGACTGGCTTGATAGATGAGGAGAGAGCAGTGGAAATTGTCTACCTAGACTTCAGTAAGGCCTTTGGCACTGTCTCCAATACAATCCTCATAGGGAAGCTGTTGAAGTATGGGCTGAGTGAGCAGACAGTGAGGTGGATTGAAAACCAGCTCAATGGACAGACCCAGAGAGTGGTGATCAGTGGCACAAAGTCTAGTTGGAGGCCAGTGACTAGTGGTGTACCCCAGGGGTCAATACTGGGTCCAGTCCTGTTTAACATCTTCATTAATGATCTAGATGATGGGGCAGAGTGTACCCTCAGCAAGTTTGCAGAAGACACACGATGGAGGAAGGGCTGATAAGCCAGGGGATTGTGCTGCCATCCAGTGGGACCTTGAGAGGCTGGAGAAATGGGCTGACAATTCAACAAGTGGATGTGCCAAATCCTGCACCTGAGGAGGAATAACCCCATACATCAGTATATGCTGCGGACTGCCCAGCTGGAAAGCAGCTTGGCAGAAAAAGTGTCCTGGTGGACACCAGGTTGAACATGAGCCAGCAATGTGCCCGTGCTGCAAAGAAGGTAAATGGTATCCTGGCATGGAATAGGCAAGTCAAGGAAAGTGATTCTTACCCTCTACTCAGCACTGGTGAGGGCACACCTGGAGTACTTTATCCAGTTCTGGGCTCCTCAGGGGAAGAGAGACATATAGGTACCGGAGAGAGTCCAGCAAAGGACTGCAAAGATGACTAAGGGTCTGAAGCATCTGTCCTTTTGAGGAAAGCCTGAGAGAGCTGGAACTGTTCAGTCTGGAGAAAAGAAGGCTCAAGGGAGATCTTGTCAATGTATATAAATACCTGAAAGGAGGGTGCAAAGAAGACTGAGCCAGGATCTTTCCAGTGGTGTCCAGTGACAAGATCAGAGGCAATGGCCACAACCTGAAACTTAGTAGGGTCCGTCTGAACATCAAGAAACACTTTTTTACTGTAAGGGTGACCAAGCACTAGCACAGGTTGCCCAGAGGTGTTGTGGAGTCTCCATGCTTGGAGATACTGAAAAGCTGTCTGGACATGGTCTTGGGCAACTGGCTCTAGGAAGCCCTACTTGAGCAGGTGGTTTGTACCAGATGATCTCCAGAGGTCCCTTCTAACCTCAACCATCTTGTGATTCTGTGACTTTCTTACTGTGTGCCTGATTAGTGAAGTATTCAGTTTTACAGAAAATTGATGATATCTGTTCACTCTCACAAAGATGAAGACATAGATAAAAATGACTATTGTGCATTACCAGAATTAACATGTTAACTATTGCTATGCTCAAAACCTTGGCATGGCAAATTTAGGATGTTTACTTAAATTAATTATAAGCATCTACAGTTTCAAATTGATCCGAGCAGTGGCTTGCTGGAATGGAGGCTAGTGATTTCTGTTGAGTGCTGAAGCGTGCAGGCTTTTTGAAAATTCTGTTAATTTACTCCTTACAGTAGCATCCTATTCTGAAGGTAAGAATTGTATTTTTTAAGACATACATGCTGTAGATCAATAAATGAAGAGACCTGATTTTAAAATACTCATCTTATGGGGAGTCGGATTACACTCAATGATCTAGAATTGTTCCTATTTATAAGCACAGTGATAACCCAAATATTGAAAATATTAGTTTAAAGCTTTCTTCTTCCTGACATGGACTAAGACTTACAGCTGGGTTACATCATGTCTGACATACAGTATCCAAGCAGTTCTGCCGAAATGTAGCTAACTAAAATTAGTTTAGGTACTACGACTGTCTGGCTTGGCCTTTATAACTTAGCCACCACAACTTTGCTTCCTAGAAATGAGTGCAGATTTCTGACAAATTTTTATATCTGCCAGATGTATGTATTCTTGAGAAGCCTAAAGCAGGTCAAATAGCAAAATGTGCCTCTGTTCAAGCATCTGAATTCAATACTTGTGATTTGATTTATATGCCCATACAAAGTCATCTAGTGCCATTTCTGTGACATCTCTGACTATGATCCGTGTTCCTTTGACTCCAGCTACTGCTCTGGATACCACAGGTATACTCTTCATCTTCTAACTTTCCTGACAGATGTCTTGGATACTCTAGGCATCTTAAATGGCACTAGACACTTAAGCATGAGCAAATTATTTGAGTCCAGCAGTATAAATTCTTGGATCTTAGTTCAGTTACTTAGGCTTAAATGCTGAGGGACCATTTGACATAACTACACAAAACCATAGCCTTTCATTGACAGCTGGAGGCCAAGGGAGGATACCTTAGGGTATCTAGTGGCATATAAAAAGGAATGGGATATGTATGGATAGGTAAATACTGAGTCCTAGGTGGTTAAACAGAAGCTTGTGTCTAAGTGTCTAAACTACCATTGCAATTAATGGAGATCTAATTAGTATAGTTAAAAAGAACTAGAGAGCCAGTTCTTCACCTTAGCAGAACAGACATATTTAGTTTGCAGAGCAGCACTCAAAACTCTATTTACTATATTTATTTAATTTACTATGAGTATGAATGTTTTAGTTCTGAATGTCAGAACCTCTACTGCTTACCCTACAACTGCACAAAGTAGAGAAGGGGAAACCTTAGAACTTCCTTGGCAAACAGCACTGCTATTTCTTCAAAATCACATACATCTAAATTCTTGATTATTGCAAAATAATTGTAGAACTATAGAATAATACAGGTTGGAATGGCTCCTTAGAAGTCATCTGGTCCACCTACCTGCTCAAAGAAGGGCCAACATAGATCAGGCTGCTCACAGCAGTGCCCACCTGAGTTGTGAACATCTCCAAGCATGGAGGTTCCACAGCTTCTCCAGCTGCCTCTCATGGTGTTTGACCACTCTTATGTTAAAAACATCTCCAGATCTAATTGGAATTTCCCATATGGCAACTCGGGTGCCCATTGCCTCTTGTCCTATCACTGTGCACCTTCAAGAGAACTCTGCACCTGCAAGACGAGTCTTTCTCCCCACACTCTACCACTAGGTAGCTGAAGCACCCTTAGCTGAGACCCAGCTCTCAGCACCTCCTTGCGCATCATGTACTCCAGCCCCTGAGCACCCTGGTGGCCCTTGGTTGGATTTGCTCCAGTAGGTTGATATCCTTCTTGCACTGGGGAGCTCAAGACTACTCTGCCAAGTGCTGAATGGAGGGGATCAATCACCTCTCCAGACCTGCTGGCATTACTCTGGCTGGCACAGCCCAGGATGCCCAGGCTGACTTTCTCCCCCGCAAAAACATACTGCAGATTCATGGTTAACTTGTCCGCTGGGATTCTGGGTCCTTTTCTGCAAAGTTTCTGTCCAGCCAGTCAGCTCCCAGCCTGTTCCATGTCATGGGCTAACTCCATTCCACCTGCAGGACTTTACATTTGCCTGTGCTGATCCATAAGCTGTTGTTAGCTCA
>VFFE01008364.1:2061785-2100691 GCA_008921705.1 Burhinus oedicnemus
AGGGAGGGAGGGAGGGAGGAAAGATGGAGGAAATAAAGGCCTTAATTGCTTTAAGATATAAGATCATAGATTGTGGTTGTAGCTTGTGGATCCAGGGTGAAAAGTCATACCTTGAAGAACAAGATCCTTGGGATCCATAGTATTAATACTATGTTAAAACTTTATCACACATTAACAACAATCTTAAGTCGATGGACATTGAGTTTAGAAAGACTCATTCATTTCTCAAATAACTCATAAGAAAACAAAAAGAATCATCACATTTAAATACAATCTGGTTGAGAACTTCTGCATTATTTTCAAAACCTACTTTTAGAACCTGAAGTATGTTCACAACACAAATATAGGTACCTAAATTAATCATTTCCCTCAGATAGCTTGCTGTGGTAAATTTCTGCTGTAATAGGCTAAGAAAGAGATCAGTCTTCTGAACTGATCTCTGTCAGAGGCTAATTTAGGCTATTGCTTCTTTCGGAGTAAAACCTGCATATTGAAAACACTCATCTGTTTCTCTTTAAGGTACAAATTTCACAAACACATAGCTTGACTTCAGTTTGAAACACACAGGCATGGAGTGTGGCTCAAATCATACCAAGAGCTCCTGGATTTGTAGTACCTCCCAGGATTCAACCTCCAGAGTGGAAACATAATTCCCAAAATTTGAGAAGTCATCCTTAGCTAGTGACAATGCTTTATGGTCAACTGTAAAGTGACTGAGAATAACACATGAACGCTTGGCTATTATAAACTGGTATAATTCTTTTACTTTCATTGAAGGTTACTCAGCTGAGCATATGCTCAGATGGTAAGAGGGTAATAAGAACACTGAAATATAACATGATAATTCAGTGACTTTGGTACTGTAAAAATTAAATAAGCACTAAAGATGTTTCTTCAGATAGAGGAGAAAGGACATTTTCCTTCGTGTCAGTTTATTAGAAACATGTTTCTCTAAAATCAGTTTTTAATCTGCTTTACTGCATACCTACATGAAACATAACTGACTTGGTTTTGAAAAATAATACATATTAAAGCCCTGGAATCTAAGAGGTTTTACAGCAACATCAGAAGCATGTTTCTTCAAAGCAAACTGTAAACACATGTTATCATATATAACACTAAAATTTGAATAAAATTATTCCAAAATTAATTTCCAGTTAAAATATCCCCTAATTAATTATTTGATTAAAAACACTCATCTACTTCCTCCTTCCAAAAATACCCCAAAAACAACTTGTCTATTTTATTGCAATAAAAGAAATCCTTGCAAAACTCCCCTTTGAAACTGATAAAGATTGTGATAGAGACATTCATTCTTGTTGGAGCAAGCAATCATTTCTCCATGGTGCAGCATAACACCATGCATGTTTTTATGATTCAGTCCCAGTAACACTCTGTCCCTGTTAGCATGATTAATCAGCCCAAACAGAATACAGCTTGGATTTAACTGTCCTGCTGTTTGTTGCAGAGCTGAATCAGTCAGAGCCAGTTAAGGAAGTCTGCACTTCCCTCTGTTGCACAGTATGGACATGACCTGTGACTCTCTCGTATGATGATATAATATTATTTCCAAGCCACTATCTAATTATCTTTCACACACACCATGTATTTGTTCACAGCAGAGGGCATTGCAATGTCAGAATTGGTCAGGCACTTTGCAGTGTCATAGTTTTTCAGTAAGAAATGCCTGTTTGTTAAAGAATAAAAAAACCCTTATGTATCATCTCGAGGACATATCCTTTAATATTTTCCCTTCAATTAAACCAATGAAGAAGAAAGTTCAAAATTCTCAACGTATAATTTTGGAAACTATTGAGTGAAACATTGCTATTTCCTACCTAGGTATAATGCATTTCCTATTGCTCCAGATCACCAGCTGAGATCTCAATGTTTTTTATGATAATTGTTTTCTCTCTTAACACCTTTTCCAGACAAGCAACGGAAGTAGATAAACAGATCTTTGGGATCTTTTGGCATTGCATAACGTCTAAGAGTAATTGTTTTTAAATGCAATATTTAAATATATTACTCTAGACCTAACACAAGAAAGGACTGTGGCTTTTGTTTTGTTTTGTTTTTTTCTTAGGGTAAATCAACAAGGAATAAACATGGGAACAATTCAGGAAAACTGAACTTGGGATTCACACTTTCCCCAGTGCAAGCATGGAGAAGTCAGGTGATCAAGACTGATCTCCCTGTTTTAGTCAATAGAAACAATTACATACCCCTGGATCATCATCTGTTTCATCCTAAAATAAGCATACAAGATAAGGCACGTGTATTAGCCTCTACAGGTGCTGAGACTGACTATGTCAGACTTGCACATCAGCTGAGTAAACAGAAGGGATCTGTTCAACCTGATCTGAGAGCAACGTGAGATGCCCTAGCTCCTTCTGCTGAGTCCCCTTGTGCTGTGTTAGAGATGTGTGTGGGAGATTCACAGTTCCTGTGGAAGTCCACCAGGTCTGTAGATCTGGGGACCTAGGACACTTTGCACAGCGCTAGAAATCCACAAATAACATGATCCCTACTGTTTATCTGAGCATGGGCTGGGCAGCTCTCTGTGTTTTGCCTATTGCATTGCTGAGGACTACAAATCAGATGCCTAAATATTGATATCAAATGTCACCCAAGATGCTTTGGGGTATTTAAGGCTGACAGATATGACACAGGACCTGTGGAAAACCCATGGTGTTTTGGGTAAGTTGGGTGTAAAGTGGGATATTTTTGATCTATTCTGTTACAAAGACATACACTGCTGTAAGTTTCTGTGACAGAGGATCTGGAAATATTTGAATATTTATAAGTAACCTACACTCACTGGTTCAATTTAAATGGAATAATTTTATTATGAGCATTGTTAACATTTTAGCTTGTTCTGTGTTCCCATACACTGAGTTCTATTCCGTTCTAACAACACAAGTGGGACATCAAAATAACCACCGAGGGTGGAATGTAATGCTTTGAGGAAATGACAGGAATAGTTATTCATCAGAGTTTTGAGAAACTTCATTTCTGCTGGCTCCCCTCTACTTCCAGCTACTACAGCGGCTGGTGACCACACCAGTGTAAGTCTGAACACACTATCTTCACCATTTTGTTCACCCTTTAGGTCACACTGGCTTGTAAGGTCTAACAAGGTCCAGGGTAACTTATGGCAGTACAGAATGCCTGGTAAAGGTCATTACTAGAAACTCTAGGTGCCCAGTTTTCCTTCATAACTTTTCAGGATGTCTGTCTCTTCTTCTTTTCAGAAGTAAAGTTATAGTGGATTTTTTATTTTTATTTTTTAAATTTTCTTAGGATTTTTACAGTGAATGTGGACTTTATTACATACTTATTTCTTTTCCTATTTTTGGACCACTGTTAATGTATTTTATTTTTTTTAAAGTCTGGTGGGTTTCTATTCTTACTCTGTCTCACACTATAGTAATGTAATAGGTGATGTATATGTTCGGTATTACTACTACAAAGAAGACTTTAAAAGAACTTAATTTTATACTTTCTTATTGTATTGGGTGTAGGTGTCAAGGTGCTGGCAGCAGGGATGCTGCAGATTTGGTGTCTGTGAGAAAAGGCCATGGGCTGCCCCATGCTGGACACATCTGGTTCCAGCCGACTGCAACATACCCACCACAGGGCACAGCTGAGCTCCTCAGCCAAGATGATGACATTCTGGGAAAAGATAGTTAAGAAAGGGTAAAAAACACCAGGCACAAAAACCATCCAACAGACAGAGGAGGAGGGGAAAAGAATTACTGAGAAACTGCAGAGAGAACACCAAAGTCAGTGAAGAAGGAGGGGGAGGAGGTGCTCCAGGTACAGGAGCAGGTATTTCCCTGCAGTCAGTGGAGGACCATGCCGGAGCAGATATCCATGCTGCAGCTCATGGAGAACCCCATGTTGGAACAGGCTGATACTTCCTGAAGGATCTGCAGCCCGTGGAAAGCCCATGCTACAGTAAGTTTAGCCTGAAGGACTCTAGCCCATGGCGAGGATCTACCCTGGAGCAGGAGAAAAGTGTAAGGAAGAAGGAGTGGCAGAGACAAAGTGCTATGACCTGACTGCAGCCCCCTATTCCCCCTGCCTTGGGCTGTGTGCGGTGGGGGGTAGAGGAGTTGGGAATGAAAGAGTGACATCGAGCCTGGGAAAAGGGGAGGAGAGGAAATGTTGTTTTAATATTTTTGTCTTTGTTTCTCACCATCCTACTCTATTTTTAATTGGCAACATATTACATTAATTTTCCCCAAGTTGAGTCTCTTTTGCCTTTGATTGTAATTTGTGGGTGATCTCCCTGTCTTTATCTTGACCCATGAGCTTTTTCATCTTATTTTCTCCCTCTGGCTTGTTGAGGAGGGGGAGTGAGAGAGCAGCTGGGTGAGAGTTTGGCCCTAGCCAAGATCAACCCATCATATTTATACATATGATGACAAATACCAACATTATAAACTCTGTGAGTTTCAGTATCTCTCACTGGACACAGTAACTGTGGAAGGAGATGGCATCTGATGTGTTTTACCAACCATTGTTATTAATGGCCCCTATAGAAAAACAGCAACAGCATTATTTATTTATTTATTTATTTATTTATTTATTTATTTATGGTTTTAATTTTTGTTTGTTTCCTGAACTGAATTTGCGCAAGCATAGCCAGATTGAGAGCGAATTGTGATAGGGGAAAAAAGAAAATAAATAATTATGCAAATAACATGCTTACAATTTCCAAGTTTCAGACAGACTGTTTTGTGCAGTGTTGTGAAATTGAGCTCTCAGAAGTAAGACTTGGGGAACCCTGCCCTGACTGACAGAGCAAGTCAGTCAGGAAGGCCCAGGAGAGCAGAAATAGTCTCTGAGGTTTTAGTAGTAAAACACTCATAAAATCCTAATCTGAAGGCAAAGAACAAAGTCTGACCCTGTTTGTCTTACTTAAGGATACTATGGATATATTTGCTAAGACCTTGAGATCTCAATAAGAACAGAAAACTTATCACCAAAGACTTTGGGGGCTGTTGAGACATCCCCATACAGTTAATTTGATCCTGAAGAATGTAAGATTAACAATAAGCCAAGAATAAAATTCTAAACAGAAGCAGCTTTTTGTTTTTAGATCAAGCTTTAAACATAAAAATACATTTTTATACCAAATATTTGGAATGCTTGTGCTAAAGAAACTTCTAATTTGATCAGTAAAATTGAAGGAAATGAAACTTTTTCATGAGCCAAAAGAGTTATTTTCTATGCCGAAAGAAAATGTGAATGACATAACATTCCTTTCATCACAAAAGCATGCTAAAAACTGGAGTCACAACATGTGACAGTGTTCAGTGTGATGGAGTGTGAAATACATCCATGTTGAACACAGTATGCTGAAAATGTGATTTCTTTGTAGCTACATTTCACCATAGGATTCCTTTAAATATTAGTCCTCTGATACTGCACAAAATTCACGACCAGCTCAGCCGCAGGCTGGTTCTGATTAGGCAGCACCAAGCAGTTATCATCTCTCTTTTCTCAGTCATTGTCCTGTGAACATCAAAGTGGAACATCATTTTGTGATGAGCTGGGAGACTGCTGAAATCTAGGAAAGTAAATTTTCATTTAAAAAGGCAGAAAAGAATGAGAATATATATGGAGCAGCTTTCAATCTGTTATAGGTTGGAATTGTATTATGAATTAAACCAAAGTAAATACTAAAATGGAGAAGAAACCATTAACATTTTGAGCTGGCATTTTCACCTTTCCTGGCAGCAAAATAAGAGTCCTGCTTCATTAAAGAGCACATGATAAGACTCTCATGTACTTTTAACAGGCCTAATGATATCACAGCTCAGAGGTAAATAGACTCTGACATAAAACCTCAAAATCTTGCTGACTTTTTATTATCCAGACCCCCTTTTGGAAACCCATCCTTTTACCTCCAAACTCCTGGCCTCCTTAGTATTTATTTCTCATTCTGAAACTTCATTGCAGTTAAATATTAAGTCCCTAAGTCCTTGACTTTTGTTGTTGTTGTTGTTGTAATTATACCTATTTATCGTACCTTGTAAACATAAAATATAATCTGCATAAACCATAAAAAGGAACAGAATAAATGAAAATAAGTATTTCAGTCAGAAATACAGAAATACAAACTATTTCAAAATAGTTTGAGCATATAAAATTACTTAAGAGCCTACAGAGGCACAGAACTAGACATAAGCTTGGTCCATGTTTTCTTTAGGGTATTTTGGTTTTGTTAGTTAATTATTTTTGTTTGTTCATTGATTTTAGAGTATATTAACTGAAACACCCAGATAATTTATAGTAAAAATCTTTATTTTGTGAAAATAAGACTGAAGTACAACGTTTAATGTTCTGCTTCAGGTTAGAATGTATTTTTCGCCTGGATTTAGCTTTGTGTAAAAAAAGTATGGTGAGAATTTAAATCATCAAAACACTTGTGTGCACAACTAGCATGCTATATGGTTTAAGACAGTTATTATGAAAACCCAAAAATAAAAGACAAAAAATAATCACATACATATATCTCAGTACTGAAACAGAAGCTGCCATGGGAATTTGCTACCTCATGATAAAACATAAAAGGGCAGTGCTAGAACAAACATGAACTTTCTCCTTTCCTTTCTTTTTCATTTGAGAAGGAATTCCCTCCTATGCTATACTCAAAAAAAAAAAAAAAAAAAAAAAAAAAAAATTTTATTTTGCCTTTTAGAAACATGGATATTATTCAATTTACTCTGTCACTTTTAAAAAATTCAGTTCACTTCAGAAAAGGAAATCTTTCCTTCTGACTGAAAACAACCGTTCACAAAACTTCTGCTTTTGATTAATTTACTATGTTTTTTATGTATTTTCCTAGGTATAATCTGAAAGTAATTTATTACTTTTTGGAAATTCTAGGGAAACAGAGAAATCTATTGTCATCAGTGTCAATAGACTCAGCAGCCCTGAGAAGTCTCAACTTCTCCCCTCCTGACTAACACTTGCCAGGCCAAAAAAGTCTCCTCAGGTGCCTTCTTAGTGTGTTGAGCACTAGTGGTCAGCCTAAAACTCCTTAAATCTTAGCTCTCTTTTTTTTTGTGTTAGCCAGTAATTAAATGCTTTATATATTAAGCTCTGTGTGTGTTGCTTGCAGAGTTTCTTTGCAAACTGCAAAAGAGAGATGATCAAAAAACCAAACCCAAAACAGGTCCTGCAACAATTCATCTATCTCTCTGTTTGTCATACATGCCTATTGCATGGTGCCTGTATGACTTCTTGTAGCCATAAGAAACATTAACAGCATCTCGAGGTGAGAGTTAAAAGTCAGAGCTTCAAGAGAAATTCTCTGAAACTCCCTGAATTTCATGTTCACGCTCTCTATAGTAATCTCAGAATATACTTCTAGATGCCTTAAGGTAGAGCAAACACAAAGTTGTCTTCAAGCTGCATTTGCTTTTTCTCTATTTACCAGGATAGATCAGGAACTATTGAACTAGAGATCGGTTAAGTAAACTGGACATCCACAAGTCCATGGGTCCTGATGGGATGCACGCGCGAGTGCTGAGGGAGCTGGTAGAAGTCATTGCTGGGCCACTCTCCATCATCTTTGAAAGGTCCTGGAGATCAGATGAGGTGCCTGAGGACTGGAGGAAAACCAATGTCACTCCAGTCTTCAAAAAGGGCAAGAAGGAAAACCCAGGAAACTACAGGCCAGTCAGCCTCACCTCCATCCCTGGAAAGATGATGCAACAGCTCATTCTGGGTGTCATCTCAAAGCATCTGGAGGAAAAGAAGGTTATCAGAAGTAGCCAGCATGGATTCACCAAGGGGAAGTCAAGCCAGACTAATCTGATAGCCTTCTACAAATGCATGACTGGATGGATAGACGAGGGGAGGGCAGTGGATGTTGTCTACCTTGACTTCAGCAAGGCTTTCAACACTGTCTCCCACAGCATCCTCCTAGGCAAGCTTAGGAAGTGTGGGTTGGATGAATGGACAGTGGGGTGGATTGAAAGCTGGCTGGCAGATAGAGCTCAGAGGGTTGTGATTAGTGGCACAGAGTCTAGTTGGAGGTCTGTGACAAATGGTGTTCCCCAGGGGTCAGTACTGGGTCCAGTCCTGTTCAACATAGTCATCAATGACCTGGATGAAGGGATAGAGGGTACCATCAGCAAGTTTGCTGATGACGCAAAACTGGGAGGGGTGGCTGACACACCGGAAGGCTGTGATGCCATTCAGCGCATGACCTGGACAGGCTAGAGAGCTGTGCAGAGAGAAACCTAATAAAGTTCAACGAGGGCAAGTGTAAGGTACTGCACTTGAGGAGGAATAACCCCATGCACCAGTACAGGTTAGGGGTTGACCTGCTGGAAAGCAGCTTGTTGGAAAGGGACTTGGGAGTCCTGGTGGACAACAGGATGACCATGAGCCAGCAAGGTGCCCTTGTGGCCAAGAAGGCTAATGGCATCCTGGGGTGCATCAAGAAGAGTGTGGCAAGCAGGTTGCAGGAGGTTATCCTCCCCCTCTACTCTGCCCTGGTGAGGCTGCACCTGGAGTACTGTGTCCAGTTCTGGGCTCCCCAGTTCAAGAAGGACAGGGAACTGCTGGAGAGGGTACAGCAGAGGGCTATGAACATGATTCGGGGGCTGGAACATCTTTCTTATGAGGAAAAGCTGAGGCACTTGGGTCTTTAGTCTGCAGAAGAGAAGACTGGGGGAGGCACAAACTTGACCATAAGAAGTTCCATCTAGGATGAGGAGGAACTTCTTGACTTTGAGGGTGGCAGAGCACTGGAACAGGCTGCCCAGGGAGGCTGTGCAGTCTCCGACTCTGGAGACATTCAAAACCCACCTGGACGCCATCCTGTGCAACCTGCTCTAGGTGAACCTGCTCTGGCAAGAGGGTTGGACTAGGTGATCTCCAGAGGTCCCTTCCAGCCTCGGTGATTCTGTGATTCTGTGAATCAGTGAACTAGAGAATTTTTCTCGATATAAATGTATTGCAATTCAGCTGTATCTCCTCTTTAAAGCCGTGTAATTGAGTGATCTCATAGCTTTTGTTTTAAAACTTATGTAATATCTACCTGTATGTGTTTAGCTTTTCCTCTCCTATGTTCTCTTTAACACGTGTAGTGTTCTTTAACACTAGGATGTGAATTTAAGGTCAATTAACCTCAAATTCATTATCACTGTTATGTTATTTATTTTCATCAAGTTAAGCTATGAGAAACTAATAAACAGTATGTCTCGTTCTCTGAATGTTTGAAGAAAGTGTCACTGGTTTTGTATGGTTTTGTATTAAATTCTTTTTCAGTCTATAAAGACTTATATATTGATGTTTAAACATCAACCTCTGTTTGCATGGGGATTATCATGCAGTAAAAGACATGTTTAAGGAGAGTAAGTACTAGGCCAATACATAATGTTACATTTACTGTCCAGCTAGGAGATGGCTTTACTTGACCATACTCAGAAGAGATTCTGTGTAGTGACAGTCAATACTTCCTTAGGAGAAGTGGCAAAAATTGGTAGCTTGGTTAGGCATCAAAAATATGAATAACACAAAGCCTTCGGAGAGAAGTTTCAGCCTGTATGGTTGTCCCAGAGGTCTTATGAAAAATCTCTGTGCAGAAGTGCATTTAGAGAAAGAATCATCTAAACAAGAACTCTTTTGCAGCAACTACAACTATGCAAACACCCCAACAGCTTCTTAGCTTGTTGAACCAGGTGGATCAGAACCAAATTGTGCATAGTTTTAAGAGCTGCCTTCCTTCGTTTCTGGACAGCTGTCTTAGCATGGTCCTCTCTACATAATCTTCATATTATAATTTTGACATTAATGTTTGTTCAAAGTGTGATCTCAGATTATCTGGGATCATATGACCAGGAGAACTGGGGCCCCTCACAAAGGCTAGAGCCCCATCAAAAAATTGCAGAGGCAGTGGGATGTTCCCAGCTGTACTACTTAGGCTGATCTTAGGAGGAGATGTGTGATGTCAGTTTAGGCAGTTGTTTCCTTACAATAAATATTATCAGAATATTTTTTATATGCAGAACAAAGGGGAAATGAAAGACAAATTAATTTCTCCTAATTTTTGTAACCATATGCTTTCCTAATTCAGTTGCTTAGACAACCTCTCTTTTTTGTTCAATAGCTCATAATTATTTAATTTCTTTGTACAGTATGCCCCCAAATGATATATTAGTGCCTCTTTACAAATTAAGAATTCACTGAGTATAGCTTCAGTGGAGATGTATTCATTCTAAAGAAAGGACTTTCTGATGATGAATCATAAAATTTACTGTATTAGATCAATGGGTTGGTCTAGCTTTTTCTTATTAATCTTTCTTTTACCGAAGGTCAGAGTTTATTTAGGAAGATATATAAAAGTTCTAATATCATTTTACATTGATTATAGACTACAGTACAGACCATTGTACTCACAGTCTATCTCTATCTCCAACCCTCTCCAAATATGACTTGACTGTGAGACAGGGCAACAGTCTCCATCTCCTTTACATTATGCATATTGTTCTGCTGCTTTTATATAAATTCCCTGTAGCTGATTTAATGATTTAACAGAATGACAAGAGTATGTGATGTATGATACCTGATTTTTTGATATTTCTTCCAGAAACCATCTGTAAATACTCTGTAAATCTCCTGGCTGCAAAGTTCCCCAGATATCCCAGAGGTAAATATATTTTGATTCATGTATATCAGGAGATGTTGCTTCACACATGTATGAGTAGAGACATTACATTGATTACAGATTGCGAGGCTACATTTACATAGTAAAGACATCATGAGTCATGACTTAACATAAGTAAAAATGTCAGCCAATGGTCTATTACTGCTAACAATTTTATTTAAAATACAAAAGGAATTTAGGTAAATTATATCTTCAGCCTCCATTTTAAGCCCTTCTGTATCACATCCTCATGTCTTGCCCTACTGTATAAATGACCCACACTCCTAACATTGCTTCCAAGATTTACTAAAAGCCCGTCCATCATTTTTTGCCTCTCTACTTGTAACTTAATATACTCACAACTATTTCTATTTGTCAGCCTGTTCATAGCATGTAAAATCACAAAGGTTATCCACTTCAGGAGCTTTCCACAGACAGGTCCATGAAGTCTCATACCACATAATTTACAAATTATACCATTACACCAGTATATAAGTTCGCTGAGGATAATGCTTTCAAAATATTTCTGGTATGCCCGTGAAAAGCATAAGGCACATCCAAATACTTACGTGTCACTAGTGTTGTCTGAAAAATAATCCCATTCATGGAACAGCAAATAGGAGGCAAGGGTTCACTTTAGTAGACAAGTTCCCAGAACTAGCAGTCGGAAATGGTAGGAAAACTGAAAGTTGGCAAAACTGATACAGATGCTATCAGCTTGTTTCATGACCGAAGTGCTGCTGATTGTCATGGTGAGGACCTTTAGCTGTTAACACTGGAAGAGAAAACTGCTATTCAAAATACTGTCATGGATTTTACTATTCAAAAAATAATTAAAAATTAGTGTTACTTAATGTCTGTATAGCTATCAGGAGCACTGACAGCTTTTCTTACGCTATTATGAAGCTCTTCTGTATATTTAGTAAATGTATAGGAAGCGTATATTGGTGTGAGAGAGAAATAACCATTCTATTTGTCCTGAGAGGTTAATAGAGATATGCGAGTGAGGGTAGGACACAATTTGTATTGCTCACTCATATTTGAATAATGTGGATAGTCTACACCTTACATCTCGTACCTTCTACTAAACTAGAATTGTAAAAAGTGTGAAGAAGGGTGATAAGGTTGGTCAAAACATAGATTTAATGAAGGGAACAATGGAAAGTACTAAGTTTCTTCAAACAAGAAAACAGGTGATTAGTGGCAGCGATCATAGTTGTCCATGGATGTGCATATCCCAGAAAAGTGATAGACAGCAATTGTTCAATATTTATTCCTACATGGAAGTGGGGACATCACAAGAAGCTAACAGAAGGTAATTTCCAAACAAGTGAATGAAAATTACTTTTCAAGTAATACATAGCTGAGCCGTGGGACCCTTACTGTGGGAAACTGTGAACACTAAACTTCAGCATAAATTCAAAAGGAGACAGAAAACAATCATGATCATTCATTTAGTACAGGAAATTCTTGAGGTGTAAATTGCTAAAGGTTAAGAGAATACAGTGGGAGAGTTACCTTTACTTGTCTTTCTCTTTAAAATTTCCCTGAGCTTTCACTATTAGCCACTATTAAAGGCAAGATACTCAGTGGATCCTTGGTCCATTGAGAATTTCCTTTCCTTAGCTTAATTAAAATCAATATGAATATACTCCCTAGTTTGAATAAACTTCATATCAGTTCCACAGTCTGTGAACAATAACTTTGTCTTTTTGGTAATGATTAATTTTGTCCACATATGGGCACAAAAATAATATTGAATTTATTCTGCATAATATGATTCCATTGGTAAATGTAAATTGCCTTCAACTGTCTTAATGTATTTAGGGTTATATAGGATGTAACTGGCAGAAAAAGGTACAGATGCTATACTTTGTAAGATACACGTTTTCCAGTAGTAGCATTTGTAAAGTGACCGTTTTGTACTAATACATTGCAGTAAGCAGTTCTGGCAGATACGAGGAGTGCTTTCATGCTCTTGATGTCCTAATGAAGTATGCCAGACATCTCGTGACAATCCTTTGACCAGCTTCTCATTATAGAAGATTTTCTTCCTCTTACAGTTGTGAATTAAGGCCATTAAAATGTGTGTATGTTCTAGAGGAAGGTATATTTAAATTCCAGATAGACTGACAAATATTTTTTAAAATATGGCATGTTAGGAGTGGACTAAGAGTTAAGGTTGTGGAGGAAGAGAGGTGAGGAAAGAACTATTCATGAAAATACAAAATTGATCACTTGATCTCAAATAAGAAACAACAAATCTTTGGAGATAAAAGGAAAGTTAAATAAAACGTAATCTTTCTTCATCAAAGGTAGATCAGGACAGGAAAACTCAAATAATTTTACTAAATTACTACTTTCTTACAAAGAAATGGAAATGGAAAATTTTAGAACTTATATGGACTATTGTGGGTTGACTCCAGCCAGCAGCTAAGCACCCACACACTCACTCACTCACTCACTCACTCACTCACTCTCCTTCCTCCCTCAGTGGGAAGGGGGAGAGAATAGGAGGAACAAAAGTGAAAAAAACTCATTTGAGATAAGACAGTTTAATAAGTGAAGGAAAGAGGGAAAAAAAGTGGTGCAAAGACAATCACTTGACACCTCTCACAAGAAGATCAATGCCCAGCCAGTCTGAGCAACGGCTGCCTTGGAAGACAGCCCTGCCTCCTCCAGTTGTTATTGCTAAGCACGGCCATTATATGGCAATATCCCTTTGGCCAGTTCAGGTCAGCTGTCTTGGGTGAGCTGTCTTGGCTGTGTTGCCTCCCAACTTCTTGCCATATCATTGTGGGGGGAGCAGAGAGAGAACCAGAGAAAGCCATGACCCTGTGCAACATTGGTGTATTACCAACACTTAGTCACAAATCCAAATCACAGCATCCTAGACACTGCTATGAAAAAAAATTAACTCCATCCCAGCCAAACCCCAGCCAGACCCAGTACAACTATGGTTCATAGGAAAATGAACTAGAAATGCATAGGAAATAACATTGAAGAAAGACAGTTCTCTGAGGAGATGAAAATGAATGACATTGAAGGTCAGTGTCATACTGAAAGGAGATGACTAATGGGCATGTGTTTGGGGTAAGTATGGTGACTAATCTTTTTGAGTAAACTAGTAATAATCTTGAAACACTAATGAAGATCTGGGAAACGCCTTTGAAACAGACAATGTGCCCACAGGGAAGGGAAAGCAAAGCAAAGCAAAGCAAGGCAAAGCAGAGCAAGGCCAAAGGATCCAAATTACATTGCAGATTCAGGGTAATAAAAATGGATGGAATGAGGACTCTGTCACATTAAAGGACTAAAATACCTCAGTCAATTTAATCTAGCAAAGTGGATTTCTGTCCATAAATGTAACAGCATGGTAAACACAGGGGAGAGCAAAATGCCTTTGTCTGATTTCCTGTCCCTTGATTATCTATGCTAAAAAATTATCACTGGAACATGTATAGTGGCTAATAATAGTCTATCCATAGCCTATATATCTATTAAGTTCTGGGACAATCTTTTAGAAAGAATTATGAGACACAAAAAACATCTAACTACTTTTAAAAAGGGTTCTGTTAATTACAACAAAGTTTACATGATGTGTTAGTTTCAACAGCTGGGGAATAATAAACAATTGGAAGGCTTCTTCTGAAGCTCTATTCTCAGCTATTACAAATAAACATGTTAGGTAACGTGTTAACTAACATGTAAACTGCTGTGTAAATCAAAAGAATTACTTGCAGTACCTACATCAATAATTTTTCCTGAAAATAGCTTTCTTTAATGAAAAGAAGGCTAAATAATTTTTCTTCCACAAGGCTGCATTTTTTTTTGCTCATCCAGGTTGAAACAGTGATTATTTCCTCCCGTCTAACCTCTCACTGTACTAACCACTAAGCATTCCACTTCATAATTCAATTTATTTATTTTTTTTCTCTGAAAACAGCAACCAGAGTGTTCACATTACTTAATATAACAGTGTTTTGTCCTGGCTGCAAGCACAAATTCTTTCAAAGGTGTATACAATATTATAGCCATATAGGAAGACCTTCACATTGTAGATGAACACCTCACTTAACTCAGCTTGTTTTACATCATTTTTACCTGAGTTTGTGTTCCTTAGTTCAAAGACATCACTTCCTTACTGTACTGATTGTCCCGGTTTGACATAAAACAGGACCAATTTTGTTCAATAACTTTGCTTTTTAGCTAGGCCTCTCCTAACTGCTGAAATTAACAGAAAGTTGTGCAGAAAACTGTTCTCTCTCAGAGTGATAAGACCCATGTTTATAGTTGATGCCAAGGAATGGGATGCAGAGAGGCTCTTGCTTATACCTACTGCTGTAACAACCAAGGCCAGCCAGCTTTTTTATTTGCCCCGTTGGAGGATTGGAAGCGGAAAAGCATAGAGGGGTCACACCTGCAGGGAGGAGCGGACAGGACAGGTGACCCAACACTGACCAACAGGGTATTCCATCCCATCTGCATCATGCTCAGTATAAAAGCTGAGGGATCAAAGGGTCAGCCTCTTTCTTCAATGGCCAGCATCCAAGGAGGATTCTGTCTGTTCATCTGCCTTTGATGCCGATCCTGAATCCAGATCCGGAATCCAGTTCCCATCCGTCACTGAGTCCAGTCTGGGACTTCCCCAGTGCCTGCTGGTGATGTGATTGTCATCCTGGGAGCTTGATACGGTTTTGTATATATTTCATTATTTTCTTTTTGTTATTTTATTATTAATATTTCATTAAAGTATTTTAGTTCCTTCTGAACTTGTGTCTTTTCTCTCTATCCCTCCTCTCTTTGAAAGGAGATGTGGGGGAGAACATCTGTCATTCCGCCTGATTGGGCCAATCCAGCCCAAACTATGACACTGATGTATTAATACCATCACTGTCACATGTGATGAAATGGATATACTGCATTTCTGTAATTTACAATTAAAAAGTTATGAAGACGTATTTCTTTTAAAACAAACAAACAAACAAACAAACAAAAAATCCACTAAGTAGTAAAATACAAGGAGCGGTTATAGCCTTTGATTAAACTTCCATCTCATTCCCCTGCAAAATATCATAATTTATCTAAAAATGAGTCCTTTCAGAATTGTTGTTACTGTTTGTGATTAGTAAAAGCTCATCCATCAAGTTTAAATAAATGTTTAAAGATAAAGTTCTTTCTTAACATGATCCAGCACCTCAGATGGTCTGCTCATTTGGTGTTTCGCTGGCTGTCAAAGCCACAGAGGTATTAAGACTGAAGTAAACCTTCTTCTGTTCTGTTTGTTACAGAGCACAGTAACAGCATTGAGATTTTGTTTGATAAATGAACAGGTATTTTCTCTGAATTAAATCTATTCCAATATTTCTGTTTATGAAGTTATAAAATGTAACCCTCGCAATTACACATGCATTTCAAAATGGTTCATTTTTCCTAACAGAAAAATAAAATAGATGTTTATGAACCACTGCCTGAATATATTTTGTACAATCTCATGAAAAACTTAAGGAGAATTCTGCTATAACTGATAACAGATCACTTCTTCATTCTAGCCAAATACCTTGAGTCTTTAGTGAAAAATTACATGGACAATACTAGCAACTTTTCAGATTTTGATCCTTCTAGTTCTGGAGTTGTTTTTTATGATAAGGACTGTCCCCAAAAGAAAAAATAATTTGTAGCTATTCTAGCTAGAATTACACATGCAACTATTGAGAAGTACCAAGCAACACCCAGGGAGCAATACATTTCTCAAACAGTACCCAGTAATATAAAAAATTAACGTTGTTCTGCATAAATCTCCCATTACCATACATTTGTTATTTACTTTACAATTACTCCTACTTTAAATTCGTATATTTGAACCACTTGTGCTTTTGAGAATCATGCAGACAAAACATACTTTTCAGGAAACCTGTGATCAACATGGGGCTAATAATGAGAAAGCTACTGGATATTGAATTTACATTTTTTATTTAATATTTATAATGTAGATATAATAAATAAAATACATCATTTTTAGGTGATACTGAAAAGAATATGAGCAAGCCAAGATAACTAACTGATCTCTTTAGGTGGTACGAACTAGCTCAGTAGCTTGAACATAGTCAGATGCCAATTTACATGCGCAGGGAATATGGAGACTAAAAAGGAATTATTTTGTTGTTCTTTTAAGAGAAATGGTGAAGAACTTCTCATTCCCATAAGAAAGATTCAGATTAACAGAATAACAAGGTTGTTGATCTACATAGAAATGTTTGCAAAAACTATAAATGATAGATTATCAGGCAGGGACCCCTCCCACTAGACCTGGTGGCTCAAAGCCCCATTCAGACTGGCCTTGAACACTTCCAGGGATGAGGCCTCCTCAACTTCTCTGGGCAACCTGTTCCAGTGCCTCACCACCCTCACAGTAAAGAATTTCTTCTTAATAACCAATCTAAATCTACTCTCCTTCAGTTTAAAAGCGATATCCCTTGTCCTATCACTACAGTCCCTCATGAAGAGTCCCTCCCCATCTTTCCCGTAGGCTCCCTTTCAGTACAGGAAGGCTGCTATAAGGACTCCCCAGATCCTTCTCTTCTCCAGGCTGAACAGCCCCAACCCTCTCAGCCTGTCCTCATAGCAGAGGGGCTCCAGTCCTCTGATCATCTTTGTGGCCCTCCTCTGGACCTGCTCCAACAGGTCTATGTCCTTCTTATGTTGGAGGCCCTACAGCTGGATGCAGTATGCCAGGTGGGGGTCTCACCAGAGTGGAGTAGAGGGAGCGAATCCCCTCCCTCAACCTACTGGCCATGCTTCTTTTGATGCAGCCCAAGATACAGTTTACTTCCTTGGCTGTGCATGCACATTGCCAGCTCATGTTGAGCTTCTTATCTGCCAACACACCCAAGTCCTTCTCCTCAGGGCTGTTCTCAATCCATTCTCTGCCCAGCTAGTATTTGTGCAAGGGATTGCTGTGACCCAGGTGCAGGACCTTGCACTTGGCCTTGTTGAACTTCATGAGGTTGGCATGGGCCCACCTCTCAAGCCCTGTCCAGGTCACCCTGGATGGGCATCCCTTCCCTCAGGTGTGTTGGCTGTGCCACAAAGCTTTGTGTCCTTGGTAAACTTGCTGAGAGTTCACTCAATCCCACTGTCCAAGTCACTGACAAAGATGTTAAACAGCACCAGTCCCTAAGGAACATCACTCGTCACTGTTCTCTGCTTGGATATCAAGCCATTGACTGCAATTCTTTGAGTACAACCATCCAGTCAATTCCTTATCCAACGAGTTGTCCATCCATCAATTTCATGTCTCTCCAATTTAGAGACCAGGATGTCATACAAGACAGTGTCAAATGATTGCACAAGTCCAGGTAGGTGATGTGAGTTGCTCTTCCGTTATCCACAAAGGCTGTAACCCTGTTGTAAAAGGCCACTAAATTTGTCAGGCACGATTTGCCCATAAGTGAAGCCATGTTGGCTGCCGTCAATCATCTCCTTATTTTCCATGTGCCTTAACAGAGTTTCCAGGAGGATCTGCTCCATGATGTTGCCGGGCACAGAGGGGAGACTGACCGGCCTATGGTTCCTCAGGTCTTCCTCTATTCCCTTTTTAAAAATGGGGGTTATGTTTCCACTTTTCCAGTCAGCAGGAACTTCACCAGACTACCATGAATTCTCAAATATGATGGATAGTGGTTTGGCAACTTCATTTGCCAGTTCCCTCAGGACCCGTGAATGAATCTCATCAGGTCCCATGGATTTGTGCACCTTCAGGTTCCTCAGCTGGGCTCGAACCTGGTCTTTTCCTACAGTGGGCGGCTCTTCATTCTCCCTGTCCCTGCCTTTGCCTTCTGTGGTTTGGGCAGCGTGGCTAAAGCACTTGCCGGTGAAGACCAAAGCAAAAAAGTCATTGAGTACCTCAGCCTTCTCCATATTCTGGGTAACCAGGTCTCCTTTTCCCTTCCAGAGAGGGCCCTCATTTTCCCTAGTCTCCCTTTTATCACCAACACACTTATAGAAGCTTTTCATGTTGCCCTTCACATCCCTGGCCAGATTTAATTCTATTTGGGCTTTAGCTTTCCTAACCTGATCCCTGCCTGCTTGGACAATTTCTGTCTATTCCTCCCAGGCTAAGTGTCCTTGCTTCCACCTTCTGTATTCCTCCCATGCTAAGTGTCCTTGCTTCCACCCTCTGTAGGCTTCCTTTTTGTGTTTAAGATTGTCCAGGATCTCCTTGTTCATCCATGCAGGTCTCCTGGTGCTTTTGCCTAACTTCCTCTTTGTTGGGATGCATCACTCCCGAGCTTGCAGGAGCTGGTCCTTGAATACTATCCAGCTTTCCTGGGCTCCTCTTTCCTCCAGGGCTTTACCCCATGGTTCTCTGCCAAGCAGATCCCTGAAGAGGCCAAAGTCTGCTCTCCTGAAGTCCAGGGTAGTGATCTTGCTGTGTACCCTCCTCGCTGTCCTAAGAGTCTTGACCTCCACCATTTTATGATCACTGCAGCCAAGGCAGCCCGTGAGCGTGACATTCTCCACCAGCCCTTCCTTGTTGGTGAGAACAAGATCCAGCATGGCACTGCTCCTTGTTGGTTCCTTTCACTTGCAGAAGGAAGTTATCATCAATGCATCCCAGGAACCTCCTGTATTGCTTATGCCCTGCTGTGTTGTACCCCATGAGAATGAGGGCTTGTGAATGTGAGGCTGCTCCTATCTGTCTACAGAGGGCCTCATCTGTTCGGTCTTCCTTCTTCCTGGTTGGGTGGCCCGTAGCAGACCCCCACTGTAATATCACCTGTCCCTGCCTTCCCTTTAATCTGGACCCATAAACTCTTGGTCGGGGCCTCATCCATCCCCTGGCAGAGGTCTATGCACCCCAGCTGGTCACTGACATAGAGGGTAACACCCCCTCTTCGTTTCCCCTGCCAGTCTTTCCCAAAAAGCCTGTATCCTTTCGTTCCAACACTCCAGTCATAAAAGCCATTTCATCATGTCTCCGTGATGCCAACAGGAACATAACCCTGCAGGTGTGCACATGCCTCTAACTCCTCTTGTTTATTCCTCATTCTACATGCGTTTGCATAGGGACATTTAAGTTGGGTCCCTGATGAAGGTGACTTACTACCTGGAGTGTCTGGAATTCCTTTGTGCTGCACTCCAGGTGTTCTCCTGCTGACCTGTAATCCTTCCACAGGCTCGGGGTATCTATTGCTGTCATTGGCATCAAACTGGTAGCAGTGGAATGGATTGAGGTTCCCCTCTCACAGCAACTTTAATTTAAAGCCCTCATCACAAGCTTGGCAAGCCTCTGACTGAAGATGCTCTTCCCCTTCTCTGACAGACAGACCCTATCAGCCCCCAGTAGACCTTGTTTCTCAAAGTGAGTCCCATTGTCTAAGTAACCAAACCCCTGATTGTGGCACCAGTCCTGTAACCACTTCTTGACTCAACAGATTTGACTGGTCCTTTCAAACCCCTTCCCTTTGACTGGGAGGACTGATGAAAAAAACTATCTGTGCTCCAGAGTCCCTGACCGCTGCTCCCAGGGCTCTGTAATCCTTTTTGATACTCCTCATATTGCTCCTGATGGAATCACTGGTGCCCACATGAAAAAACATCAGCAGATAATGGTCAGTGGACTGTACGAGGTTTGGTAGTCTCTCGGTGACATCCCTGACACGAGCCTCCGGTAAGCAGCACACCTCTCTAGAGAGTGTGTCAGGTCAACAAATGGATGCCGCCATACCTTTCAGAAGGGAGTCACCTACTACTATCACCCATCACCTTTTCTTATTTGCACTGGTTTTTATACAGGGAGCAGATCGGGCTGCCTTACTCACCTCCAGCGTTTCGCCTGATGTGACAGGTCTTTCCTCTTCAGTCTGCAGAGCAATGGAGTGATCCTGCAAGGGCACCTCAGGCTTTGGGGGAAGTCTCTTCATCCTTCTGGTCCTTGCTGTTGCAAGCTTCCATTCTTCTGCATTACTGCCCCACTCCCCCCAACCATTCTGTGTGTGCCATTGGGGGAGGTTTTGGTTGTTTGGCTGTGGGCTGTGGGTCCACTGCAGACTGCACTTGGAACCAGCTATCTAACTCCTTCTCAGCCTCCCTGATGCTACCAGCCTCCTCACCACCTCCTGCAGCTCAGGAGCTGCTGCAGGACGTCCTCCACCTGGGCACAACTTTTGGAGGCAGCTCTGCCACCTACCCTTGCCCCAGGAGAAAGGCCTAGGAACTTCCTGTAGCCTGAGGTCTGCACTGCAGCCTGTCCCTTCAGCAGCTTCATCTGGGTGGAGGCAATGACCACCGCTGGGGCAGATGGTGCAGATCTCCCAGCTGGAGCTGCAGCCTCTGCTCTCAGATGAGTGCCCACCATTCTGCTTTGATGGTCAGGTAGAATGAGTGCCTTTGACCTGTGCAGATAGTTGCAGAACGGTGCCTGGTTGCTGTGTTATGTGTCCTTCAAGTCTCTTCTTCAAGCATCACAGATTTAAAGTAGCAGCAGATTTGAAGAGCATGTTTATCAGTAGAAATAAAAAAACAAAGAATCTACATGAAACCCTATGGGAATAAAAATCTAAAGAAAAGGGTATTTGGGTAAATGATGTCTTTTAAAATAATAATTATTGTTAAGGGCACAAGTACAGTTTAGAGAAGCTGAAAAGTAAGCAGAGAAGTGCAGGAACAGGACAATAGCTAACTCATGAGCTCTTAATTGACCTGAAACTTGACATGGAGATATATAAAATGTGAAAACGAGTCAATTTATTAGGTTACTATAAAAGAATTTCTATAGCATGTTGATGTAAAGTAAAAAACATCTGCTGAAAAAGTAGTATGGTGAGCTGTAGGCAATCCAGAAAACTCCTGGAGTGCATCAAAGACATGCTTCTTAAGCCAGGTAACAGATACCACCAGAGGGGATGCGATACTGGACTTGTCAGTCATCAACATAAGTGAGTTAACTGGTGACATCGAGATTGAAGGCAGCCTGGGCTGGTGGAGTTCGCAGTCCCGAGGGACATTGGTCACGCGATAAGTAAAGTCAGAACTCTGAATTTTAGGAAAGAAAAATTCCAGTTCTTCAAGGAGTTAGTCAATAGGAGCCCCTGGGAAACTGCCCTTAGGGACAAGGGAACAGAACAGAGATGGCAGATCTTTAAGGACGCTTTCCACACAGTGCAAGAGACCTCAATCCCCAGGTGTCACAAACCAGGAAATGAAGGCAAGAGACCATCATGGATGAGTTGAGGCCTGCCAGTCAAACTAAAGGGCAAGAAAGAGATGCACAGGCAGTGGAAGCAGGGACAGGGATCTCTGGAAGAGAATAGGGATGCTGCCCAGTTGTGTAGGGATGGGGTCAGGAAGGCCAAGGTGAAGCTGGAGCTGAACTTGGCAAGGGACACAAAGAATAACAAGAAGGGATTCTACAGGTATGCTAGCCAGAAAAGGAAGGTCAAAAAAAGCATACCCCTGATGGCACACTGGTAACAACAGACAAGGAGAAGACTGAGGTACTCAACAACATTTTTTGCCTCAGTCTTCACTGGCAACCTCTCTCCCCACACCTCTCAAGTGGATGGACTGCAAGGCAGGGACTGGGAAAGCAAAGTCCCTCCCCCTATAAGAGAAGATCAGGTTCATGACCACCTGAGGAACCTGAACATACAGAAGTCTATGGGACCTGATGAGATGCATCCCAGAGTCCTGAGGGAATTAGCTGATGTAGTTGCCAAGCCACACTCCATGATATTTGAAAAATCATGGCAGTCAGGTGAAGTCCCCGGTGACTGGAAAAAGGGAAAGCTTGCACCCATTTTAAAAAAGGGTAGAAAGGAAGACCCTGGGAACTACTGACCTGTCAGCCTCACCTCTGTGCCTGGGAAGATCATGGAACAGATCCTCCTAGAATCTATGCTAAGGCACATGGCGGACGGTGGTGTGATTCAAGACAGCCAGCATGGCTTCACCAAGGGTAAGTCCTGCCTGACCAACCTAGTGGCCTTTTATGATGGATGACATCCAGGGACAAGGGAAGAGCTACGGATGTTGTCTATCTGGACTTCTCTACAGCCCCCACAACTGTCCTCCACAACATCCTTCTCTATGAATTGGGGAGAGATGGATTTGATGGGTGGACTGTTCGGTGGATGAAAAATTGGTTGGATGGTAAAGGTCGATGGCTCATTGGCTAAATGTCCAGATGGAGATTGATGACAAGTGATGTCCTTCAGGGTTCTGCACTGGGACCAGTACGGTTCAGTATCTTCATCAGTGACATAGACAGTGGGATCGAGTGCACACTCTGCAAGTTTGTGGGCGACAGCAAGCTGAGTGGTGTTGTTGACACACCTGAGGGAGGGGATGCCATCCAGAGGGACTGGGACAGGCTTGAGAAGTGGGCCTGCATGAAACTCATAAGGTTCAAAAAGGTCGAGTGCAAGGCCCTACACCTGGGTCAGGGCAACCCTTGGTATCAATATAGGCTGGGGGATGAAGAGATTGAGAGCAGCCCTGCCAAGTAGGACTTGGGGGTACTGGTGAATGAAAAGCTGGACATAAGTTGACAATGTGCACTCACAGTCCAGAAGTTCAACCATATCCCAGGCTGCATCAAAAGAAGAGAAGTCAGCCGGTCAAAGGAGGTGATTCTCTCCCTCCACTCTGGTGAGACCCCACCTGGCATACTGCATCCAGCTCTGGATCCCTCAGCATAAGAAGGACATGGACCTGTTGGAACGGGTCCAGAGGAGGGCCACAAAGACGATTAGAGGGTTAGAGCACCTCTGCTATGAGGACAGGCTGAGAGAGTTGGGGTTGTTCAGCCTGGAGGGGAGAAGAGAAGGCCTACAGGAAAGTTAGGGAGGGACTCTTTGTCAGGGACTGTAGTGATAGGACAAGGGGTAATGGCTTTAAGCTAAAAAGGGGCAGATTTAGACTAGATAGAAGGAAGAAATTTTTTTACAATGAAGGTGGTGAAATGCTGGAACAGGTTGCCCAGAGGTGGTAGATGCCCCATCCCTGGAAACATTCAAGGTCAGATTGGATGGGGCTCTGAGCAACATGATCTAATTGAAGATGTCCCTGCTCATTGCAAGAGAAGTTGGACTAGGTGACCTTTAAAGGTCCCTTCCAACTCAAACTCTTGTATGATTCTTTGATTCTATGGAAAAAAGGGTAAGACACAAAGAGTTACAATGAGTGGAATGTGAGGCAGTAAAAGGAAAACATTCTTGAAATACAATTTTATGAGTGGAAGACATACCTGGTATATTTAACAGGTACTAAAAGCTAAAAATGGCCAATACGAAGTTTTCAATGTTATTTAGCATCCGTATTCATTTAAAAAACAAAAAACCCAAACCACAAAACAACAAAAGCTTGTGATTTTCTAAGTAACAAAATTAATGTTGTTGACATTTTTACATGTGCTTAACCTAGAATAGGAAAAAGAATCAGTTTAAAAAAATTACTAGATAGATGTCTTCAGTTTAGTAAGCCTAATCAAGTTCATTCTTGTGTAATGAGAGATCTGTCTAAAGCAAATTAGAGCCATTTGATTTTGAAGTGTAAGGAACCATCGATGTCAGGTAGGATTATTGAATGTAGGTAAAGCATGAAAATACTGTCCAACTTTAAATGAAGGTGAAGCAGGACCAAAGGAAACCTAGAGGAGACATTTGAATTTCCATACATGGGAAATCAGTAAGAACAGATTCCTCAGCAGGTTATTTTTTAACCAAATGTTAAATAAGTATAGAATACAGACATGCCAAGAAAAAAAATATATTCAAATAAGCTAATTTACTTACCTTATTTACTAAGCTAGTTTATTAATTTACAATATATACGGTTGAATATGGTATTCTCATATGCAATATAGGGAAACACAGACCACACAAAACTATAGGATAGCAGAGACCTCATTAAAATTTTCCCAAAGTGTGTTTACAAAGGTCCACATTCTAACTAGAAGGCTGTATTCAGCGGGTACCTTTGGGAGCTCTTTTGGATCTCTTATTGTTTAGCATTCTCATTAATAACCTACTGCAATACAGAGTATCCTTATTCAGATCTGGAGATCATAGCCTGTGAAAGGAGTAGGAGAAAGGCAAAGGAGAAAGTGAGGACTACAAATACTTCAGAAAATATTGGCATTAAAATAACTTGCTCAACTAAGTCAAAAGTCTAAATAAATATCGTAAACCCCACTATGGATTTGCGTAAAGTCTGGAGTTGCAGCTGACAGCAAAAATGCCTCATAAGGAAAAGACTAGCTAAGCATCAGCATCAAATAAGGTCTTGTGCCTGTACTGAAGTGTAGGCAGAATATCAGTTACCAATAACAATCTTCCTAAAATAAAAGAAAGGAAAAAAAAAAAAGGTGGGGGCTAGCTGGCTAGATGGGAATAGTTGTTTAAGACTGTCAAAGTAATCTGTTCTGCCCAAAAAAGATCTAAAGTGGAGTACTTACCTAATCTTCTGAAGAACACTTCAACAAAGATACAGATCAACTAAAAAAGTGTGAAGTAGTTCAGCAAATGTGATTAGAAATCAAGTAGCAAGACCTGCTAAACAGAAAGAGTTAGTGCAACTTAGCTTTGAAAACAGAAGGATGAAGAGAACAAATGTCTTTAAATATCATAAAGCTTGCTAGAAAAAAAGGCAGCAATGTGTTGGTTGTGTTCTTTTAAAACAAGAAACCATGAGTTTAAACTGCAGAAAAGGAGATTGCGGATAGAATTATGTAGTACATTGATTAAGAAGACTTCACGACCTGTATTGCAGGTCTTTAAAGAAGATTTATATATTGTTGATCTAAATTCAGAACATGGAAATGAGTGAGTTTCTGATGTGCTTCCACTCCAATCATCTATAATGTGATAACGATATGCAGTTACAAACATAGAAGCAGAGGGAAAAATATTCCTATTTAAAAATTAATAAGTACTTTCTCCCAGTAATAATTTATGTCAAATCAAATTCAGAAAGCACAGAGCCCTGACTAAGGTCGAATGGGTTAGAAGTCTAGGGAGAGCATGAACTAATTTTTCTATTAACTTGGATTAACTTAAGTATTAATACACAAGTTAATAAAGAAGTTACTCTTTACTCTCTTTAGACTTCTAATCCATGCACAGGAGGATTTGCGAGTCACTGGATCATGTGGTTTTATTCATCAGATAACTGATGAAGGCTCTAAGCTAAGAATATGACAAGACTCATAGGAAAGAACAGGACTTCAACACAGGTGAAGAAGTGACTGGACTCACTTTAACTCCAGTAACCTCAGGATTGCAGCCTCTCAGGGGAAAATTATAGAGATGCTGAAGATGGCTGCATGAAAGCCGGCATGAAGCAATATGGGTTGATTTCATATTTCTTTTCTGCATGAATGTGGCTGTAAGCCTTCATAACATGTCATTCCTTTTCCCAATGTTACAAGCAAAAAAACAAGCAAAGAAAACAAAGTCCTCTATAATACTGCAATTTTAACTTTTTGTCAACACACTGCAAAATATAACTCTTTTTCACTCTCAATCCCAAAATGCTAGGAGTCAGTAATTTCTGTGTGACCATTCTGGCTATATTATATTATATTATATTATATTATATTATATTATATTATACTATACTATACTATATTATACTATATTATATTATATTTAGTTTTGGCAGTGTTAGGTTGATGGTTGGACTCGATGATCTTAAAGGTTCCTTCCAACCTAGGTGATTCTATGATTCTCTTATATTATGTAATACTAGAAAATAGGCTTTTCTTTGCCGTTTCTAAAATTGTTTAAATTGAATGTTAAACCCCAGAGATTAGGAAATCAGAAAAAAAATAAATGTGTACTTTTCAGTGGTTTCTCAAGTTTTATTTCAATATTGTTATGATAGCAGTTATTAGGCTGTGTATATTTTCCTTTCTTTTTTTATGTCATACTTTTCATAAATGAAACGAATTATTAGCAGCCAAAACTCTAGAGGCTTGGAGATTACATTTCTTAAAGGGGTAGGGTGTAGAGACTTTGCTGGAGCTTGCTGCTTTTGTTTTAAAATGTCACCTGCTGTTTTTAAGTTACAGTTCCACAAATGCACTACATTGTCTGCTCCTTGGTCAAACAAATCGAAAGGATGACAGGTTGCCATAGAAACAACATCAGGGCAAGCCTGTGATATTGTTAAAAGACAGCAATTGTTGCAAAATCAGCAGCGCTTGAATCACAAAAACACATGAAATGCTGAAGACTCCGTTCACTTGAGAAAGGGCAAGTGTTTAAGGATCAGTAAGTAAGCTGCTCATCAGAGATTCATACTGTGGCAAATAGGTCCCTTTAGACTCTCTTACAAAGCTTCCAAGCCCAGGCCAAAATTTATTTGTAAAGTGCACAAAGGTCTAGACTGAAAAGAAACAAATGCATTTCAAGATATGAGTCTGTGTGGTGGAGCCAGTTAATCAACAGGGAAAAGAAAGCTCACAATCCCCTGAGTCATGACTGAAAACATTTAAGAATGGGGCATAAAAAGAGAGACAAGAAACAGTGAGACTGATGAAATGGAACAGGAGAATAAAATTGAATATGCTTATAGGAAATGCTCAGAGGAGAAAATGAAGCAAGACTGCTGACCAAATATTTAATAGCATTCCTGCTTCAGAAGATATTGGGTAGAAATGATGGAGATGTCTTCTCCATATGGGTACATCCTAAGGACAGTAAATAATGAGTCAGGTAAAATGATGACTAGCACAGCAAAGAAACTGAAGGAATGAAAGGGAAAGAGGAAGGGGAAAAAGAAAAAGTAAGAATTACATTTTGTATAGTTAATAGCCTTCAAAAGGAAGCATCATTAGAATTATTAACTACTTCTCATCTTCTTTTCTAAGTACAAGTTGATCTGCTCTCACCATAGACTGTGCTAATATTAATTATTAAAGACAGAAAAGGGATCAGCATAACATAGAAGTCCTGAAACTGTGATCAGTAAAGTATTACTAATGACTATCAAAATAATCTTTAGAAAATATTCATGTCTATTTTATTTGAGTTAATATATGGGCACTTAGATCTTCGATATATTGCTGAGAGCTGCACATAAGTTTGTTTATAGGTCAGTATATAACTATTAAAGTTTCTTCAGTGTTTGAATCTGACTAAATAATTTATTAAGTATAAACTTACTACCTTGAAGCTATCCTCCAGCAAACAAATGTTCTGTGATGTTAGAAGCTGTACAGGTGTACCAGCCTCTGTATGTACCAAGATGTGTGAACTCACGGTGGTAGTCTGACATTCTCATATGTCATTCTTTTTGGCTTTGATGTACCCAGAGTCCACAGGGGTTTCAGATATTCCTTGTTACTTGAGATGTTGTGATTACTCTTGACATGAAAATATTTTGTGTGTGTTATTTTTGAAAGGGATTACTATTACTTACAAAGGAAGTAATAAACTGCTGTAGTGAAGATGAAGGTTTGTGATGACTAGATGACTATATTGATAATACCTCTTTGCATTTTCCCAAATTTTTCCTTTAAAATATGTAGACAAATTCTTAATGCCCTTTTAATGTCATCAAAATTGCTATTTAGATGGTACAAGACATGTGAAAGAAAAGATTTAACCTCTGTTTGAATAATGTCATTTATAATCCCCCTAAATTTGAAAAGGAATCTATCTTGGCAATGAATTGTGAACTTACCTGAATTTTTTTAAGCTTCCAGAATACCTTTAAAGACTTCTGAGTATTGTAAAACATTTTATATCAACACTATTTCAGAAATTTAGAAGTATTTTCCCACTGTATCTGATAAAAAATATGACAAGAAACAGGACAGTCTGGCACACCTATCAAGATCAAAGGACTGCAAAGATTTTGTTGCACAAGATTCTTTATGTTAGTCAAGCAATTATTTTCTTTCAGCATTAAAACTGCATAATAATATTTTAAATAGTCAAATTGTATTTCTTAGTGATGAGGTCTGAAGCATCATTAGTGTATATATTTAAGTTTTCACTTTATCATTGACAAAACATCCTTCATGGATTTAAGATGTGGGAGAACAATAGATCTGGATTTTTTTCTATTTTTAATGTCAATAACTTTGTTTCTAGAACAGATCATGTAGGTTTTGTTTGTTTGTTTGCTTGTTTGTTTTCAAAAATGTCTAGCTGTATTGACTTTTTGTCCCATGTCAAAATTTTGATGTAACTGGGCTCCATAAGGTACACGGCACACAATCCACAACAATTGGGATAAGGCAACACTCTGAGAATAGTTCAGAGAAGAGGAACGGAGATGGGTCCTTTCTTTTACTGAGCTAGGTGGTAGCTTTCTTGGATCTAAATCAGTGAGAAATGCCCTAAATGACTGAGACAGCAAAGAATGTTTGCTGAAGAAAGCTGCTTCAGATTCCACACCAGTCTGAAGAAGGAAGCTTTGGAGGAAATGCAATGATTTTCTGGCTCATGAATATACTCAAGCAAACCTTCAATCTTAAAGCTTCTGATTTCAAATAGACGCTTTCATTCTTCTGGGAAAGAAAAAATATCTGTAGGCAAGACTTCTACATTGATTTATTATGCTGCTCACTTCTACTTAGGTGATTATTATTTTTTTCCAATGTACGTAACTGTTTCCATTTACATGTAAAAGGAAGGAAACACTGAAGGAGGAGGAAGCACGGAAGGTGTCATAGGGAAAGATTCATACGGGATAAATATGTTCTGTATTTCAATTCAGTGGAGTCATACACATGCTGACTTACCCCTTTCAGACAGTATTTTAGAGTCATGCTTTCATGTTATAAGGAAGCAATCTGACCTCTTATGCAGCACCCACCGCAGACTTCCAGCCAGGGATACGTACATTGAAGCCTTAACCTCTGGTGTTCCTGGACAGTTGTGAAGACGTAGAAAACACTTGGAGAACAGGTGACTTTCCCATTCCAGGACATACATGTAGAGTAAAGGGGTAACAATGAAAAAAAAAACAGCAAACCACTCAAACTCCCTCCTGTTTATGAGGGTATCTCAGTGACAAAGTTGTTAGGGATTTTACTTCTGTCTTATGTACTAATGTCAGTAGGTAAAAATGCTCTCCAATTATCTATGACAAGGACAGAAAAAATGAACAGCCATAAATAAAATGCTAAAAGTAGAGAAGAACTGGGGAGGAAAACTTCTGCCTAAATAAGCAGATTGTTTTCAAATTATGTGAGGAAAAAAACATCAGGAAGCAGAAACTTCACCCAGAGTACAGATTTTGCAAAGCGCTAAACATTGTCAAGTCTTTCCTCAAAGCAGAGGGCACGTCTCACATGTTTGTACTATTCATGAAAGGACAGAAACCACAGATAACAGTCTTAGGACACCTGAGCTCAAAGTATATTAATCAAAACTATGTGAGCTTTGTAATCAATTATGGGAAACATGTCAATGGGGTGACTTAGATAGTTGATTATAATTGCTGTAACCTAGACATATCAAGGTAGTTGATATGAATTTGTTTCCACATGATTCTGCTGAAGACTAACAGTGAATCTCCTATCTAGATCTGTATCATTACACTAAGTCTCTTTCCTCTTGCTTCATATATGACATGGGACCCAGGAGTGTTTCCTGTCCCCTGAGTCTGACTGTGAATGCTGATTGTCCTACATGTCATCTGGGGAGAGAAGGTTTTTTGTGAAGACTAATCCTTTTTTGGGATAGAAACACAAGCCCATGAGCAGGAACTCCACAGAACGGATTTGCTCAATAGTTTTGGCATAACTTCTGAGAGATATAAAATCATTAGTTTTACATATTTGACTTATTAAATATATCCTGTCTGGGTACCAATCACTGAGTAAGAGACACAGTCTATTTAGCACTGAACTAATACATATCTATGTTTGTTAATCTTGCTTCTTTTTAATTCTTGTTACTTTAAAGCTTGTTAAACTATTTTCTTTAAAATAAATCTAAGCATGTATCTATAGCTTGGAATTTAGAGACTTGGGGAGTTAATTCCAAAGAAAATCTGACAGAGACATACACATAGACAATTAATACTTTTTTATTGTCAACAATATTTTTATTTTTATTGTAAACAATGATTACTTTTTATTGTCAACAAATCTATTTAGAGGTACAGCCCTTCTTATGTATCATTTTGGGTTCACAGATGCCTGATAATTTGGACAAGGACAAGAACAAACACTTTTGAGGCCAGGAACAAGTTACTACAATATTCAAGATATAGCTATTGCAACCTTTCTTAGCTATGACTTTTAATAAGACTGAATTCATAAAACGCATACAGGGTTGAATATAAAATGATGAAACATTTCTTGATGTTAAATGTCATAAATAATTCTGATAATATAGGTAGGGATTTCATGCAAGCGTACTATGCATTGACAGTACATCCTAACAAAATAACACCAATGAAGGCCTAGATCCTTAGGCCTTATACCTTGAGTAATCACCCATTCCTTTTAATCCTATTCATTTCAACAGGATAACAGACAGAATGGAACTCTTCTCAGTGTAAATAAAACTACCATCGTAAGAGTTTACACAAGTCTGATGCAATGTCTACAGAAGTTGATGAGAATGAATGAGATTTCAATTAAAACTTTTGAGACTTGCTACTACCTCACTACTCTAACTGAGAAACAGAAATTGCTGTGGTAAAAACTCAAGAAAAATGCTCATATTTATTGACACACTAATAAAGTAAGAACATATTCGTAGCTATAGAATCCATTTTATAGACATACACCTATTTACCAGAATAAGTATTTTTGCATACAGGCATATACTTTTATGTCAATATTACAACTTCCAGACCTAATTGGTTTAATGTTTTTAGGTTGCAAACTTTTAAGATTTCTCACTGAAAGAGTTTTAGGATGCTATGAATTTGTGCATGTTTTACAGTAACAGATACAGTGTTCACATGACAGTAAAAGTGAAGTGATAGTAGAAATATAGAAAACCTTATTGTAAATCTGCGGGACTTTTTCGATACTCTGTCACCTGGAGAAGCTGAAATCATAGTTTTTAGCTTTTGAGAGGGAAAACAAGAATGACAGAAAAAAAGCACATAGGATCTATATGGCCAGAAAGATCTCATCACTATGATTTCTACCTCAGAGGAAGCATTCCTTTAAAAGATAACTTTGGTGAGGTCCATAATTAGCTGTATTTTAAAAGTTTCTGAAATAAAGAATGTATTATCCAATAAAACAACTTAAATCAATAAAGCAGTATGTAATAATTTACTATATTTTTAATACATAGTCTTAAATGAAAGCATCTGTTTCCACTTCAGTTAAAATTAAATGTTCAGAATTAATTTGTTAAAAGCAGGTAGAACTTTAAGTATCTCATCATCAAGAATTTGATTAGTATTCTTTATAGCACTGATAATAAAAGGCACACTTTGGATTCCTGTGGAGAACTCATTTGTTATTACAGTTTCTCATTAAAATACCTTCATTTAATAAACAATTTTAAAAGTGTTCCTAAAAGCTTCCATGTTGGATTATTTATTTGTAATTTTTCACTATTATTTAATAATTCAGCTTAATAATACTAGTACTATTCTCTGACTATGTTCAGCTTTGCTCAAGCAAACTATAAAATTGTGCTGCCTACATACCAGATTCTTGTCTGTAAAACGGAAGGTTTATTTTAAACATTGAAAAAATATATATAAAAAAAGTATATATATAAGCTAAGAATTTAGTTATGTAATTACATCAGTCTGGAAACTTTATGTCATTCACTGAGGTTGAACCAGTGAAAACTTTCAGTACTGGAAAATGAAAAAAATAGGTTATTGAAATGTATGTTTTCATACCACAGTGCAAGCGTGGCATTGCAAAGAGAAGGAACATGTCTGTTGTAGGCTGCAGTCAGTAGACAGACAGATTATATGATAGATCTCATAGCCGTAGATTGCATATCGTTGCATACAAATTACAACTAGGTTTTAAGAGTGGAGTACAAGACCAGGCACAAGTGATAGTGGTAAATGTCCCCTTAATGATAATACAGCAGTGCTTATATATATAGCAGTGCAGTACAAACTTTATGAGTGATCACTTCTGCCCAGCTATAAAATAATCTGCCAACTTTATTCTGAAGAAAAGGGGAAAATACACAGCTTAGCAAGGTTAGCTACAGTCTTATATACCGAAACCTGAGGCAGCTCCATCTATGTTGTCAAGTTACAGTTAACTTTGTGGCTACTCAGAGGGCTGGAGCACCTCTCCTGTGAGGACAGGCTGAGAGATCTGGGGTTCTTCAGCCTGGAGAAGAGGAGGCTCAGGGAAGACCTTATTGCGGCCTTTCGGTACTTAGAGAGGGCTTATAAGAAAGATGGGGACAAACTAGCAGGGCCTGCTGCAATAGGACAAGGGGTAATGGTTTTAAACTAAAAGAGGGTAGACTAGATATAAGGAAGAAATTTTTTTACAATGAAGGTGGTGAAATGCTGGAACAGGTTGCCCAGAGGTGGTAGATGCCCCATCCCTGGAAACATTCAAGGTCAGATTGGATGGGGCTCTGAGCAACATGATCTAATTGAAGATGTCCCTGCTCATTGCAGGGGAGTTCGGACTAGATGACTTTCAAAGGTCCCTTCCAACCCAAACTATTCTATGACGATTCTATGATACTCTACATTGCCAAAATGAGAAAACTCTGTAAAAAGTGAACTGGTCTTTCCACAGAAGACACCTGTTTTCTTTAATTAGGTAACACATCCATTCTGTTAACATATATTTTCTCTGATAACTTGTTCATTTCTGGATCATGTTTTTTCTAGCTAGCTTGTTTATCTGTGGACTACGGAAATTATCAGTCTTTTAAGACATGTTGCAAGACACGGACTGATGTTTTTCCAAATATGTTTCAATACAGCCTTAATATATTTTTGGCTACATTCTTACTTTACATTCTTATTTTAACATTTTTGAATTTCTCAGGACGCCTTGAAACTCAGGTTACATGGCAATAGTAAAAAAAGAAAAGAAACATACATGTTTTTATATGTATGCGTACATATATATGAAGTTGTGTATGTTTATAATGTCTTTCTAATTGTTATTAACACTTTATTATCTATCAAATTACAGCAATTTTAATGTTAGTTAACAAATGGTTTGCTTAAACTTACTTGATTCTCTTCAGGCTACAGCAATACTCTTGAACACCCTTTGAACAGTATTTCATGTTTAAACATGCTAGAATGTAGTGGGGTTTTTCACACCTACCGTATTCTTGCTAATCCACAAGTTATAGAGCTTTATACAATGCTAAGGAATTTAACATTGCACCCAAACTGTATAGAAATGAAACTAATACAATGTTTGTCAGGCCTGAGAATCTTTCAACAATTTTGTGCCAGACCAATGTTTCAATATCCTGCTCTGATGCCCAGTTTGGGCTTTGAAATACCTTGATTATTTCAGTAATTCACTTAACAGTGTGACACCAGGAAGAGTTTCATTAATGGAACTAAGGAGGTGATGAGTTCTGGTTTATGAAAAAGATGGAAGGAATCTGAATACTAATGCATGTCCTGGTTTGAGCTAAAACAGGGCCCATTTTCTGTTTTGTAATTTTACTCGCAGCTAAGCCTCTTCTAACTAACTGAACTCTCTGAAATCAACAACAAAGGGTGCAGAAACTGTTCACTCTCAGAGGGATAAGACCTGATTAGTTGTAGTTTATGCCAAGGAATGGTATGTGGAGACGCTCTTGTGTCTACAGCTATAATGACGAAGGCAAGCCAACTTTGTTATTTGCCCCATTGGAGGGCCAGAAGCGGAAAAGCGTAGAGGGGTCACACCTGCAGAGAGGATCGGACAGGACAGGTGACCCAAAATTGACCAACAGGGTATTCCATCCCATCTGCCTCATACTCTGTATAAAAGCTGAGGGATCAAAGGGTCAGCTCTCTTTCTTCAATGGCCAGCATCCAGAGGACTCTGTCTGTTTGTCTGCCTTTGATCCTGATCCAGGCATTCCAGATCTCGAAACCAGTTCCTGTCCATTGCTGAGTCCAGTCTGGGTCTTTCTCAGTGCCTGCTGGTGACGCGATCATCATTCTGGGAGCTTAATACTGGTTTTGTACATACTGTATATATTTCATTATTTTCCTTTTCTATTATTTCATTAATATTTTAATTAAAGTAGTTTAGTTTTTAACTAAACTCATAAGTCTCTTTCTCTCCCTCCTCTCCTTGGATGTAGTTAAAGAGAACTGACGCAAATACTGATCCCTGGGGAACACCACCTGTGACTGGCAGCCAACTGGATTCAAAAAATCAAATATCAAAGTGATAGGGAGCAAAGCTGAATTGCAGTACATTGATAACATTTAAAATATTTCTATTGTTATTCTTAACATTTTAGATATTATTACAGAAGGAAGAGATGCACAATGTTAAAAAGCCAAAATTACAGGTGCAGTGAACTTGAACAAACTGAGAAGACTTCAGTCTATTAAAAAGAAAGGTGTCATAAAAGGCTTACAGCAGCTTTCGTTTGTGCATTTTTAGTGATTCAGGTAGAACAAGGCTGAGGGAAATTTGAGTAAAGAACAAAGAAATAGGCACATAGAAATGAGGTTCATCAGAATTTTGAACTTTGATTTTATGTGGGTTTTGAGGGGGAAGGAGGGTTTCAGGGCTTCTGTAGTGTTGCATGGGGTTGTTGTGACCCAAGTGCAGGACCTGACACTTGGCCTTGTTGAACCTCACACCATTGGCCTCAGCTCATCAATCCAGCCTGTCCAGATCCTTCTGAAGAGCCTTTCTACCCTCAAGGAGATCAAAACTCCCACACAACTTCATCAGCAAAATCACTGAGGGTGCACTCGATCCCCTCGTCCAGGTTGTAGAAAAATATATTAAAGAGAACTGACGCAAATACTGATCCCTGGGGAACACCACTTGTGACTGGCAGCCAACTGGATTCAACTCTGTTCACCACCACTCTTTGGGACTAGCCTTCCAGCAGGTTTTTCACCCAGCAAAGAGTACGCCCGTCCACACCATGAGCAGCCAGTTTCTCCAGGAGAATGCTGTGGGAAACAGTGTCAAAAGTTTTACCAAAATCCAGGTAAACAACATCCACAGCCTTTCCCTCATCCACTAAGCGGGTCATCGTGTCATAGAAGGAGGTCCGGTTTGTCAAGCAGGACGTGCCTTTCAGGAACCCACGCTGACTGGACCTGATCACCTGGTTGTCCTGCATGTGCCGTGTAATGGCACTCAGGATGATCCGTTCCATAACCTTCCCAGGCACTGAGGGCAGACTGACAGGCTTGTAGTTCCCAGATCCTCCTTCCGGCCTTTCTTGTGGATGGGCATCACGTTTGCAAACCTCCAGTCAACTGGGACCTCCCCCATTAGCCAGGACTGCTTCTAAATGATGGAAAGTGGCTTGGTGAGCACTTCCGCCAGCTCCCTCAGTACCCTCGGGTGGATCCCATCTGGCCCCATAGACTTATGTATGTCTAAGTGGTGTAGCAGGTCCCTCGCCATTTTCCTTTGGATTATGGGGGTTTCATTTTGCTCCCCGTCCCTGCGTTCTAGCCCAGGGGGCTGGGTTCTCAGGGAACAATTGGTCTTACTGTTAAAGACTGAGGCAAAGAAGGCATTAAGTACCTCAGCCTTTTCCTCATCCTTGGTCAGTATGTTTCCATCCCTGTCTACTTCAGGATGGAGAGTATCCTTAGTCCTCCTTTTGTTGCTAGTGTATTCATAGAAACAATTTTTATTGTCCTTAACAGCAGAAGCCAGGTTAAGTTCTAGATGGGCTTTGACTCTTCTAATTTTCTCCCTACAGAGCCTCACAACACCTTTGTAGTCCTCAGGAGTGGCCTGCCCTTTCTTCCAAAGGCCATAAACTCTCCTTTTTTCTGAGTTGCTCTCTGTTCAGCCAGCCTGCTCTTTTTCCCCGACAGCTCGTGTTTTGGCACATGAGGACGGCCTGCTCCTGCGGCTTTAAGACTCCCTTCTTGAAAAACGTCTAGCCTTCCTGGACCCCTTTGCCCTTCAGGACAGCCTCTCAAGGGACTCTGTCAACCAGGCTCCTGAACAGACCAAAGTCTGTCCCCCAGAAGCCCAAGGTGGCAATTGTGCTGACTGAAAACTCTATCATTTCATAATCACTACACCCAAGATGGCCTCCAACCATTGCAGCTCCCACAAGTCCTTCTCTGGTCACAAACAACAGGTCCAGCAGGGCACCTTCCCTAGCCGACTCCCTCACCAGCTGTGTCAGCAAGTTCTCCTCAACACACTCCAGGAGCCTCCTAGACTGTTCTGTCTCAGCTGTGTTGTGCTCCCGGCAGATACCTGGTAAGCTGAAGTCCCTCACGAGGACAAGGGCTAGTGTGAGACTTCATCTTTACTGAAGAGGTTTTGTTGCAGGGTGCAGTTTGATTTAGCCTCCGTGACACCTCTGCCCTCACTGAATCATCTTCCTTGTCATGGTTCGGTTTCACTGGCAGAGCCTCTTGTCAGAAGTCCCTTTTTGCCACAAAATCCCACTCCCTTTTTATCTCTTGCCACAAAGTTTTGGCGAAAAAGAAAGTTTTTTTTTTCTTGCAAGATTTTTTAAATGATTATTTCTTTATTATTTATTACACATTTTTTATAACTTGTGTGAGGATATTTGTATCTTAGAATAATATAAGAGGTAATTTGTTGCCTTGTTGCATCAAAATCAACACAAAAAAATGTCTGTGTATCACTGAACTACCACTTACTTATAGGTGTTCTCTGAATTTTCCACCATTATGTACTTTTTAGTGAAAATATATTAACTATAAAGTGATTATTATATTCCTGTCAGTGTGAGCCCAAATATCTGGAACTTTCAAAAACCTTCATTTTTAAATTGTACACCTGTTTGTTTTAATCAAATAGCCAATTTTGAAATTGTTTTTACTATAATGTAAGACATGAACTTTAATTTTTCTTTAGATAATTTCTTTCTTCCATCTCTCTGACTTGTATGTCATATAAAATATTCCTTGTAGCATTCTTATGGTGAATCTGAAGTCAAATAATTAGTAGTTTTGTGTTTTGTGCTTTGAATGGGAAGCCATCTATAATCTCTCAAGTATTTGGATGTCATAGTAAAACTACCTGAGTTTCTCTGGTACTTTGTTGAATAATTAACTACTCTAACCAAATAGAGACAGGGTTCATTAGTAAGCTTTTTCTATTTGCGCCTCTATAAACCATATTACCACTAACTCCTTAAAGTTTTGGCAGATACCTAAAGCATTATGTACTTCTTAGAAATCTGTTAATACTTGCATTCTGTAACATGTTATGCCTCCCCTTGGGTGTCAGACTGACAAGGTTCTTTTATATAATATAGAGAACTACAAAATGAAAAGGTCAAAAAATCTGACTTGCCTGTGTAGCTATTATAATGAATTCTGATCAATTAATTCAAGTTAAGTCCCTTTTATGTAGCCAGTGAGATCTGAAGTGATGCAACTAAAACTATTGTTTCATTTTGCCCTGGTTTTTTTTTTCAATTAAATTATACTAAGAATTATAATTCATACGAGTCCTCAGGCAGTTGCCTTAGTTTAATATTACTTCCAAAATCTGAGTGCTTACGAGGTAGTTTTCTATTAAGACTTAATAAATGAAGGAACAAGCAACAACTGTCTTCCCAATTATATCCAAATCACAAGTAACATAGCAGGGCCATAAAAAAGTGTTTAAGTTTATGGATTTTGATAAATAAAGAACACAGTTTTCCAGAGGAGCAGCCAAAAACCCCACCTTTGCATCATTGTAGCTGATAAGAGTTTTTTTCTCAGGAAATCTGTGTAGCAGATGAAACTGTGCTTGTTGGAAATACATTTTTTAAGGAACACAGTAATTTTCCGGCTGATTCTGAGGTATTTTCTTAAATAAAAGTTAAAAAAGCTTTTCTTTGTAAGACTACGGTTTAATAAGTTGAAAAGAAAGGTTTATTCTTACAAACAATTGATGAAATATAAAAGCATCCTACTCTACCCAAGTAGTTTTGGGAACGGCGAGCGTGAAATTGCTGTCCTTTACTTTCTTACAGTGCTGCAACTCTTAACATAACAAAAATTATTAAAGGGTTTGGTTGTAATTAATTATTTATATATACATGTAATAGGTCTATATTATTACATAATGCATTATATCAATTTATATAGAATATATAATTTGCATTATAAACAATGTATT
>VFFE01008364.1:2107484-2122093 GCA_008921705.1 Burhinus oedicnemus
CAAGTGTCAGGTCCTGCACTTGGGTCACAACAACCCCATGCAACACTACAGAAGCCCTGAAACCCTCCTTCCCCCTCAAAACCCACATAAAATCAAAGTTCAAAATTCTGATGAACCTCATTTCTATGTGCCTATTTCTTTGTTCTTTACTCAAATTTCCCTCAGCCTTGTTCTACCTGAATCACTAAAAATGCACAAACGAAAGCTGCTGTAAGCCTTTTGTGTCACCTTTCTTTTTAATAGACTGAAGTCTTCTCAGTTTGTTCAAGTTCACTGCACCTGTAATTTTGGCTTTTTAACATTGTGCATCTCTTCCTTCTGCAATAATATCTAAAATGTTAAGAATAACAATAGAAATATTTTAAATGTTATCAATGTACTGCAATTCAGCTTTGCTCCCTATCACTTTGATATTTGATTTTTTTCTTTAAAAACAAACACACAGAAATGAAGTTATTTTTATCTTAAGACCAAAGGAACAAGAACACCACCACCACCACCACTTTTTATTGAATTAAACCAAAAGAAGGAAAATCATCTACAATAAGAATGTCCACAGTAGGAAACTTTCTTAGACCTTGGTTCAAACATATTTAATCAGTGATGAAATTCTCATGAGATATAATTACATTTTAGATCCTTACCATGTCGACTGTGAATTTACGTAGTTCCTAATACAGTGGTCCCTAAACAATATGCAGTTGTCATAAAATCTGTGAGAAATATGTTTTTCATTAATATAGCTGATCTAGGAGATCAACATTTACATTTTCAACCATTTATAAACTCAAATATAATTGTGCTTTTATCAAATCTGTAAGAAGAGAGAAGTAATTTCCTAGATATTTTATAGTCAAGTTTTAAATGTGACTTAATATTTCCCTTGTAAACTAGTTTTTCAGAATTACTCTCTGGACATTTCTTATAAGAAAAGCTGAAATCTTCCAATTGGAGACTGCTTCTGTCTCCAAGGAGGTGTTTTCCCTCTGGCAGGCAGATGTGTAAATCCAGTTTTGGTCTTACATTATAGGCATTAATGAGACAAAATGTGTCGCAGATGCTCTTCATAGAAAGATAAGTACCTGTCTTGGCTTTTTAAAGTTCATTTTAATACATAAATAATATGGTCACAAAATATTTGTCCTCAGTTTCACACCTAATCACTTCCAGCAAAATCAATATTTTCTCTCTGTATTTAATAGGAGTCAGTGGAAATAAGTAGGAAACGTCTAATAAAAAGCAGTAAGTGGTATTTTGCTTACAGCTTTATTCATACCACTTTCAAGCTCACTGCACAATTCATGACCTCATGGACCTGAATATATTCACCAGGAACAAAATTCCAGTCTCGCAGCATTAATCTGTGCCCACAGTGTTGGTTAACAGCACTCAGCATCACCCACCTCCACTCTGAAAAAATTGCTGTTTTTAACTGCAAACTGTTACCTCTGAGAGTAATGCATTTTGGTACATTATACGTCATAAAAGTACAATAGGTTGTTAACACAAAGCTGAGGATATTTCACAGACCTTAGAGATTAGCTGGGAAAAGCCCTTTTAACAGCAACATACCAAGATGTGCCAGTAATCTCTAGAGTGTTCTGAAACAGTGATTTCAGATATGCCTATAATTAGAACGTATTTTGCCTCCCTCTGGCTTCTTACTAATGTATGGTATTTGTGTGTAGACATAGATATCTCTAGTCAATAAAGTTCTATATATTTGCGATGCATGAATGTTTGTTATTTTGTATAGTGATCATTTTACAGTCTTGCTTATTTCTGCTTGCCAGTGTGCCTAGCTACCTATTTATTGAATGCATATATTACTTTGTATGTATGGAAGGGGATTACCCTACAAAGACTTATTTCCAAAGAACTGGTAAATGTTTTTGTGCAATGCATATTTGTAAACATCTCTGCTTTACTCACTGAAAAAGAAAACAGGTGATAGGGGTAGGAACACAGAGTATCACAATCCTTTCATTCTCAAAACTGTAATGCTTTGGCCAATTTTTTTCTGACAGCAAAGACAATAGTGTGATAGTCCCAAACCTTATGGGTATTTGTCATGTGAACATTTTTCCATTTCCTTCCTCAAGCCCCATTTTGCCTTATCATTACCCTGTAGATGTTATTGTGTTGAAATCTCTCCATTTCCATTGTTATTTCTTCTTTAGTCCATAATAGCCTCTGTTTTCTGACAGTTATTCTCTCTCTCATCTCCTCTCCGCACATCTAGGTTTTTTTCAGTGCTGTGTTAACAACCCAAAGATGGTAGTTTGTCGGTTTATAAATTCATCTGAGATTATAGACTCTTCATACTCAGTCATGTGATAGAACCAAACTGTGGCTATATTAAGCTAACTGTTTAGTGGTAGGTTTATAACAACACACTCTGACTATTTACTATGTCTTTCAAGTTCTAGGAAAATTATTTTATGTTCCTCTTCTTTAAGAATTATAGTTGCTGTTGTTGTTGTATGTTGTTTTGCAAACATTTGCCAACATATTCTAGAAGTTGTGTGTATGATTCATAGCCAGCCCTAGGGACAGAGCACTTACTGCCATCCCATTATAGCTTGTTCACATAAGAGCTCTTCACTTGTTCCAGTCTTCAGAGAAATCTCATGAATAACTGCGCAAGTTGTCCAATATAATAAATAATTTGAAGGGAGAAAGAAATCTCTATAAATACAAAAAGTATTTCATAACAAATATTTACTGTTGTTTAAACAGGCTTATTTACATTTTATTTACTGTCACTTCAGATAATTAGTGATATTTAAGCTTTAAGGACTTTATTTCATTTGGAATACATTACAAATTATACACTAGTATCTTCCTGGATAAATATGATTTTAATAGCAAGTGGTTTCCCTTTTCCTACATTCATGTGAACACAAGATATCTTCCTTGAACAAACAGCTTTTTTTGCCCCTACGGAATTGTCTAGTGTCACAACAACAACAAGTGTGGGATCTCTTGGCATTACTGTCTGTAGGTCTACCCATGTATAACTGAGTCTTGGGGAACATTAGTCTAGGGCCTGATACTGCCAAATTTTGTGTTTAAACTCCTTAGCTCCGGGCAATATCTTCATACGAGCCAAGAAGATGCCACTCCTCTCCCTCTCCAGCCCAGTGAAATAATCCATGTGAATCACCCTTCACACAGAGGTGTTGGTGCTGTTCAGGAATTTTCTCTTAGCTTGTCTCTGCTCCAACCACGGATAATGCATGGATAACTTCACAGATAACTGCTTTATACAGATAATGCTTCAAATAAGATCTTGACATTACAGTGGCTCGGCACGTGGCAATTGTCAGTATATATCAGTTATCTGATATCAGAGTACTGTTTAAATTGAAAACATACTGTTTTCTCATCATCTGTACTACAGTTCAATATTTACCCATCACTGTGATCAACCTTTTTCTTTAGTGATAAAATGCAAGACACTATCACCACGTGGCCCTGTAATACAGTATTGCCATTGCTAGTAATGTGCTTTGTACTGAATTTGCAAAGCCTTGGAACTAAGTTTTGTCAGGTTTCCTGTCTGAACTTTTCTTGACCTGCCTGCAGCCTTGATTTAACTGTAACACCAATTTCTCTATTTGACCAGGTGTCTATGGCTCATTTGTTTTACTTTCATTTACCTTGATGTAGTACAACCATAGTTTTATATACATAGCAGTAATAAGCAGTTATTCTATGCAGAATAGGACATTTACAACTCTAACACACTGATGTGGTGTAGATAAAATCGTGCCTGGTACAATAGCAGAAGTCTTCAAAAAAGCAGAGACACAGCATGCAACATAGAGAGATACCTGCATGGGAGGACTAGAGATGGGGCACAGGCTTGGATCTGGGGACTACGAACTGGGAGCAACTCACTAATCGTTAGTTAAAGAAGTGCAGACCTGGAGGTGGGCAAAACTCGGTTTTGGGTAGCAAAGGAAATGAAGGAATAATATCTAACATACAAAAAAGGCATCTTATATAGTACGTTTGGATGTAAAAGGGAGATGCAGATGAGTGGAGAATGCATGCAAATGTGTGTTAAAAATATATATAAAAAGACTCCAAAAGTGTCTCCTATACTGAGGAAAAAGAAAACATCAACATGAACATCATATTTCTCTCAGTGAAGGACTCCAGATACCAACAACTCTCTGCGACACACTCCACACCCCCACCCCACCACCCGAATGAAACATGAGGAGCCCATGGAACATGGAAAGGATGAGCATAAAATCAGGAAAAGAGATAGAAACCATGCATTGTGTGTATTACATTTTTAATTATATTATTAATATTACAGAGAATTTTTCTGTATAGAAGTATTCTAACTGTGTTATTCTTGAACTAAACTGTTAAGATTTCAATTGTTTTAAAAATAAATGTTTGGCTTTGTGTATATACACATATATGCATATATATATATGCATGCATATGTTATATACATATATATACATATACATGTATATATAAGGTGTGCTTCGCTGCCTACAAAAAAACTTTTGAGTATAACAACAAAAATTCACAAAAGGAAATGTACATACAGCATTTTGTCCTAGGGAAGGCATTTTGATCAGTTTTTCTTTTGGTGCACACATAACAGTACACATCACTTCTCTTACATTTCTATCACTATATCCAGGGAATATGCTTGAAAAGAAAGACCTACTCTTTATTAGTGTTCCTTCAGTAAAATGTCAGGTTACAGCAATTTGATATAGCACTTAAATTTTGTCCAAGATCCTCCATCTGTTTCATATTTCCATATGTTGATTGGCGTTTGCATACTTAAAACATCTATCTGTACCATGAGTGTGCATAGGTTAGCATATTTTCTTTCAAAAGACAGTTTGCTACATCCTTTTCTCACTGCTGGGGCATCAATTCTTACATTTTCCTGGAAATACTTGACTTGATATATAGTGGTATTGTATTTGTGTTTTTCACAGAGATACCACATTGGCTGTTTACTTATTAGTAATGAACATATCCAAGTTTTTTATACTACTGACATTTCCAGTTCTTGACTCTATGGCTTACAGCTGAAGTCTCAGAAAAACATATATCTGATCAACAATAGTTTAGCCTAACAAGTATTGGTTTTTGTAAAACTGGATCTAGTGTGTTCATATATCTCAACACACCAACAATTGTTCCTTTATTCACTAACATTCCCCCTAGTTTGAGCTATTTCCTGAATACCAAGATATACTTACCAAGGAAGGTTTAATTACTTTTGGCTAATAATTTGCAACTGACAGTAATGGCATTTGGGAAGGGTTGGGGGCGAGTGGTGTTGTGTTTCCCTTTTCTTTTTTCTCTTTTTTTTTTTTCTCCCTGTATTTCTAAAAGGACATTCTTTATCCCATTTTATTCTTATTATTGAGATACTGAGTCTTAGTGGAATATTGCAACTCCACTGAAAGCAATAGGATTGAATTGATGACCAGCCTATCTTCCTGTTTTCTCTAATACTCATATCAAGATTCATTTGAAGTTTCCTTAGGTTTGATAAGAGTACATTTGAAAATATAATTAATCAAAACTATCTTTTTGCTTACATATAGCTCCACTTAACTGGAAAACCCTGTTCACCAAAATGGTACCAAACATGTAATCTGATGATATAACAATGACCTGTTGGTACACTGAAGAACTTAATAAATCTCTTTTCTTTAGCAGAATCACAGAACATAGTGTAATAGGTCACATATTTGTTAATTATTCCACTGACTCACAGAGGATAAATCAACACTGAAAAAATTTACTTACAAGTAGTATTCTATTTGTAAGTTAACAGGGATTTTGAAAACATCCGTTTGCATAAGCTAATAATACAAGAAAACAGGACTTATTAATACAAGAAATCAAGACTGTTAGAGGCATACTTTTTGTAAATTACATGCGAGTAACTTCCACTAATATTAACACATAATTAATCTCAAAATGATTTTTACTGTTAAAAGAAAATGGATACAATCAAATCTGGTGGTATAAATGTCATGTGATAAGCATATACCATTCTTGACAAATGCTGTGTAGGAAAATAAATTCAAACATGAGCAGAATCATATCTCTTCAGCATGTATAGTGTACATGTACGTATATGTGTACATATATATATATTTCCTGTGTAAGGTTTTTTTGGTACAAAACACTTTGTCTTGAATCTGAAAATGCGATTATGAACTGGTACTGAAACCTATACTAGGGGAAAATTTACCAGCCATATTCTTATTCCAAGAATCTGTAATAGAAAGCGGTAATTTCAACAAATTATGGATGGCAAAATTAACTTGTTATTGAGATTTTTTTCTTCTTTTTTTTTCAGATACTTTTATCTATATTTAAAAGATCAGTGATGGCCTATAGACACCTATTCAGTAGATTTCCAGAGCAGAACCAGGACAGATATAATAAAAATGGAAATTAACACTGTAAAACCGTGCAAATATCATACTTACTGATTTTAAAAGTCCTGTACTACAGGATGCTAAAATATAGACCAATTTTCTAACTATTACTTTCTGAAAAAACCTGACTCCTGCAGTTGCATTGGCTGAACTTTGAGCAAAAATATTAAGGTGATAATAACACATGGGACTGGTGAACTCTACTCCTCTTGATGTATGACACAGCATCCATTTATAGTTAAATGAATGTGCATGCTGCCTTTGTTCCATTTCTTTCTTCTGTTTTGTTAGCTAAATGGTAGGTTGATTTTAAAATTCTTCAGTGGTTTATAAAAGCTTGAATCTCAGTTCAATAATTTTTCCAGGTGTTTTCTTCATCCTCCATGTCAATAATGGTAAATTTGATCCAGGTATATGATGTTACTAAACTGTAAAGTTCAAGAATCTAAAAGCCTCAAAACAAGACTTCAAGATTCAAGGATCTGTCACTTGGGACAGCTAAAATAGGTACATGTGAGTAGTGCATTTGTCTTCTCTCCATTGTAGAAGTTTACCCTAATTTAACTTAGGGCATATACCACATCATACAGCATTTTGTTTACTTCAGGTTGGGGATGTTCAAAAAGGCTATTACTGTGGAATAGTTAATACATCATAATTGTTATCCCAGGATAACTTGCTCATGTCCATAACCTCACTTAGCTGTTCTACAAATCTATGTCTGTCTTCTTATTATTCTAATATGAGTAAAGTTCTACAGCCTTTGGGACATATTTGAGTGCTCTTGTATAATACTTCATTCTCCGAACAAACCCATTGGTTTCACTTTAAAGGCTCTCAAAGACTTCAATGAGCTGTGAAATTAAGCTCTACCCTTGTACTCTTTTCAATCTGAATTTCATCATGGACATTTGTACAGCTGTTTTGTTGTATGAATGTTTGTGGAAGAGCTTTTAATTCACCTGAATCCCTGATATTCACACATGAATGATCATATTCATAATCCCATCATATAAACATGAAATTACTAGCAGAGTTTGACAAGGCAAAGTTGAATGAAGGTTGTGCACATTAGAGAGTCCTTATAATTAAACTGAGCCTTGGGACTCCCTAAGGTCCCATTTTTCACTCTTCTGTGGTTTTGGTTTGGTGTGGTTTTGTGTTTTGTTTTGGTTTTTTTTCTTATCTAGATGAGAATCTTTATGTCTTACACACAGTCTAATGTCATGGTTTTGTCCTTACAAGTACCCAATATTAATTGTGGAAGTGTTACTGAAATCTTTAAAGCTGTGTTAGTGTACAGTAATTTAAGATTTTCCCCTTCAGATTGGGGAAAGGAATGATATTTGAATAGATTTAACCTAAAGACTAGAAAATTCAAAAAGAAAAAAAGAACAGATTTGGTTGTTGAAGAAATGCACTATTTTAGTACAGTATTATGATTTTCAGGGAACATCATTCTGATTTTTGAGGATTCTTGGTAACAATGTTGTGTTTGAAGGTCATGGACTGGCATTGCAGCACTTTGTGATGTTCACCACACTAACTGAGTACCCTGCTTGGTCCTAGTCAGAAGCTGAGAAGAGAAGAGCAGAAATAACTTCATCCAAGGAATACTGGCTTCAAACCTAGTAACACTACCAATGGAAACATTTGGGAGGGGGGAGATAAAAAAGGAGTGTGTTGTGTTAATGAAACATGGAAACACAGGAAATAAGAGACCTGTGCAATAGCACAGCCATTCCTCTCTTTGTATTCTCCAACGTCCATTACTTAGAACTATTCTACACAAAGTCTGCGGAGAGGATGGTGAGATACTGGATTATAGCCAGAAAGATAGTCTTACCATGTGAATAAACAGCAGCACACATGAGGTGACCCAGTATGATAAGATAAGAAATCCTCTCAGTCTGTCTTATGTATACTGGAAACCCTTTGAGTAATTACAGCTAATGAGAAAATAATTACAGATCACAACTGGTCCATAAGGAAGATGAATAGGGAAAAAAAAGGAGCACCTATAATAAACATATTTTTTGATTAGCTCAGAGATGGAGTGTTTGTTGAATGACCTGTCACAGTTAAAATCAGAAGTTCTTCATGACAATGAATAAAAGAAAATCTAAGATACAAGCACGTTAACTTGAAAATCTTGCTAAAAATTAGGTTTCAGTAGACCAAAATAGCAAGTGTTGACTGTTTCAGACCTTATTCTTTATAACTTTTTAGCATGTTTGCCTGAACAAAGATTAGGTTAAAGTATGAAGATTGATGAAAAAGGTACATAAGTTTCTTTCAGAGAATTTTTGCCTCATTTGAGCCAGAGTCCCTCAGCCACAAACTGTAAAGCATTTTGGAACAAGGTCAGTAGAGGTAATATTAAACCTGACAGAAGCGGGTGATTCTTATAGCCATACTTAAAAGAGCATTTACTTATGGGAATTTGATAATCTTCTAGCATCTTCACAGTCTTTTATAAAGTTTGAATATGAACAGAACATATTTTTACTGCATGTATGCATTATGGTGCCTTTTCTGTGTCTCAGTTTCAGATCCAGTGCTCTGTGCTACAATTTTTCTATCACCTGAAATGACACAGGATGCAGGTACTGGTAAACCAAATATAATTGTACTATAACACTAGGTGGCCAGTGACTTTTTTTTTTTTTTTTTTTTTTGAGAAAGGCAGTATATTTGAAAAACATTACAACTGACACAGCTTATTTGACCCCATGCAGTGCTACAGGCTTGGGGAAGAGTGGCTGGAAAGCTGCCCGGTAGAAAACGGCCTGGGGGTGTTGGTCGACAGCTGGCTGAATATGGGGCGGCAGTGTGCCCAGGTGGCCAAGAAGGCCAACAGCATCCTGGCTTGTATCAGGAATAGTGTAGCAAGCAGGAGTAGGGAGGTGATTGTCCCCCTGTACTCGGCGCTGGTGAGGCCACACCTCGAATACTGTGTTCAGTTTTGGGCCCCTCACTACAAGAAAGACATTGAGGTGCTGGATTGTGTCCAGACAAGGGCAATGAAGCTTGTGAAGGGTCTAGAGCATAAGTCTTGTGAGGAGCAGCTGATGGAACTGGGGCTGTTTAGCCTTGAGAAGAGCAGGCTGAGGGGAGACCTTATGGCTCTCTACAACTACCTGAAAGGAGGTTGTAGTGAGATGGGTGTCGATCTCTTCTCCCGAGTAACAGGTGACAGGACAAGAGGAAATGGCCTCACATTGCACCAGGGGAGGTTTAGATTGGATATTAGGAAAAATTTCTTCACCAAAAGGTTTATCAAACATTGGAACAGGCTGCCCGGGGAAGTGGTGGAATTGCCATCCCTGGAGGTATTTAAAAGATGGGTAGATGTGATGCTGGGGGCCATGGTTTAGTGGGGAACTTGGCAGTGTTAGGTTTATGGTTGGACTTGGTGATCCTAAAGGTCACTTCCAACCTAGATGATTCTATGATTCTTTGAATATTAAGCCTTTTCATATAGTTTATTGACAAACCATGAGTGAGAACATTTAGTCTGGTATAAAATAGAACATTGGAGAGCTTTGTGCTGTACGTTCAGTTTAGTAGTATTATCAGTAAGTAATACTCATGATTAATATTTTTCCCTATTACAATGTTAAAAAAAACTTTTTTGTCACTTGAAACATCAATTTATCGTAAACTAAAGAAGCATGGTCTGAAATTATGAGGAAGTGACATATCTGTTGCACACATACTGGTCCCCACAGTCTGAGGAGCCAAATTGTCATCACAATTCTTTGATGCCTTTCATTCCTGAATACAGGATTTGAAGGGGTGATCTTTGAACGTTTGTCCATCTGCCTGTCTATACATGAATATTTTAAGATATATGAAGGCATTTTTTATAAATATTAAATTTAATTAAATAATCTCAGAACGTTAGGTGATAATACATGCATGTCATTTTTCCTGAAATACTGGTTGGCTTCTCATAGCAGCATGTGTGGCTACAGCAGGTATTAGCAACACTGCCAGCTTGACACCTGCACTAAGCAACAGACTCACCCTAATGTAATTTAATAAGATGTCTTTTGTTATTAAACCAAGAATTGCGTGCTGCCAGCCGAGGTGGAAAATAGGTCCCAGAGGTTGTTCTCTCTTATTCCATCTGCAGTTATTTTTAGGGGGCTTTAATATTTAAAAGTCTATTACTAATTTCAGCATTGCCTGCACAAACCGGCTTTGTAGTTCTATTGCCAAATTATCCCTTGAAGGCAAGTGCTGTAAATAATTTCTCAGTTCTGTTCCTAGACACTTGCCAAGGTCATTATCTAGCTTTCCTGCAATCCCTCTATTCTGACTTTGATTGTGAGTGGTAACTAAGAAACAGTTATGAGATGCAATCACAAGCTGTGGCAGTCTTATCAAAAGCTGAAGATGGTCCCTGAGCACTCTGATGAAGCCAGTGGCTCAGCTGCTCTTGCTTCCTTAATACTTCATTTATCTTTCGATTTGGTCAACCAACAGAGCAGCAACAAGAGCAAACATAAAACAGGCGCTATGAAGCAGACATGACAGCCAGAGAGAAAGGAGGCTCCAGAAAACCAGCTGGCTGGAGCTGATTATAGAATTCCAATGTTTAGCTTCTACCTGACAATAATTCATTCTTGTGTTCTTATACTTTGCTTCCTTATCTCTCACATTGTCAAAAGTCTGACATAATTTTTAAAAATGTAAATAATTATTCCATGAAAAGTTTTTCTTGAGTTGAGGCATGATTTTCAGGATCAAAATAATTGCAATGTAAAGTTGTCCTTGTTTTATACAGACTTATGATGAAAAAACACACCAAAATTGTAGTATCACAAATTGTTCATTTGTAAAAGTCACAGGTTTAGATGTATTAAACATAAGACAAAAAAAGCAAGGTTGATGTATAAATACAGACATCTAGTTATACACTGAAAAGTAATGTTAAGTGTCCATGTGCAGTTCAGGTCCTTAAGTTTAGGAACCATGTGATGAGATGTGACTGCAGTTCTTCAAGTTCACGTAGTAAGTATATGGCAGAATCCTCAGCAGATTCCAACTTCCAGCTGCACATCCTGGCATCGCTCAGCTCCTCTGACTTTGAGTAATACTGTTTTTTCTAACTCTAGGCATTTGGCCTTCACAGATTGACAAGCTGAAAATTAAAATGCTTTGCAAGCTCCTGGCATTTCAGGGTGAAATCTTATCCCAGTAGAGGAAAAAGAATATTTACCCCATTTCAACTGTTCACTTCAAGGAGAGATGGGGGAAAAAAAAAGGAGGAGGGCAGAAAGAAGAGGAAAAGAGGGAAAGAAAGAGGGAAGGAAAGAAAAATGGAAAACAAGAAATGTCAGGCTTCTGACTTTGAAAACGTCGGTGCTGACAAGAAATGCATTACATTCTTTTACTTTTTTGGTGAATAAATGATGTATGTAGTATTTTAGTCATAGGCTACTTTAAATTCAAAAGCTACATCTCTACTATTAAATTAAATAGAGTCAGGCAATGTTCCTAGGAGCTGGAACTTTATTGCGCATATTGTTAAATTTTTAAGGTAGGGTCTCACACATGTTTTTTGTCTGGGCCAGTCAGCATGCTTCTAAACAACTTCTGGGCACAGTCAGAAGTTTACCAAGGTAAAGGGAGCTTTCCACTTCAGAATAAGCATTTTGCATAAGGCCATGTTCTTTTCAGAGATGAGAGAGTGTAATAGTATTAAAGCAATTTCTCTGTCTGTTTACGTGAGTGCTAGAGAATAATCCTAGCATCTTTTAATTTGTCTGGATAGACACAATAGCACTGTATTATTTGAAAAACAGAATGCAATTACATTATATAAAATAAATAAGTATTCTATAAAGTAAGACTGTATTCAATTCTAATTATTGTATTTTTGAGAATTTCATTCAGGAAAAAAATTATTTAAAATTTTATTTTATTTTATTCCATGCAAAACAAGAACAGAATCAGCATAATTTTTAATTTTCATTCACCCATGACTCATATTGGAGCAACACAGTAAATACTTCTGCATTAAGATCTATTTTTGTTTTACAGGCATGGATAATTAATTTCATAGTTCTTTATGAAAAATTTATTTTTTTGCTTCTTGTTCCACCCCTTCTTTACCAATCCAGATGTTCCCTCATCACATGCAAAAAAAGCCAAAAGGCCAAAAAACTGAAAAGCAAACAAACAAATAAACAATCACACACACCTCTGATAATTAATTCTACAGCTGCAACTAAAGAAAGGTGTGTGGTTCATTTAATCTTGTATTCTGTGTACACTGTGTTTTAATTTGATTTGTCACTCGGTTTCATTGCTCTTGTACCCTTTGTACTTAGTAAGCGCTGATGAAATCACATGACAAAAGGTTGCAAAGAGAAATGGGGATTTTTTATTGATCAGTTAGAAATCTCAAGGTTCGGGCTAGGTCTGTCCTTCAAAGATTTGCTAGAGTGGCTGTGTCAGATAGAATTGTTAATACAATAAAATTGTACTCCTAATTTAGAGCAGCTACTGCCTACAACCTATACCAGCTCCAAGTCCACAAACTTGATGTAAGTTATACTGACATGGACTTTTTTGCAGTCACATACTCTATTATGTTGTCTTTGGTGTACCACACCTCTCTTGACTGAGAGACGGGAGCAACCTCTCTCCAAAGAGGCTTAGCTAGCATAGCTAGACAGTGTAAAACTCAAATAAATTTTGGGTTTCTTTCTCAGCTTCAAATGGGGAGACAGTTTAGACTGCCAGTTTAAATCGGAAACCTAACTTTTAGACAGCTAAATTCAGATAAATTTTACCTTTTATGTTCTGGAATTATTTATTTTCAATATGAGGCATTTATTTTCAATATGAATGCAGTGTACATGTTTATGGGAAAACTGAAATGAATTCAAACTAATCATATGGGTTTACTGAGATATAACCAGGCATTAACTCTGTACTGAGAAATATAATTTGGGTACCTCATATTCAAAGTCTGGATTTAAGTGGGTTAGTTTTTCTTGTCAGATGTTTTTTTCCCTAATATAAGGCCATCAATAGGTTCTATTTTTATCTTTTAGAAAAGACATTTACATTTTCTTAGAGACATATTTAGAGGTTCAAACTGCTGATGAGAGGACAAACAGCACAACAAACAATGCTTTTTGGAAGGTAAGGGTTCACACTATTATTCTGTAAAGCTCAAAAATACAGGATTCACTTTCTTATCACTAGTAAACCCAAAATAAGAGTCTGACGTTTCGTATCTTACTTTTAGTAGGAAAGCACTCAAACCAATTCTCTTAAAAGCACCCTCCCTCCCCCAATACTTCTTCAAAACTCTAGGATTCAAACTTACATCTGTCCCTTGCATTAATTTTATAGGAAATCAGTGTCTTTCATCTGTATGCTTTTCAGGAAATTCAAGAGAGCGCCTTTATCTAGCCATTCTCTGGTTTTAATTGATGTTACACTGTTTTCTCATTAGGCTTAAAGTAATGTGTCTTGTTAACAAGAAGCTCAAATAATTTTTGACTCAAGTAATTATAGGAATGTTTCACATGCTCATTTACTTTCCCAAAGAATATCAGACAATAAGTTTAATATAGTGCAACAAAGGCTTGCCTATATGCTGGAGAAAATACAATAATTTATCATTCATTTCAAATTCACTCACAAAATCATATCATATGTTACAGAAGTTTTTTAGAAAACTACAGAAACAACCCTCTATATGTGAGAGGACCTTGTCACATTTCAACTGAGTCATTCCACCTATTTCACAAGTAAACTTATTTATATTGTCTCAGCAGTGGCATATGAGATATTGTTATTTTCCATTCCTCACAGGAACTATTGAAATTATGCCCTCTCAACAAATAAGCTTTCATCTACTTTTCTTTAAGTGTGTGGAAAAGAGGGAAGGGTTAATCTCTCTTCAGTTTTGTTTCTTTTGTGCTTATGAATAATTATCTTTGTTATCTCCCTATATTCTATTAAAATTTTTTGTATAGAAGTTGGTCATATTAATTTTTCCCTAAAAAAAATTACGGTTCTTTCAATGACAATTTTTCTTGTTTAAATTGAAAAAAAAAAAAAAAAATTAGAAGACAGATTGTGTCTGTTGCTTCATGACCTGGGCTCTCAACACCCTATTACCGCACAGGTTCAGTCTTTACC
>VFFE01008364.1:2124756-2153578 GCA_008921705.1 Burhinus oedicnemus
TCATGTTGCCCTTCACATCCCTGGCCAGATTTAATTCTATTTGGGCTTTAGCTTTCCTAACCTGATCCCTGCCTGCTTGGACAATTTCTGTCTATTCCTCCCAGGCTAAGTGTCCTTGCTTCCACCGTCTGTAGGCTTCCTTTTGTGTCTGAAATTGTCCAGGAGCTTCTTATTCACCTATGCAGGCCTCCTGGCATTTTTGTCTAACTTCTTTGTTGGGATGCATCGCTCCTGAGCTTGGAAGAGGTGGTCCTTGAAAATTAGCCAGCTTCCTTGGGCTCAAGGAAGATCAAGGTCCAGCATAGCACCGCTCCTTGTCTTCTCTTTCAGCTGGAGAAGGAAGTTAATCATCAACGCATTCCAGGACCCCCCTGGATTCCTTACACCCTGCTGTGTTGTCCCTCCAACAGATACTGGGGTGGCTGAAGTCCCCCATGAGGACAAGGGCTTGTGAACGTGAGGCTGCTCCTATCTGTCTATAGAGGGTCCCATCTGCTTGGTCTTCCTGGTCAGGTGGCCTGTAGCAGACCCTCACTGTATAGTCACCTGTCCCTGCCTTCCCTTTAATCCTGAACCATAAACTCTCAGTCAGCTCCTCATCCATCCCCAGGCAACGCTCCATGCACTCCAGCCAGTCATTGACATAGAGGACAGCACTCCCTACTCGTCTCCCCGCCTGTGCTTCCTGAAGAGCCTGTAAAAGGTATAATATACAAAGTTACACGTGGACAGACAAGCGCGCACACACACACACAAAGCTCCTTCTCTTCATTTAGATTTGGCCTCCCTCCTAAGTTTGACTAACACTGCCTGACAGTCCCCTAAACAGATTGCCCTGGGAATCTGTTTAAGGCCCTGCCAAAGCAATAGAACTCACTGTACTAACAGAGAAGACATATGAAAAGAGTTATAGTCACAAGATCATGACAATACACTTATGTATTGTCCTTCCCACACAGCTGCTCTGGCTCTTAAGTGCCAGGAAAAGCTTGCCACAGTTTGCTTTCCAGAAAGCGTCAATAAAATTGCCTGGGGCACAAAGGAGACAGACGTTTCCCATAGGTCACTCCTCACGCTGGCTGTATAAATGGACTGTGGGGTAAAAACATATTGCAAACCCATTATCTGCCCCTTGAAAAGTAGAAAATCAGGTGGGAAGAACACAGCTGGCTGCTTATTGGAACATTCTTGCAATAGCTGCAAGACAGTTCAGCAGATGTAAATCTATCTGGGACTTGGTGGAATCAGGGAAGTAGAGATCAGAAAATGGGAAAGAGTGCAAGAGGAAAAATTATCACTCTTTCAAGAAGACCCAAAAACAAGCATAAGAGAATGTTCTCACCATGTACAGACCTTGTGATACTGCTCTACAAATCTTCCCATGGAGGTTTTGCAGTCACCTAGAAAGTGTTTAATTATCTCAAGGTTTGACACAGCTAAATTTAGCAACTGCTGTTCTCTAGCACGTAGTGTCTGAATAGAGATAGAAACATGCGCAAACTCTGCCAGTCACTCTCTCTTAACAAAATTTCATTGGGGAGAAAAATGTAAGATTTGGGGAGTTCATAGTTAACTACAGCAATTTGTGCAGTGAATATATACTCTTCTGTTACATAAAGAAAGAAAAAAGAAAAAAAGAAAGATACTGTTTTTCTCTGATTTTTAAAGGAAACTAGGTATTTTTTAAGCCAGTGTTCTGAAAATGTATTTATTCTGAATCTTTTTCTAGATCATTTCTCCTTGTAGCTGTCAGAAGCTAGTTGTCCCAAATGTCCTTCATGTCAAATATTTCTTCTATGCCACATACAGGTTAGAAGGGGTAAAATCTCCAAACTGGCAAGCATTAGAGGGACCATTTCATAGAATCATAGGATCACCTAGGTTGGAAGAGACCTTTAAGGTCATCAAGTCCAACCATAAACCTAACACTGCCAAGTCCACCACTAAACCATATCCCTCAGCACCACGTCTTCCCATCTTTTAAATACCTCCAGGGATGGCAATTCCACCACTTCCCTGGGCAGCCTGTTCCAAGAGCAGCTATAAAAAAGCAAGAATTTAAATTTTCCATCAACACACTAGCAAAGTTAATTTTTTAGGAAGTGTCCCCTATGAAATCAAGACATCTAGTAGCCTCAGTCCCAAATGAGTATGTTTAGTAAATCTTCAGAATGTTTAAATTCTCACATAGGAACAAGAGGAGCAAATCTCAATGTCTTTAGCCAGCTTTTGCTGTCTACATGGAAACTACTGCAGATGAGCTGGCACTCACTTAAAGATATTCACAGCTGCATAAGAAATGTTGCTAGTGCAAAACCAGACCTGAGTGCAGTATATTGTTATTGCAAAAATTTTGTAAATTGTTCTACTGAAAAATACTGGTATAAGGTAACATAATAAAACCTATTTTTTTCATCAACCACACTCATGATAACAAAAAAGCTTTTGTTTGCTTTCTATGAATGAAAGGTGTGAGGTGAAAATAATATGCAGCTCTTTTGAAATTGTTAGGGGAAGTATCTTCTATTTCCTCCACAAAAAGATAGGGAGGGAATGCAAATGTAAACCAATGTCAAACTTCACATATTGGTGAAACTTCACACATCAAGGTAGTTATATTGCAAAGATGTAACAACATCAGATTCTAAGGCAAAAGTGCTCATATTCTTAAGTAAGGTTACAAAGCAATATTGTTTGTGAGTTTTGTAAGCATGGAATTCACACATTGCATCGTCTAGCTGTTGCTGGTCAGAATAAGACAAGGGAAAAAACCCAACGTTGAGCCATTTAAACATTTTCAGAAGGGGATTAAATCAACAGATAGCATGTGAGTTTCATGTCTCAAAGCAAATCACTGACTCTGAAGTGGAGGCTATAAAATGCTCCTTTGTAAATACAGAAAAGGTATGAACAAAATAAAATTAATATTTTAATGAAAATGAACTTACATGCATAATATTAATGTATCTCTATTAACTTCTGACTTAAAACTCTTTTATACGTCTTATATTTTTACTGCATTGTTGTAAGAACAGATCCTTAAAGAAATATTATAGCTTCAAATGTTTCAAACACATCATACTAAAAATGATTTTTTTTTTCTTTTGTGTATGACATATAATTTCCTCTGCTGAAAAAAGCCCAGTTGGTAAAATCCCAAATTAAAGAGGTATAGAAAAAATTACTGCCATGACTTGAAGTCATAAATATTTTATAAATAAGTTTGGTACATTGTGGTTCTATTACCATTTTGCATTCACTACTTTATAAATGACAGGTGGTGTTAATGTTAATTAATATTTGATGTGATAGGCAGGTTTTAACAAGTGGGGAAATTCAATGTTCCTTCCCTCTCCCCACACCTCCTCCCCAAGACTAGCATTAAAATGGCAAATTAGTCATATGAATTATAAACAGTGATCTAAGTAGCAAAATATGTAGTTCAAATTAGGAAGACTGGGATTACCATGAATACATTATGGTTCGGTGACCAGGATAGTCCCTTTTTTACTATTACTTAACAGAGAAAATAAATTAAATTTTCAGATGTGGCATGATTAAGAGAAAGAAGATATTTCACATCCCATATCAAAATATCTCCTTAGAAACAGAACTTTGTTTTTTGATCAGATAATTTCCTGGTGTCCACAATTAGTTTTGAAGCTTATACTTTGTCAGCTTTTCCTGGTGCAAGAATAAGGGGCTAAATAAGCGACAGACATAGACTGCAGTCTGAAAGAAACTTGAGAAATTACTTTTTTCTAGGCCCAACAAAACTTGTGCTATTGACAAAGGTCAATAAATTTTTAATGCTTTGCTTCATGTAGAAATACTTGCCTCCTATTGTTGTTGCTCCGAAGCATACTCTGGGGCACAGGTAGATTTATTTCAGAAACAGTAGCACAGTATCCCAGCTGGGTATAAAAAGAACCTGGCCAAAATATGTACACTGCTACAGAGTTTTCCAATAGCAGATTATAACAAATATCTCACTGCTGGTGGAAGTTAAATTCAACTGGTATTACTATCATGGACATATTCCTTTTGTCTGTGAACTCTAAACTGCTGCCATTTGCTATCCAAGCAATGCTCTTGACTGTTGCCTCCTTTCCCTGGTCTCCTGTTCTATAGAAATAATGAGACCTACTCAGAAAAGATAGTAAGGAATAGGCCTTTTCAAAGGCATAACTAGTAAATTTGTTAAATCATTCACTTTAGAGAAACTGCTAGCATATCCAGACTTTGCAGCAAGTGGTAAAAACAAACTCTAGCTCTGTCAAGTGGCTAATCTAAAGTCTTGTCAAGTTTGATCTGAACCAGGTACAATGGTTGGACTGGATGACCTTAAGGATCTTTTCCAACATAAATGATTTTAGGATTTCATGATCCTATGATAATAAGGAAACAATTTTCTTAAGTTCCGCTTCAAATATTTACTGAACCATTAGCATCTGAGAGGAGAGTGTATTTTGCAAGCCTTAAATAGAAAAGTGTATTTATTTATCACATCTCAGGAGCAGATCAGATATCTGCACTATATCCCGTTCTCCTTCTGCCTTGATCCATGTAACAGTCTCATAGCAGATTTTGGTAGTTTCATGATTTCATGCTACAAAGCCCCTCCTTACTCCTTATGGTCCAAATCATATAAAAGGGTTTCAATGGCATGAAGGTAAATTTAACATGCCAATAACAACAATGTGTGATTGTTCCAACACTTGACGAGTGATGTCATGTAACAGGTTGTTACAACATACAAAAAATTTCCATAGATTCTTTTTTTGATGAAGCTTAAACTCATTACAGATTTCGTTTGTGTTTACACATCCCCACATAACCCTAAAATTGCAGAGGGGCATTCAGGCTGGTTATTTTTCTGCTTTCCAGCATATAGCAAACATATAGTCTGATCTTGTTAGTATTACCTAGAAAATTAATAATATCTATCTATCTATCTATCTATCTATCTATCTATCTATCTATCTATCATATTGCTCTCTTAAACTCCCATTGGTGCTGCATGCCTGCATGTCACTGGTGAAATAGAAAGTCAAAGAACGATATTATTAAAGAAACCTGTGGTAAGGATGACCTCACACTCCCCAGGGAAGAACCTGTCTCTGAATCAAGGAAACTAATACAAGCAAGTGAAAGATAAGAGTGACCTATGAGGAATATTATCAGAACATGTTGACTGAAAGGCTGCTTTATTTTTTCCAAGCTTTTCATTTTCAAGAACTGTTAGGAGCCAATGATTTTTCTTCCTTTTCTTTTTTTTTATTTTTTTTTTTTTTAATTCCATTCTGTACTGTTTGGTAAAGGTTAGCTATAGTGGAATTAAGGCAAAGGATGAGGATTTATTTTCAATTCAAATTCAAAATTTATCATTCAAATGCAAAAATAAGGAAAGCAGAAGAAACATAGTTAAAAATGAGACAGGCAAGTTTAGTTGCTGCAACAGGGAAGTTCTGTGCCATGTGAAACACTAGCGTATGCTGCCCCTCTGGAAAGTCCCAAAGGGTGAGTATAGAAGGGTACACATGTCTCCAAGATCCTCTGTCAGCTTCATGTGGATGTATGATGGAGGCATATTAAACAGTATTGTGGGCAAGAATGTAGAGAGAAAAATCCTGTCCTAGATCCCAGTGGCAATAATGAGAATTTAGTTTATGTAACTAGCATTTACTTGTAAATGTAACATTTGACTGTAGAAGCTTAAATTTGGGTACCTGTATCTATGGATGTCTCCCACAGCTGGGGCTCTATTCAGTTTCCAAAGCACAGGCAACCGGTGTCCCTTGAGGTGGCTTAGGACTAGGATTGATAGGTAAAGCCATGGGGTGTACAGGAGACCTGTGCTTTTCAGGAGTGGCTGAAGGAGGCTGGGCAGGATTTGCTAGGTCATCTCCAATGACATGAGTGTGCTGTTAGATGAACCACTTTGAACTTGTATGTGTGTGCGCTTCTCTAATAACATTATAAAATGCAAAACTGTATTAGTAAACTGTCTATAACTTTATTCCACTCATAGTTGAACTAGTTTCAGTGGGACTATTTGCTGACAAATTAAGGGTGAAAAAGTCACTGGATGACTGAAAATCATTTCAGATTTTCTTTCTAATTGTTGAATGAAAAAGATCACCTAGGTCTCTAAAAAATAAAACCCTGAAAAAATGCATTCTTTCTTACCATTATTAATCATAATTTTCTTAAAATATAAGAGACTAATCCAGTGTTACTTTGCATAATTTTGTCCTAAATGTCTAAAATTGCTTAATTTGTATTTTGTATTTCTTTAATTTAGCTATAGATTCATTATCATAGTCTACATTTTTTCCAGGTTTATTATAAACCTTTGGAAGATGGTGCATACCTTTAATGGATCTAGGAAATCTAGTTTGTTTGGGTTACTTTTTGAGTTTATATTTGTGATTTTCCTCAGCACTCTGAGATTTTTCACACAGATGGACTTCTATTTCTGGGCAGTGCTAGCAGCGGTTGTATCTGTCTTGGCTTCTTAACAACTTTGATTTACATTAATCCATAACCAGCAGCTGGCATGCCTATGTGTTGCCTTTTTCTTGTACAAGTCTGCAGTATGCCTGCATCCATTTTTGCTTAGTCAGCCCATCGATCTGAACATAAGTGCCAACATGGAAGGAGGCATATCATTGATAACACAACTCTGTTTTTTCAAAAGTAAATGTTGCTCATCATGAAATAAGAAATTTTATGATTTTTTAGAATTTTATGGCATGTCCAGATTAGGAAATGTATATTTTTTCCTTTCTATAAAAGAAGATTTTAGTAGATTTACATATATATATGTAAAGCAAGCTACAAAATCATTTTTTTACATATATATATACATATATATGATTTTGTAGCTTGCTTTCTTTGTAGATTTCCATAGTAGGGTGTAATGATTAGTAAATACAGACCAAGATACAAGCTTAACTTGCTCCAGGCTAGGTCCCAAAATTGCACATGGTGGTGTCCATCCTGTTCTTATTTTAAATAAATGTTCTTTTTTTTTTCCTAAAAATATGATTTTCTAATGCAGTCAGTTTCTTAAATTGATGTAAGTTTTTCTGTCTTTAGTGCTCTGTACAGTACTGCCATACTGAGAAAGGGCTGGCTTCTGGAAATGGACTGAGAAAATAGTATATATTGATATAGCTGTGAATTGATTTTTTCCATCAGTGCACATCAGCCTTTCCCAAGGTAAATGAACACATTAACTGCTTTTACCCTGTGAGTCACATACGAAAAACCTTAATGCATCTGAGATGCACAAAAATAGATCATGTAACTTGGAAAGCTGAGTGTGTGAAGAGGTCTGAGAGAGATTTCTAGGTTCATTCTGACAGTAGCCGTGGAAGACCATGAATGCTCTCACATTGTATGGTACTGAGCTGCTTGGGCGGGTTGCATTTACATACAGATCCCGGAGCAGTAAATGGTACTAGCCACTGCTGCTTCCCTTCCTCCCACGGCCCAGTGCCCATACCAGCCAGAAGGATGCAATTAAAAATCTTGTGAGCTGGATGTGGCTCAAGAACCACAGTTTGGCCTCCTTTATGCAGCGTGAAAGAACATAGCAATTGCATAAGTGTATTGGCTTTAATGGGCTTAAGGTGAGATTTTTCCAAACTGCACAGAATAACTAGATATCTTGCTTACTACTCTCCTGCACGGTCTACATTTTCAACCAGAACAGCATCCAAGAGAGTCACACAAACAGAGTAAAATATTGAGCAGCTGTTTGCATCTTTGAAGTTAAAATTTCCTTAATATGCTGTATCAGACTTGCCAAACAGAAAACTCAAGTATGAAAGCTTTTCTTTGCATTGAAAATGTGCACGTGCTTTGTAATGGTTAAAGGCACAAGTTTCCCTGTAATGGAGTTGGCACAATGCAAGAAAATATTGCAGCCTGGAAAAGCTCTTTATATGTGCACCTCGATAGCTTAAGGAAATTCAGCTGTGTTACCGCTCTTTGTAATAAAACTATCTATCTAATTTAACACACAATAATCCAGTTTTTATAGTATTTCATGCAATATTGTTGTTAAAAAACAAAATTTTTTCTCTAATGTCAGCGAGAACAATATTCACACACATACCTCTATCTGCAAAATACATTCAGGGGGTCCTCTCCATGTAACAATGTTTTGTATTAAAGCAATCAAAATACTGGAACTGCAAACAGTGGCTGTATTTTTAAAGAATTCTGTTCTACAAAGACAGATTGTCCTCTTTGTCCCGCCAATATCTTTTGAGCTTCTGCCTTTCACTGCTAGGAGAACTAAATCTATCTGCAACTCTTCATATGATTTTGAAGTAGTACTCAGTATAAATAAAAACTAAACTTAATTCTGAACTCTTCTGAAATCCTTCATGGCAATGAGATGATTTATGCAGATTTAACAGAAATCCTTTTACTTATGCCTGTATTTGTCAACATTTTTATGAATACATCCTAACAGGCTTACATTTCCACATGAATTGACAGGTTTTTTCATACCAAATAGAACTATATTTTTTGTCTAATTTTCTGTTTCTTCAGTCTTTCATAACTTAGTGCACTTTGTGGAAAATAATATCAGAGCCTTTTTATTTACATTTTACTAAAATTGTGTTTTGCTTTAATTATATATTTCATAATATATGATGCAATATAGTGCTTTCATAGTGACAAATGATAAAATGGTACTGTAAGCTAAAGGTATTCAGGGAAACAAATACATCAGCCTCATTTTCAGTAATGCAGCTGAAGGTTAATCTTATTCTGGTCATTTTTGCATGTTAGGCAATAGAGTATGCTAGCTTTAAAAATTTCAGCACTTAATATACTCCTTCGTATGTATCTAAAAAGCAAAATTAATAGCTCTGTGTAGACATGGAAAAAACCCCACTTCCGTGTTTTCCTTGAAGTGAAAATATTATATGTCATGTTTGCAGAAGAGAAGTCAGGGTTTTTTTCAAGAAATTAAAAACATATTGTTCTATCAGAACATAAATAAAAAAAAAAAATGAAATGGGTTGGACTCTTTTTAGTGTCATAGCCTGTGATGCAGGCTATGTTTGCAGCATATTCATCATCTTCTCCTGAAGATATTAGGGAAGTAGTTTTAAAAAAAGCAGAAGCTACTATGAAGATCTGGATTGCTCCCATACAAATAGAACAATTTTTCCCCGCCTGTTCCATCCTCTGTCAAACACTTGGCAGTCACTTCAGTACATGCACAGATCAGTTTTACAGCACATCCGATACAGATCCACTGTATTTCTTGTTTGGACTGCCACAAAGATGATTTAAAGTCTAGAGCTGCTCTCATAAGGAAAGAGGTTGGGACTGTTCAGCCTGAAGAAAAGAAGGCTCAGGGGCAGCTTATTCAGTTGTATAAATACCCAATGGGATAAGTAAAGAAAATGGAGACAGACGCTGCTCAGTGGTGTCCAGTGTTGAGAGGAAGTGAGCAGAAACTGAAACACAAGAAATTCCATCTGAACATAAAAAATACACTGCAACAGGCTGCCCAGAGTAGTTGTGGACTCTCCATCCTTGGAAATATTGAAAACTCAACTGGATATGGCAATCTGCTCTACCTGACCCTGCTTTTAGGGATTGGACTAGGTGATCTCTACAGGTCCCATCCCACCTCAGCCATTCTGTAATTCTGTGGTTTATGAGATGTATTACATTCAGAAAAGCAAGCAGCTTTTCAAGGCGTCGTCTATCCGACATGAGAAGTACCGTGTTAATCAGCAACTGCAGAACTATCTAGCAAGTCTTTAGGGTGGGGTGGGGAGTGCAGGAAGGGAGCAGTCTTTCAAACTGAGAGTTACCAGACAGGATCCTGTAAACTCTTGTCTGAAAGACAGCACTAATGTATGATTAGAGCTGCACACCTTCCTTCCTTCCTTCCTTCCTTCCTTCCTTCCTTCCTTCCTTCCTTCCTTCCTTCCTTCCTTCCTTCCTTCCTTCCTTCCTTCCTTCCTTCCTTCCTTCCTTCCTTCCTTCCCTTTTCAGTTCAAATATCAGATGAGTCTAAAGACCTAACCTTTCCTTGTCTTTCCTCCCTCTCTCCATCTTATCCCTGCCATGTGCTTGCTTCTCTCCTCCACTCCCCAAGGCACCCATGGGAGTTCTCCAAGCAAAGCACCAAGTGTGGAGGATGAGGCTTGCCTCCAGGATATGGAGTGCAGCAGTTCTTGACTTCTTTGTTCTGGCTTATCTCCAGATAATCACAGGTTCAAAGTTAGAGCATAGCCCTGCTACCTCACCTCCTTCATCTCACTGCCTATGCAGAGGCAGTGGCTCAGATGGCAAATTCTACTGAGTTCTGAAGAAATTCTGATCCTTTACCTTTTATCTATTTCTCTTCTTACATTGTATATCCATTTTACCATACGCCTGACATTTTTACTTCTTTAACCTTATTTTTATCTGCATTTTATTAAAAAAGTTAGGATTTACTGATTTTTGATCTGTTATTTATTTACAAAACATTACCTTTTTGTCTCATTTATAATTAATGCCATTCCTTTTGGAAGTCCTTTTTTGACTGCCCAAGTTTTTTGCACCAACCTGTTGAGTTCTGGCAGAAAAGTATTTTCAAAATTTTTTCAAGTAGGAAAAGGAACAAATGTTCCAATATACCAAATATTTAAAAACAGTCTTCAGACTTATGACATGGCTAGGCCAGGTAGCCACCAGCCTTCAGCCTTATGACATCAGCTAGGCCAAAGTTGCAACTATAGGACAAACCTGATTTTATCATTATATTGAAATTGTAATTTTAAAACCATAGCTTGCTACAGGGTAATTATGAAGTCATGTTGTGAGACAATTTGAGAATATTAGGTCCCGTATTTGAGCCTGGGTCATTGTATTATTTCAAATTAAGTATTCTATAGAAAATGTTCTAAATTTAGCTACACAATTTCAAAACAGAAATTATTTTGACAGCATTATTTACTACTCTATTTTCAGATACCAGTGAAATTATAATTCAATGAAGAATAGTGATGCTACTATCTACCATACCTCTATGCAAATAGATGTATAGTATGCAATAAAGTATAGTTGTCACAAATTACTTGATGACTGCAGTTGTCTTCTGAAAGGTGACTGAATGAAAAAATATTGCAAATAGAGGTATTATATTTTAATTTTTTAAAAATAATGAAGTTCTATCTTTCATTGATTTGAATGGAAGGTAGCTTTTTTAACCATCAACAAATATTCACTTGAATATTGAAATTTAGTAGTTAAACGTCTATATTTTTCCAAAAAAAAGGATAGAGAAGATGATATCCTAAATAAGAAATCTTTCTATCCAAATATTAGAAAGCCATTGACTTCACTGAAAAGTGCTGTTATAGTAATGACTAAGGAGGAACCTTCTTTTAGAGAAAATGTACTCAATTTTGCTGACTGAATATGAGGCTTTAAAGTTGTATTCAATCTCTTATTCCTTTGAAGAACAGAACAGCACAGTAAAATTCAGACTGACTTTCCTTAAATTAAATAGTGCAGTTCAGAATTTTGAAAGAATAGAAATATGTTGATTATATCATTGGTAAGCTATGTTAAACTATGGGAAAACACCCTTTGTTGATCAGCATAACCAAAAAGTCTTTTATCATTTGATATGTTCATTTAAGTTATTATATATAATTTTTAACTGAATTTATTATTTACTTTCCTGAAACATTTTAATAAAGGTCATGTATTGTCAGCTCAATAACATGCTGCCATTTTAAAATATTAACCTCATGAAAAATAGTATGTTAAAGGTGTATACTTCCCACAGCATTAAATTAATACTTTTATATGAAATACTTTAATAGCAAGAATTTAAATTGATGTTCATTTTGTTGAAACTGTTGATACAGAGAAGGAAAGGTACTTATATTCTGTGTGTCGTGTATTTTAAGTCATTTTAAGTCATAATTAGTCCCTAAATGTAGCCCTATTTATTATTTAAATGATAGTGAAAAACACAGTAGGCAACTTTCTTTTGCTATGTTTTTTTTGTTTGATTGATTGTTATTAAGAACAAATAGTAAACAATTGAAATTGTTTAGGTAATTCAGTTACCTACTTATAATAGATGCGTGTGGGTATGTAAGTGAAGTATCAACCCATGTAGGTACAAGGCACAAGTGTTTCTCAAATTAAGAATGTTAAAAAAGCATATTCTAGCAATCTTTTTGTTCCGTATCAACTGTGGTGACAATTACAATAAATGAATGATCAGCATTACATCTTTATTAGAGCTAGCATGATTTCAACAATAAAGTTCCTATCTGAAGTCCAGAGATACTGTTACATCTATGAGGCTTGGATATACAGAAGATGCAGACTGCATACTGAGATATCTCCAAGGCAGATAAAGGAGACATGCTGAAAAAAAGTATTTCTGGTCCAGAAAGTTTTTTTGTTGCTGTTTTGTGGGTTTTGGTGTGGTTTTTTTTTCCAAAGATTTGCAGTTAAGCTCCTTGCAGTCAGCCAAAAAAGCTAATCCAGATACATCCTTCACCATACATAAAACTGGCTAGTTTTCCCTAATAGGACATGAAAAATATAGAGATTATTTGAATGTCCATCTCTTCCTACATCCTGCACACTTATATCACAGCTATACTGCTCTTTCAGTCCCCTTGGGCTAAAGTGAACCTGTGTCTGAGAGGCAACCCTCATGTCTATTAAGAATATCATTCTAACAACAGTTGATACTGCTGTCAAGATTTTTGGTGTTGTTTAGGTAGATTCTGAGCATATCTACCAGATCAGGCTTCTCTTTGACCACTTTTGTGCTAGGGCTTTTTTTATTATTTCAAATGAACCAAATTTTAAAATTACAAAATTAAGTCTTTTAAATTAAGATTTTGCCAGAAATTTTGTGTAGCAGATGGTCACCATTGTGATATGCTTTTTTTGGATGTCTGTATGTTAATTTAATCTGCCTCTCATTTTAGGCATTGAAGTCAGATCTGTGAATTTTAGACAAAATGCTATGTGAGAGTGTTCCCACTGGAACTTCAGAGCTGTAACAAGGAGCCACAGTCAGCCTTTGATGTGTTCAGGTGACAGGATTATGCCTAAGAAGATAACCAAAGAAACTATAATGCTGTAACTTTCTCTTCTACACAAACTGTCAAGGCGTGGGAACAGCTGTACTAAAATACTCCCTAAGGTCTACAAATATAGCTCTTAGATTTCATTGTGTATACATTGTACACAGGGTATTAAAAAACATGTATGTGTGGTGGATGGGGAAAGAAAGAAGAGACCAGCTGCAAGCACGAGTGTTTTCTAAGCTATTTTAAAAATTCTGCTGTACATTATTTCCAAACTAAATAGGTGAAAAGTTTTTTCTTGGTTTTCTTGCCAAGAAAAATATTTGGTAATAAGATACAAGTGTATTTTTTTGTTTGTTTGTTTATTTTCTTGCTCATTTTATTGGTCACTTAAAATTTGAGATGAGTGCTATGGATTCAAATTTCATAGAGAGTAGGCTGGAATGAAATAGAAATGAAAAAAACCCGTTTCCTCATGTTTCAATCACTTTATGTTGCATGCATCTTCACAAGAGGAAGTCGTTGTATCTCATAAGTTGTGTCTATATATGTCTTCATATTCAAGATACTTCATAAGATCAATGGCCCTTTAAATTCCCTGGTTTATTTTATAGAAAATCACACTATTTTATAAGACAATAAATGTTAATTAAGTAAGTTTTACAACTACTATAAAGTTTTTTTAGATTAGAGTATGGAATGCATACCATTAAAGACATAATAGTAGCTTTTGCAATTTTAATTTCATAGCCTCTATTTCTCGCTTTTTGGCCAAAAAACGTACAAACCTATATTTATGTTGCAGTAATAGATGATTCACAGAGACAGAGAAAGGTGGACCCAGGAAATTTTCTACCTTCCTGTGACTTCTAAGGAAGTTTTTTTTTTTCTTTAAATGTAGTCCTATATTACTGCAAGTAGCAGCAGCAGCAGTACAGTTATTATTTTTGTTGTTATACCGGTATTGATACATGCAAAAGTGTCTGCATTTCAATCTAATAAGGACCTGCTTTTAGCTGCTGCTGAAATCTGGTTTCCTGTGCGGACTTTTTGGAATTTTGATATTTACATCTCCAAATTATTTACAGTTAGGCATTTCTGAGAGAAAGTGAAGTGAAAACTGATAATTGGGCCATATTTAAAAAAAGAAATTAAAAAAATCCTGTAGTACCTTCAATAAACATATTTTGTAACAGGAACCTGCGAGCTGATAGTGGCATAGAGATCTTACTCTGGGCTAGTAGAAGTTTGCCTAAACTAGAGAAAATTTTATTTAATAAGCTATTTTAATATTTATTTATTTATTGATTTATTTAGCTTGTGTTCAGTGACATTTTTTGATGGCATGATCCCAGTGTAACTTAGTGAATAAAATAGGTGGTTTTGACAAAATCATGGCAATTTAGAAATGTGATTGTTATCTATAGGCTCCCATAACTTAAGAAATTATTATGACAGATAATACAATCCTTAAATTAATAGTGGATAGTGCAGTCCCATTACCAGGGCTGAATTACACATGCATATATATGTATATATATGTGTGTGTGTATATGTATATATAAACATATACATATGTAAAATATTAAAAAGTAAACAATAAAATTTATCTTTACATTAAGAAGTTAACAGGTTTTTACATCTTATCTATAATTTTATCTATTTATTATCTATGCATATACATTGGTTAACCTATGTGAATTCTAGGAACGTAAAGAATATAAGGATTTCTCCACTCCTGTCATAGCTCATTTGCACTGAAAGAAAAGTGAGGTAATCTCAGAAAGTGATGTACACAGTTGTGCCCCTGTCCTGTTTTCAGCTGGGATAGAGTTAATTTTCTTTCTAGTACATGCTGTGTTTTCGATTTAGTATGAGAATAATGTTAATAACGCATATTGGTTTACTTGTTGCTAAGTAATGTTTACATTATTCAAGGACTTTTTCAGCTTCCCGTAGAAACTGAGAGGGAGCATAGACAGGACAAGCTGGCCAAAGGAATATTCCATACCACAGATGTCATGTTCAGTATATAAATTAGGGTTGGCCAGGTGGCAGGAATCCATGATTGCTGCTTGGGACGTGCTGGGCAACCAGTCATTGGGTGTTGAGAGAAAGTTTGGTTGCCTCACTTTATTTTGTATATTCTTTTACCATTATTATTATTATTATTATTATTATTATTATTATTATTATTATTATTATTATTTACTGTTCTATTAAACTGTCTTCATCCCAACCCAGGAGTTTTTTTCTCCCTCTTCTCCCTGTCCTATGGTGGTGGGCAGGGAGGAGAGTGAGTGAGTGGCTGTGCAGTCCTAGCTGCTGTCTGGGGTTAAACCATGACTGCACCCTGTTCTATTTTACAAACTTAGAGAATGAGGCAGTTGTTTGAGAATGTGCTCCATAGCCATATGTTTTTTCAATGCCTTATGAGAAGCTTTTCTCCCACAGAGTATTTAATTTTTTTCCATTCTTTGTCTGAGAAAAATCTCTTAGAAGTCAGTAAGTTTAGCTCTACATATCCAACGTATAGGCAATGTTCTAATTCATTTCACTTTATATATAAAACTCTGTGTGTGCTGCTTGCAGAGTTTGTTTGCAACTTGCAAAAGAAAGATGATCAAAAAAACAAACCCAAAACAGGTCCTGCAACAATTCATCTAAGATATCTGTCTGTCTGTCATACATGCCTATTGCATGGTGCCTGTATGACCTCTTGTAGCCATAAGAAATATTAACAGCATCTCAAGGTGAGAGTTAAAAGTCAGAGCTTCAAGAGAAATTCTCTGAAACTCCCTGAATTTCATGTCCACTCTCTCTATAGTAATCTTAGAATATACTTTCAGGTGCCTTAAGGTAGAGTAAACACAAAGTTGTCTTCAAGCTGCGTTTGCTTTTCCTCTGTTTACCAGGATAGATCAGGAACTATCAAACTAGAGATCGGTTAAGTAAACAAGTCCATGGGTCCTGATGGGATGCACCCGCGAATGCTGAGGGAGCTGGCAGAAGTCATTGCTGGGCCACTCTCCATCATCTTTGAAAGGTCCTGGAGAACAGATGAGGTGCCTGAAGACTGGAGGAAAACCAATGTCACTCCAGCCTTCAAAAAGGGCAAGAAGGAAAACCCAGGAAACTACAGGCCAGTCAGCCTCACCTCCATCCCTGGAAAGATGATGCAACAGCTCATTCTGGGTGTCATCTCAAAGCATCTGGAGGAAAAGAAGGTTATCAGAAGTAGCCAACATGGATTCACCAAGGGGAAGTCATGCCTGACTAATCTGATAGCCTTCTACAAGTGCATGACTGGACGGATAGATGAGGGGAGGGCAGTGGATGTTGTCTACCTTGACTTCAGCAAGGCTTTTGACACTATCTCCCCCAGCATTCTCATAGGCAAGCTTAGGAAGTGTGGGTTGGATGAAGGGACAGTGGGGTGGATTGAAAGCTGGCTGGCAGATAGAGCTCAGAGGGTTGTGATTAGTGGCACAGAGTCTAGTTGGAGGTCTGTGACAAATGGTGTTCCCCAGGGGTCAGTACTGGGTCCAGTCCTGTTAAACATATTCATCAATGACCTGGATGAAGGGATGGAGTGTACCATCAGCAAGTTTGCTGATGACGCAAAACTGGGAGTGGTGGCTGACACACCAGAAGGCTGTGCTGCCATTCAGCGCGTGACCTGGACAAGCTGGAGAGCTGGGCAGAGAGAAACCTCATGAAGACCAACAAGGGCAAGTGTAGGGTATTGCACTTGGGGAGGAATAACCCCATGCACCAGTACAGGATAGGGGCTGACCTGCTGGAAAGCAGCTCTGTGGAAATGGACCTGGGAGTCCTGGTGGACAACAGGATGACCATGAGCCAGCAAGGTGCCCTTGTGGCCAAGAAGGCTAATGACATCCTGGGGTGCATCAAGAAGAGTGTGGCAAGCAGGTTGCAGGAGGTCATCCTTCCCCTCTACTCTGCCCTGGTGAGGCTGCACCTGGAGTACTTACTGTGTCCAGTTCTGGGCTCCCCAGTTCAAGGACAGGCAACTGCTGGAGAGGCTATGTAGATGATTAGGGGATTGGAACATCTTTCTTATGAGGAAAGGCTGAGGGACTTGTGTCTTTTTAGTCTGGAGAAGAGAAAACTCAGAGGGGATCTCATCAATGCTTACAAATACTTAAAGAGAGGGTGCCAGGAGGATGGGACCAGTCTTTTTGCAGTGGTGCCCAGTGACAGGACAAGAGGTATGTTCAAGGCACAAACTTGAACGTAGAACTTCTATCTAAGCATGAGGAGAATGTTCTTTACTTCGAGGGTAATGGAGCACTGGAACAGGCTGCCCAGAGAGGTGGTGGAGTCTCAGACTCTGGAGACATTCCAAACCCACCTGGACGCCATCCTGTGCAACCTGCTGTAGGTGTCCCTGCTCTGGCAGTGGGGTTGGACTAGATGATCTCAGAACGTCCCTTCCAACCCCTGTGATTCCGTGATTCTGTGAAAAGATTGCAAACCTTATTTTAATGTTTAACTTAAAATTGCTATTTGTCATACGAATTTGTCCATTAATAAACATAATATCGGCATAGAAAATTCACTGTTTTGGGGACAAGATATCTACAGAAAAAAAGGAGAAATTAAGTCCTCTAGCCTGAATTTGGATTTCTAAAGGTGTAACAGTGTTGTAAAGGCTGTTTTGAAAAATGGTGGTACCAGCTATAAAGATCAATTTCTAATGGCAATTCATAAACTGGCCATAAAAAAGGCCTGCATAGGTTGCCAGAGATTCAGGATGTCAACAGTATTTGGAAGATTAAAGCATGAATGGCTTTGTCCCATGATTGTGAAATGGCAACAGGTTAAATGATTACACCATTAGAAAAGGAATCTCTGCAATGGCTGTATCAAAATTAATATTCACTGAAAGAGACAGGAGTTGTGGGTAAAAATATTATCTGATTGTGTATGCAAAGACTGTATCAAATTGTATTTGCACAGGCAGGCAGATTGAGAATGCTGTCATCCTTAATTCTGAACTCCCTAACTTTTGAACTCTGACATACTTTTAACATATTTTTTCAATATAGCATGTAATGTATAATGCATATATGCAGAAAAGGCAGTTCTGACAGTAACATGTTCTCACTTTATCTGCTGTTAGCTATTTCTTTTCTCAGAAAACTAATCAAATCCAAAAGCATTTCACAATTTGCAAGAGAATTGAATTGACTTTCTTCTAAGAGTTTTAATTCTTTCTTTTTGTTACTTTTAAAACAGTTATCTGTGCCAGCTAATTTTACTTTGACTTGCATTTATATACTGCATTCTTATTTTTGATGATCTGAAAGGAAAGGGAAATCAAATACATTAAAAGGTTCAATTAATCTCTGTCTATTCTGCTCTCACAGATATGGTAAAAGGTGATGCTTTCAAAGGATTTTTTTCTATTAAAAAAGTGTCTTTTTCTATTACAAAGGTGATCTGTAGTATCAGGACAAAACTTTATTAAAATAATTAAAAAAAACCAAAACAAAACAAAACAAAGAACCTCCTAGGAGTATCAATCAGAATTGCCATTTAATTTGTATTCCACCAGAACATTTCAATATGCCATTTTATTTCAGCAAGCAGATGGTGTAGTGTTCAGTCCTCTGCTGTTGGGAATGTTGATGGACTCATCATCTTTGCACAGTTTTGTGTTGTACTTTTTAAAGAATAACACTTTACATTAATTGACAGAAATTACACAATTCATCTATGCTCCCAATGTTCAACACAGAATGATTCATTATATGAAGTGTTTCACTAACTTCAGTTAGTAACTTCAATCTTCTAATAGTCTGGGACATTTCAGGTCAAGAAATGTTAGTCATTTGATGGATTTGATTTACCTGAATTTGCTTGTTAAAGACTAAATGTCTGAGATCAGTTTTGTTGTTTTGTTTTTTTTTTTTAATACATAAAATGTGTAGATTTTCCAGGAAGTTTGAGGAATTTACCTCGCTCAAGGGAATCCTGGAGATTTATTATATATCAGTAAGAACATATTGTAGCTGCAGAAAAAGTACTTTTCTGTACCTTTAATCAGTGTGATTTTAGAACCTATAAGAAAGCTAAGTAACAAAAGAACTGTTTTGTTTCTTAGTAATCCAGCTTTTGAGACATTGAATCCCATTTTTTTACCTCCTCTGCTAGGTGTGTCCATAACATCTCGGACTTGTACCTTTAGTTATAAAAAGCAAACTATTATATTGCTCAAAGTACAGGATAAACCCACTTCCACTTGAAAAACCTTCTCAATGATAAAATAGATCCTGCTTTCCCTAAAATACATAATGTCAGAAGAGAACAATTCATTATAAAAGAGGTTTCAATCACTTGTTCAGAAAGAGTCATAGCTAAAGGCTGTTTTAAAAAATGATTTATTGATTCTACATACAAGATTTTGGGCCAAGAAACAGCAGTGTTTAAACAGTGAACCATAAAATATAAAATTGCACTAAACAAAATAAGAACAGAGATAAAATAAGATTATGCTACTGCTTCATAATGCCTTATTATCCAAGAGTTTATTGACTTAACAAGAGATGATGTAGGACACAAAACAACGTCCACATCTTTTTAAATGAAGGGTCATTTTTGAAAGGATTAACTATCAATTTATTGGAAGTGCAACTCTAAAGGTTCTTATGCAACCAGTTCAATCCATGTTGTACATATTTGCTCAGTAAATAACAATTTAGATAGGGTTTTTTTTAGCTACATTTACTTAACTGTGTAATAAATCTATATTCACCACATTGAACAATAAGCATAGGCTGCATATTAACCCTTCAGCATGTAACTTCTAGACCTGTATTAAGATAAGCTCTGAAGCTCTTAAATTATTCATCTTTCTTAACCTATGAAATTTATTGTGCAAATATGACTGTGTTTTTTGGAAAAAAACTGAAAAGCTGTGTGACTTCTTCAGGAGATGATCTACATATTAGTGAACACAGTGAAAATACCCACTGATAAACATCATTGTTCTTAGGTTACCAGGTTCTCAGCCACCTGAATGATTTTTGTTTTTTAAAAAGGTATTTTCCAAGTTAAAACTAAGTAGACTAGAAAAGAGAAGATCAGTGAGCAGGAGCAGAAGAAAAGAGATCGTTGAGAAAGAAAAGAAGAAAGGAGAAAAAAAAACTTTGAGAAGCATGATGACACAAAACTGTTTACACCAAATAAAAAAATGAGAGGAAAAAAATTATTTTCTCTATGTAGATAGACTGCTAGAGAGAACTCCAAGCCTGTTCTGAAAACCAGATTTCCTGTTGAAGTCACTATGAAGTTTAAACTCCTATTGATTTCAAGAAAAGTACACACAGTTGCAAAAGCTGAATTAGAGCTTTAAGATTTAAGATTTCTATTAATTCAGAAATACAAATTGCTAAATAAAATTTAGTGATTTTGGTATTGGTTTTGGTCTTACTATTTTAATGTAAAATAAATTTCCATGGTATCTTTCCAGTTACCCCAAACAATTTTTTAGCAGTATCACTAAAGAGGTCCCAAATTTCTTCACCTTATCTTTTTAATTTGAGATTACAGCTTTGAAAGGATTTCATTGCAATTCTACAGTGAATACATTGGTATTTTCAGGTGTTAAGAGTGTGCAATAAAATGATATTACAAGTTGAGATAAAAGCAGTGAAAGAAATTCAATGCAAGTCTTTCATTGCTTTGTTTATATTACCAAGATTAATGTATCACTATAGGAAACAACAGGAAACTAATAAAATTTTAGAGCTTTTTTTTCTCGTACTTGTTCAGAGTCTCAAATTAGCATTGATTTTTTTTTTTTTTTTTTTTAACTAAGGGCTCTCCAGTGTGATTCAGCAAGGTGCTGAATTTCAACATGCTCTTAACTTAGAGGGTATGAAGAGTCTATACAAGTTAATATGACTAAAGATGCTTCAAAGTAATTATTATTAATGCATTTTTCACAACATAGAACAGGTTTAAATGTGTAGTTCTTTTTGCGTGACAAAAAAAGAGAAATTAAGAAGATGTTTTGGTTGGTATTGTAATATATGGAAGTTTTGCCCAGCTCCTTTATACAGCTTTTCTGTCATATACATATTTTCAATCTATTCTGTAACAAATAATTTTATATCTGAAAACATCAGCATCTCATTAATTTTCTTGAAATTTGTTAATGGCATGTGTATATTATCTGCTTTTCTTCAGTATTTGTTGAACGGACAGTCCACAGAGTGAACTCATGTACAAAATCCACGCAGAGGCCAGTACAGTTTGTATTGCGATTGATGTAGCTGAAACGTAGTGCCTTTCCTCTCTCACAATTTGTTTTTTCTCTTTGCCTGAATCATTATTCCAGCTTCCCTCCAAGAACTTGCCTCCTAAGAATAATCTCTCATGTATCTTCATGACTTTTTCTTTTCATGATGAAGCACACAGTATGAAGAAATATGGCATGTTACACAGATGTGTCAAAAACTTTAGATTCTTCTAACTTTTCAAAACACTTTCTAATTAAAGTACTTGGGACACTTGCTTCTTTACATCAGAGCTAAAATATTTGGAAAGATTAGCATCCAAGTATGATTGAAGAAGTTCTGTGTACACTTGTACTGATCCAAAGCTGTGCGTTTTATATGTTGGCAAAAAATATCAGATGACATTTAATTAACCATACATTATTTTTCTTAATACTTATCACATATTTCTGTTATTGCATATTAGGCCCAGAAAATGAAGCCATAGACCAAGACTTGACAGTTCCAGTTGTGGTAAAAGTGAAAGAACAAAAAGCCCTTTTTTGTACTCTTGGAAAATCCTTGGTGTTGTAGGTGATAACATTGTGGAGGAAGCCCTGTGTAACAGCGGTATAAATCTCATAAAAATGTGATGGTTGTTTTTTTTAAAAACAGATGCAATCTTTTTAACATATTTTATGGGAAAAGGAAATCTCAATTTTCTTTTGAAATGGTGATATTCCAGTGAAATGGACTATCTCTTTATAACATTTTATGAAATAATAAGTGCTACCAATAGAACAACATTTTATCAAAGCTCTTTAAATAGCAAAAAATTATGTCTTCTGGAGACACAAATCTCCCACCCTGTTCCAACAGTACTTTAAATATTTCAGAACTTTCAAAAACTGACAGGAATTTTAGGATTCCGCTTATCAAGTCTAAGTGCCAAAATCAAGGCCAAACACATGGCTAAAATCTACTCTCATTTACAATCTCTCACTTAACCTTTTTTCCGTAGCATTACTTCTGCAAAATGGTGACCAAATTTCTAATCCAAAGGCAGGCAGATGATATTCAAATTCAGCAGTGCAGTGAAGCAGACTCTTCCTTCACAGTGCTGTTCCTGAAAAGCTATAAAATGAAAAGTTCTTTGTAAAGGTAAGGTAATATTAAAGTTGATATGTCAAGTGGATTTGCATGATGAAAATATTTAAGTACAGTAACAGAAAACTGGTGGCAACAATTTGCTTTTAAATATCTGTGGAAGAATATTACAAAACATTTAGTCAGCATTGAATATCTGTATTAAATACTCTTCATACAGCCACATTACAGAAAATATGTCTTAAGTTGTCTGTGTATTTCCTTAGTCACTGAAATTTTATCAGATATACCTCTCTACACTAAAATAAAATGTAGGTCCTAGTAGGGTTCAGGATTCTGTGAGGAGAGAGCAGGGCTAAAAGCAGGATCACAGCCCTGGGCTTCAGGAGTGAAGACTTTGGTCTCTTCAGCATTCTCCTTGGAAGAATTCTGTGGGATACAACTATGGAGAGAATAGAGTCCAAGAGAACTGAATGATATGTAAGGATCACCTCCTCCACCTCAAAGAGCAGGAAGTCAAAACAAGGTGGCAGGGGGCCTACAGGTATGAACAAGGAGTTCCTGACTAAACTCAGACATGAAAAGGAAATATACAGGAGGTGGAAGTAGGGTCAGGTGACCTAGGAGGAATATAGAAACACTGTCTGAGTGTGAAGTAATGGAGTTAGGAAAGCCAAAGCCCACCTAGACTTGAATCTGGCAAGGGATGTGAAGGGCAAGAAGAAAGGCATCAAGAGGTATACCAGCTGCGAAAAAAAAATTAGGAAAACATGGGCCTGTTGCTTGAATGCAGCAGGGCTCAGGTGACAGAGGACAAAGAAAAGTGCCTTCTTTGCCTTAGTCTTTCTTGGTAAGACCAGCCTTCAAAAATCTTAGGCCCCGGATATCAGAGAGAAAATCTAGACCAAGGAAGACTTACACTTTGTAGAGAAGGATCAGGTTAGGGAACATTTGAATAAACTGGACACAAACAAGTCTGAGGAATCTGACAGGACTCACCCACAAGTGCTGAGGATGCTGGCCTCATTGTGAGGTCACTCTCAATTACTTTTGAGAGGTCATGGTAGTTCAGAGAGGTTCCTGAAAACTGGAGTAAAGCAATCACCCTGATCTTCAAGAGGAATGATCTGGCAACAGCAGGCAAGTCAGCTTTAACTCAGTCCCTGGGAAGGTGTTGCAGCAATTAATCCTGGAATCCTAGGCACATGAAGGACAGAAAAATTATCAGGAGTAGTCAACATGGATTTATGCTGGGGAAGTTGTGCTTAACCAACTGTGCTGGTTTTGGATGGGATAGAGTTAATTTTCTTCATAGTAGCTAGTATGGGGCTATGCTTTCGATTTCTGCTGGGAACAGTGTTGATAATACAGGGACGTTTTTGTTATTGCTGAGCAGTGCTTAGACAGAGTCAAGGCCTTTTCTGCATCTCACACTGTCCCACCAGCGAGTAGGTTGGGGGTGCACAAGGAGCTGGGAAGGGACACAGCCGGGACAGCTGACCCCAACTGACCAAAGGGATATTCCATACCATATGATGTCATGCTCAGCAATAAAAAGCTAGGGGAAGAAGAAGGAAGGGGGACATTCGCAGTTATGGTGTTTTGTCTTTCCAAGTAACCGTTACACTCGATGAAGGCTGGCTTTCCTGGAGATGGCTGAATACCTGCTTGCCAATGGGAAGTAGTGAATGAGTTCCTTGTTTTGTTTGTTTGTGTGTGTGTGTGGCTTTTGCTTTACTTATGAAACCGTCTGTATCTCAACCCATGAGTTTTTCCTGACTTTTACTCTTCCAGTTCTCTCCCCCATCCCACTAGGTGGGAGTGAGTAAGCAGCTGCGTGGTGCTTAGTTGCCGGCTGGGGTCAAACCATGACACCAACCTGAAATCTTTCTACCATGAGGTGACTCGCTTGATAGACAAGGCAATAGCAGTAGACAATGTTTAGCTTGACTTTAGCAAGGCTTTTGACACTGTCTCCCATAACATCCTCACAGAAAAGCTGATATTGGTTGGATAAGTGGACAGTGAGATGGACTGAAAACTGGCTGAACAGCTGGGGTCATAAGGTTTGTGATCTGCAGCTGGAGGACAGTCATTAGAGCTATACCTCTGAGTGTTGATATTGTGTCCAATGTTTTTTAAGCTTGTCTTTAATGATCTGGATGATGAGCCCAAGTGCATCCACAGCAAGTTTATAGGGGACACAAAACTAGGAGGAGTGACTGATAAACCAGATGGTTGTACTGCCATTCACAGGGGTCTTGGCAGGCTGGGCAGATGAAGAGAAGGGAAGAAACTCATGAAGTTCAACAAAAGGAAATGCCAAACCTGGCACCTGGAGAGGAAAAAGCCCATGTGTCAGTGCATGCTAGGGGCCACTAGGCTGGAATGCAGCTTTTCAGAGAAGGACTCGGGCATCCTGGTGAACAACAGGTCTTGTTGCAAAGAAGGCCCCCAGCATTAGTAAGAATGTTGCTAGCGTGTAAAGGAAGATTATATTTCTCCCCTACTCAGTTCTACTGAGGCCACATCTCACTTCCTGTGTCCGGTTCTGAGCTCCCCACTACAAGAGAGGCATGAACACATTGGAACGCGTCCAGCAAAGGGCCACAGAGATGTTAAAGGGTCTGGAGATGGATAGAGCTGGGACTGTTCAGCCTCAAGTCGAGAAGGCTCAAGGGGGATTTTATCCTTGCATATAAATAGCTGGTGGAGTGTAGTAAAGAAGAGTAAACTGGACTTTTCTCAGTGGTGCCCAAGGGCACAAGAGGCAATGGGCATAAATTGATATCCCACCTGAACATAAGCATGGTTCACCACCCATGCGTGAGGATAATTGAACAATGTAACGGGTTGCCCAGAGAGGTTGTGGACTTTGCCCTTGAAGATATTAAAAGCTTGACTGGGCATAGTCCTGGGCAACCTGCTCTAGCAGAGGAGAGGACTAAGAGAGCAGAGGAGGTTGGTCTAGATGATCTCCAGAGGTGCCTTCCAGCCTCACCCATTCTGTGGTTCTGTGACCGTGAACATTGAAATTGACTCTGAGTAGCAGGCTGAGTAAGATGACCTCCAGAGATCCCCTTCAGCCTACATTATTTTGTGATTTTATAAAGGCATTTGTTCAAAAATAATTTTGATAATCGAAAGTGAGAAATGTAAGAATAAAAAGGATAGCTTAAAATATAGTTACATTTCAATTAGGTTTTTTTGTTTGTTCTCTCTGTTTTTGAAGTCTGGAATTGTGTGAACAAATCTGTGTTTCTTTTAAGATATTATTTTAACCTATTGGCTATCAGACAGTTTCAAATGAAACCCAAAGTAATCAGGCACTGTTTTGCGTGACAAATGTAATATGACTCCATTATAAATTGCCAAGCTTATTTTTTCCAATGGATAATAATTATTATTGCTTTTAATGATTACTTTCTAATAAGTTATCCAATACTTTCCATTATACTTTTTCTTTGGATGCAGAAGACCCCCTTCAGGGTAGATACTCATGTAGAAAATAGTTCTTAGTATGTCTCGTAGAGTTAGCTATATTATTTGACCTTGACCTATTTTTATTTATTTCCTTACAGTGTCCAAAAAAAATTAACTCATTTTTTAAAAATTATTTCATTGGAAAATATGAAATATATTATTATGATACTGACAGTATTTCTTGCATTCTAATCTTGTAGTCGGTGTGGATTTTAAAAGTGTCTCATTGAGCTTAGCGCCTTGTTGTGATACATTTTAGGAGATCACGAGGTACCTCAAATTTTGCAGTCACAAATTATGTTCTCCAAAGAATGCTTAAAGAACTATATGGTCTCTGAAAGATTCTGTCCTTTAGTCCTTTTTCCAATAAAGAGCTTTAATTATTTTTTGGGGCGTCTGCCATAAAGCTAGTGCTTGAATTTTCACAGACCACGATCAGGTTACCTTTTAATTTTCTTTCTGATTAACTAAACGGATTGATCTTTTTTGTCTCTTTTTTGTAAGGCTGACATTCCACAGGTCAAATAATATATCACTGCTTTACAGACTTAGAATGTCTCTCATTATTAATCAAAAGAGCTCATCAGCTTTCATACCCAGAAACTTACAGAAGTAACTAATGATCACGTTAACTATTCACTGTGATCCCTAAATCCTTTTTAAAGTCACAGCTTCCACAATAAAATGTCAACAATTACTTTCTTTTTTAATTACCAGCAATTATATTGAATAACTCTGAACCAAACCCCAAGTTTTATGTGACCCTATCCCCAGCAAAGACCCGATTCCCTTTTTAACTAGAGCTTGGAAGCCTACCCATTCGCCAAGGGGGATTATATTTTGCAAATACATCAGTGATTGTGTACAATACTAGTTTTCTTACATAATAAAAATACTTGTCATACAATAGCATTCACTGTCTCCAAACCCGTATTTCCTGGGAGGCCTGTGAGATTCTTCTTGATTGTTACTGGTGATACAATTATGTACAGGTATATTCACTTCCACATTAGAAAACACTGTTTAGTCATGCAGCTGTGTGGCAGATTTAGGCTGCATCTAGACTATGTATCTTCATATTTTATCTTTTTAAATCTATATTCTTTTGAAAAATCCATGTTTAGCACAAAGCAGAATGGTTTCACTTTTTTTTTTTTTTTTCAGATTTAAAAGCATGATGCTGGCATCTTTGCATCTGTAATTCCAGATTAATGTAATAAGGTAATATGCACAGAATAGCACTTAGAAGAATAACCTCTAAGTATATTGCAAAGTTTGTATGTAGCAGTGAGCAAGACAAATGCTGCTGTGGTGTCATTCAGAGCTCATTATACTATTTATATACTGAAGAACAGTATTGGATATTCTTAAATCCGAAGTAATTTGCATGTGTTTCTCTTCAGAAAGATATATGTGGGTAGATCACAGAAAGCACATTGAAAATTAAAAACTTTACAAATTATGTAAAAGGAGATTGGAATTATTTGTATACATATGTGTGTGTGTATACATACATACACTTATAACTGTTCTCTTTTGAAAATTTTCTCAGGTTTCAGTCCAATTTGTATTTAGATCAAAAAAGGATTTCAAAGTAAAACATCAGAAACAAGCAGACAGGTTATATTCACAGAAAATATAACTTCTTCAGCTGGAAACAGATTCCTTTCTCCAGTTGTTCTCACAACATTGTGGGTGCTGCATCCCATCTGCTACAAAAGTTTCCATTGTCATATGAAGTATCAAAATAAGAGTTGATAATTCTACAAGATTATTTCTTAAAAAACAATAGTAATGAACAAAATATTCCCCATAAAGTGCAAATCAATAAATTATTACACATTAATGTATGAAAATTATAGCAGCACATAGATGGTCAATTCTGCATATGGTGAACTAAGCTGCCAGTGATAAACTGCATTTAAAACAGGTGTTGTATAAAGTCATTTCAGCATTCCAGCTGTGATTGATTAAGAAAGAATGGGAGACATATTATTGTGTTAAATGTAGGCTAAGCTATTTTACCCATTCTTACCACAACTTTCAAATCAGTAACAAAATTTTCATGGACCAAACCTAGAACTTAATCAAGAACTCCATAAAAAAAAAGTCCTAACAATAATGTTGGCTTTTCTTACCTCTATTTGAATTCAATAACACAGTCATGTATCTGAAGAACATATGTATGTGTCCTGGTTTGAGGTAAAGCAGGACCAATTTTGTTCGGTAACTTTGCTTGTTAGCTGGGCCTCTTCTAACTGCTGAAATTAACAGCATGTTGTGCAGGAAACCGTTCGTTCTCAGAGTGATAAGACCCATGTTTATGGCTGATGCCAAGGAACGGTATGCAGAGAGGCTCTGGCTTATACTTATTGCTATGGCAACCAAGGCCAGCCAACTTTGTTACTTGCCCCGTTGGAGGGTCAGAAGCGGAAAAGCGTAGAGGGGTCACACCTGCGGGGAGGAGCAGACAAGACAGGTGACCCAAAACTGACCAACAAGGGTATTCCATCCCATCTGCCTCATGCTCAGTATATAAGCCGAGGGATAAAAGGGTTAGCCTCTTTTTCTTCAATGGCCGGTGTCCTGGGAGGACTCGGTCTCTGCATCTACCTTTGATCCTGATCCTGATCCTGATCCTGACTTCAGATCCGGAATCCAGTTCCTGTCCGTCACTGAGTCCAGTCTGGGACTTCCCCTGAGCCTGCTGGTGACGTGATTGTCATCCTGGGAGCTTGATACGGCTTTGTATATTTCATTTCCTATTAAACACTTAAGTCTCTCTTTTTCTCTCTTTTCTTTCCCCTCTTTTTCCTGTCTCCTGAGCGGAGCAGGAGAGAGAGAGAGCATCTGTCGTTCCATCGGATTGGGCCAATCTGGCCCAAACCACGACAG
>VFFE01008364.1:2167763-2231686 GCA_008921705.1 Burhinus oedicnemus
AAAACATACAATTTCACATCTCTAAGGAAGATGAGTTAAAATTGTAGCATTGCATTTTGTTCTATATTTTTGTCCTATGATTTGCACCACAAGGAAGGGATTTTCTGATGCTTCATACATTCTGAAAGTGATAAAACTATAAATATCACTGTGGGACATAGTGAAGCTCAATAAGCTGCCTAGCAGAAAAGTGTTTAAACAAATCCATACTTTATTATGAACATATGCAATATATATGAAGTAGCATAATAAGACTCTAAATGCAGATGCCCGTTTGCTTCCAAAACAACAGTATTCTTGAATGCAATAGAAAAAATTACCTTCAATTAACAGGGTTTTTTTGCTGTTTGGTTCACCTATGTCACTTTATATTATATGGAGAAATATGATTTTTAAAAAGTTAACCATCTGTGGATATATGTAAGGAATCCCAGTTTTTCGTCATGACCACAGACTGTTTTGCTTCATATCATATACATACAATTTTGAAAATGCTTTTTCTCCCAGAGATTTTATGATCTGAATATGAAATAAGGCAAAAATTATAATGACAGGCAGATAGATGGGGTAGCTCAGTAGGACACAGTCCTATGTGAACCTCTCATAGGCACTTCTGAACTTCTGTACTTATCTTAATACTTTGTACTTGCTTAATGTGTTTCAGTATATGGAAACTGTGCTTAAGAAGTAGGCTGATTATCCTCTGTTGGGTCTTATAGGAAAATAGAAGAGTTTGACAGAATGTGACAGGAAAATGAAATGCATTGAACATTTCTGTAACTTCTTAATTTTTGATACAATAATTGAATAACAAATTAAAAGCATGTTTTCACAAAAGCAAGTGTCACTTTTACATCATCTTTTGTTTTATTTCTTGTTCTGCTTGTTGACCATTGAAGCACTAATAACAAAGTATTATAAATATGCTCTTTGATGAGTATCTGACAACATACTGAATGTTTAATGTATCAGCCTAAACTTTCAGCAGGCAATTGCCTAAGAGACCTACCAACTTTCCATCTAATGGCACGAAAGTCTTAATGGCTACACAGACAGAAAAGTGATGAATACCTCAGAAAACTAATCTGGGTGAGCAAATAGCTTACACTGAAATAGCAAAGAAATTACAATATTCATATCTAAGTTCTGTTCTCTAAGTTTCCTACAGTTGTCATATTCACTGAATGGAGGATTTTATTGACATGAATATTAAATAACCATGCTACTCAGAAGTAACACTGCTTAGTCAAACTACTGAGGTTAGCCCAAATGACTACCTATAAAACATTTGATCTCAATCACTTACTGTGTGCCTGTATGTGATGCAGATTTTAAAGGAAAATGAAATATGAATATTTCAGGGAGTTCTTGAGAAATATATCGGCATTTTGTTTTTACCCTTCAGATTTCCAAAACAATTGTTTTGAAATCATGATTTACAGGTGGGACATGAAAAATTTAACCTTTTAATAGAAAAGAAAAAAATTATGAGAGCATAATGTTCCAATACATTGTGGTACCTTGACATGATGATCCGACATTTACAAATTTTCAAAGCCTTAGGCAAGAACAGTATATTATTAGCAAGGACAATTTAATAGTCATCTATCATATGAAACTATTCTACCCACAGTTCCATGTGCAAAGCAACAAAACTGAAATTAAAGAAAAACTTCTGCAAATGGGATTGCAAAGTCACTGTAATTAGAATCAAAAGCTGGATATTTATGACAAGGATGGGTTTATTGTGAATCCAACCTCTGTCACTCAGACCTTCTGAAGAACAGATTTTCCCAGGTATTTGATTGGATTTTGCTCTATCCATGCCCTGTGGGCAATGAAACATGGACTTTAAGCTGTCTTCAAATAATAGTTTAGAATACATTTACGCTAAGCAATTCTATTGTGCACTTAAAATTCCATCACATCTCGATACTACTCTTGTTGGTTGTATCCCAAAGGGAGTTTTAAGAACAAAATCAAAGTTTTGAGTTAAGTGAGGATAAGACCAGGCATCTTTAAAGTGCAAAGACATTTATCTGCACCAGTCTATATTTTCAAAATAAAATTTGCAGCAAACTCCTAAACTTTAGTATGTCTAAGGAATAAACTTCTCTTTCTGTAATGAATATGAAAAATTTACTGATGGTAGTAAATGCTAAAGACACTGAGGGGTTTTGTATGTTTGTTTTTTAAATAGTAGTTCTATATGACATTATACTTTAGGGTTCTAAGCCTGAAAAATAAATGGTGTAAGGGAAGCACTATGCTAATGTACTTAAGCTTTTTCCTTTATGGAAGTCTTTGTGGGACTGGGATCCAAGTTCAAAGAAAATAAAACCCACAGTTATAATTTAGAAGTAATTACAACTCTAACTAGTATTCCATATAATGAAAAAAACTCATATGGCTAAATTAAGAAATTTATTACAGATTTGGTTTTACATATTCTGGGAATAAATTAAATGGTACTAATATTACAGTTTAAGGTGATTCCTGTTCTCTCCCACTTCCTCAGAAAGTTGGATTTGGACAACAAGGCCATGCAGACAAATATTGCCATCAGAGTAACAGTGAGAAAACTCTCTTGTTACAAATCTGCTATACCTTCACCCCTGATGAATTTAGAAATAAAATTGATAAATGCATCTAAAACAGTCACCCTAACAAAAATATCCAGTAAAAAAATGAGAGAAAAATCCAAGAAAATATGCAGAACAACCCCAGGTCAGAATAGCTGAGAACTTAGGTCACAAAAGATAATTCAGTCATTCAATTACTTCAGAGAGTACAGCCGTAGTTAAAATGTCATTAAAAATAAGGTCTCAATAGTGTGCTAACCTTCTCAGTGAGGTATAAAGAACTTGGCTTAGAGAGGAGCAACAATTCTGCTTGGCTATATATAGCTTTATATTTATCTTAAAATTATCTAGCTCCACAATAGCAATGATCAGAACCTGGCAACTTCTGCAGATCAGACCCTGTCTTGCAAACAGCTGCATAGCAACAACTGCTCTCTGCACACACATTTCGTTATTCATAAACACACAGCAACAACCCTGTTCAGAAACAGCCTGTACTTATCGGGAGGTAAACCCGAGAGCAGTGGTGATGGACAAGATCAGACCTTGGAGAAATTATTTTTGCTGAGCTTGTACAATTTGGAAAAAAAATGGGTCTGTAGCACATGATCTGTAGGGGCTGTAATTTATATCTCTTTACTTACAGTCATTGTGTGAATGCATGAATCTATGATGTTGATACTAGATATTACTAAAAAAATTCCTCAAAGTTTATGGATGTTCAGATATAAGAAACTCAGTTAAAAGTGTTGCTTCAGAAGTAAAGCAACATATTAGTAGAAAGGACCAATTGTCAAAGTCTTGATTTTGGGAGCTTAACCCAGTTCATTTAAGATTTAGAAGCATAGATTTAGCCTCTGCTTTTAAAATATTTTAGAGCCTGGGTAAGCAAGATGTGTCCTTTATTAAAACAACAACAAAACCAACTCTTAGAATTCTGGCCTTAGGATGTGAAAGGAACCACCACAGAAAAGTTATCTTTATTTTTATTTTAATTTAAAAATGTTAAATAAACCACATGTTTTGGTAACATGATCTGAAATGAACCGAGAGAGAAAAAACTCACAAAAAAAACTGATGGAGAGGTTAACTATTACTTCAAATTCCTTCCTCCAAAGAAAGTCATATCATGTTATCCACGTATTCTCTTAGTCCTCCAGTTTAGGAAAATGTCAGGGGTTTAAATTCTGTAATGTATTTTCACTATCTTTATGACCTTCCCTATTTATGGAATTGGAGAAGTACAAGATAACAACTGGGTTACAGTTATATTTAAATTGTCAGGAGAATAGATTAGGCTCATAGTATTTTCTGTTCTCATTACAGGCATTGTCATAAGAATGTAGAATCTGAATTTTAATGGCTCATATATTTTAGCAAACACAATTGTAAAATGTACTTTTGTGACCTTCTCACTGTTTATTTTCTGATTTATTAGCACCTTTTATAGTTCTCTGCCCAGAGCTCTCATAATGTGTAAGGGGAACATCAGAATGCTCTAGCCTATGTACGTATAGCACTATATAAAAGTTTATATATTATAAACAGTTTATAGCAGAGGGCATCTTCTAAGTGGGCTAGTACATCACTTAATATGAAGATGACTGTCATTTGAGGTTTTAGCTCAATAGAACTGTTAAATAAGGATCTTTGATCTAAAATTTGTCACATAGAACAGTAATGGTACAGATTCTCAAAATAAAAAAGAGAGTTAATCTCAAAATATTCTTAGTGAATTTAGTACATATATTTATTGAAGCAATTTTTTTTAAATATAAAATAATGTTATATCAATAAATCTGTGTAATTAATCGTGAGATATGTTCAATTCCAGATGCAGAAATCTATGTTAAAAAGTTTAAAGAAAAATGTTGTGAAAAACATTACTTTTTATTCTGCAGTGATAGCATATTTAACAGCAAAGAAATAAGTGAACAAAATAAGAAATATCACACCTGGAATGGCCACTTACATGCACTTTCATTAACAAAGCCTAGCAATTAGAAATTAACACCAAGATGTAAAATAGCCTGATGAAACCATTTGACTATTTTTTCTTTTATAACAATTTGTCTAAAACTAACTTTAAAATAATGAGGATATGTTGATGGATTTTCATTTTACTCAGTAGTGCATATCATTTCCTAACTATTGAAAGCCACAGATGACTTTAAGAAACAGAAAACACATTAGAGAGATATGTCTAAATCTATTTCAAGCTAAGAAGAATTTGCAAGTGAAGTTAAACAAGAACTTTTCAAATGGTTAATTTTTAGAGCTAGTCCCTTAGCAATTGCTGCCTCACTGTAATGTCTTGAAAGTACGTGACAAATGGATACTAACAGCACCAACAGTAATTTAGGTGGAAACCAAATGCTGCATTTGATTTTTTGAGTACTTCATGTCAGAACTTTAATATTTTTAGATTCAATAAATTTTCACAACACAACTTCATTCAAGTAATGTGGAAATAAAGTGTTTTATCAGTACAAATTTTTAACAGAATAATGAAGAAAAATCAGTGCAAATTAGTCAAAGTTATTGATGAATCTGTTTATGTTGGAAAGGGAAATGGGTAAGTTTAAAAATAACATAGCAGTCATTATATTTAAAATCTTAAAAGCTGGACAGTGAAACTGTTTATATTGTCTTTTCTATGTGAGGATGACATCATCATAACTGCTCTTTTGATGAATAATTTTGTTCTGTCTTTTCAGTAAAGAATGTTCTCTTTTTGTGACAGTATTAATGTTATAGAAGGTTAAATATTTGTAATACAAATCATTCAGGGTCTGACAGCTGAGTGAATGACCCCAGATTTCAGGGTGGCAGAGAAATTCTCAAATCTTTATTAGGAAATTCTAAACAGATGAAAATTCTGAGCATGGAAATTTTGACAAAGAGAAAAGATTGTCTTAGACACCAGTGCAACAAAGAGGACTACATCTTTGTTTAACAAATACTTCTTCATTAGTACATATTGCATAATGGCCTGTGTTCAGACACATACAATAGTCACGAGAGAGGCCCCAAACTTTGTGAAGCTACATAAAAAAAATTAAAAAATTAAACTTATTGTGTAAAACTTGTTTTTTTCAATTTTGATTTTGATAGTCTCAATCATGATCATATTTCGTAGCCAAGTTTTCTACTGTTTTAAGCATTAGCATGGAATGTGAGATTCTAGCAGAACGCATTGATGTCAGTTGCTAAAACCATACAAGAAGAAAAAGGAGGGAAAAAAATAATCAAAAGCCCTAACAATTAATCATGACACTTATGTTGAGTTTACTATGTTTGTCACATATACGTATTTGTTTAATTTCTACTTTTCTTCTTGGTTCTGCAGCCCTATTTGTGATTTTCTACAAGAATTTCTTAAACATTACATATCATAATGATATACCTAAAAACATGATTTAGTGAAAAGGGCCTTGAGACTATATACAAATGTCTTTGAAAAACAGCATTCCTCTTCCACTACCTGTACTTATTTGCTTCTTGAAACTTAGAGAGATATTAATATGTTAACCACAAAATAGCCCAAAATTTGAAACTGAAATAAAAATAAACATGGAGTGCCAGTGTTCACTTCTACTAAATCCACAGCAGTTTTTCTGAAAAAGGCTAGACATGCAAGAATACTTAGAAGAGTATGCTTGCCTTGTTCTTATAGTCTCCTCCAGGTATCAGCTTTTGTTGGAAGGAAATTTGATCAGTACAGTAAGAGGCATTTGAAAACCCAGTGTTAAAAATAGCTTTCTATTATTTCTGTAACATATTTCAAGCATAAATTAAACACCAGTTATATCCATGTTAGACTTAATTGTCAAAATGTGTAGCATTTTATGGAGTTTCTTATCATAAATGGTATCCAGCTACTTTGGTAGCACTGTTTTCCTGCTTTTCTGAAGCCACTAAGAGAGCTGGAAAATATTGTCAGACAAATGTGAGTACATATACTGTGTCAATCTTTTGTTTTTAAATGTAAACCTAGTATACCTTCATTGGTAAGAAAAAAATTAAATATTGTGGTAGTGTTAGTGGTAGCTAGACTTAAAAACTACAGGAATGTTAAATTAATCCCCAGAGCAAGCATTAGAAAGCCAGGAAATTAAGAGAAGAGTGTAAGTTAAAAGAAATATAAATGTATTTGTGAAAATATAGTAAATGCTTGTACATTGCCTTAATTTCTTTTATTAGTTAACTGCATAGGGGAGAAAAAAAAGTAATTATGAATATTCACAGAACAGCAACGACCATCACACTTTCGTTGCTGCCTAAATCATGTGAATCCCAGCTACACAAACTGGCCTGTGGACCTCAACTGAGTTTTGTTACACAGGAAGTATGCAACAGAAGAGCTTGACCAAAGTCACAGATAATTTTAACCCTCGTATTATTTTCTTTTCTAGTTCTGATGTTAACATTAGAATAACACTCAAAAAATTGTATTTCCCTTCCTTGCACTCCTGCTCCCATGTTAGCTATCACCTTTTCTCTGTTTTGGAGTTACTTCTTCCTTCTTTTTTTCCTTTTTTTTTTTTTTTGTGTGTGTGTGTGTGTGTGTGTGTGTGTGAGTACCATTTTAAGTGAAAGATGTGACTGGAAATAGATGTTTTGGTCTAAACGCTAAGAGGGCTTAAGAGGGCTTATCTTTCTAGTTCAATGTGAGCTGCAGAGATGTGTTTACTGGTGCCAAAACACAAAATGTATTTTAAAAAAGGACCGAGGGACAGGTTATTTTTCAGCAGTAAAGAACTGTGTCAAATTTATGCTAGTTGGACAGAAGCTGGAAGAATAGGCAGGTCTTAATCATAGTATCTTGAAAGAATTCATACAGAAAATAGCTGAGTGATAGAAACCTTGGCACCTCAGAAGTGACAGACTAAACAATTTTAGCTTTCTTCCTGTGTTTAGTATGCCAGCAGATGAGTTTGGTTAAAATATACAAGGGAAACTTACTTACAAATGTGTTTGGAAGTTGTGTTACTGTCAAACCAAATCATACTAAGGCCTAGGGCATTAAAACAAATGAGTATTTTAAGCATGGATCTTCTTGGTACAAAGGAAATCTTGGATCTCCTTGGTTAAAGGAAAATTATTTAAATAAATAAACAAGAATTATTTAAATTAATTATTATTTAAATTAATTAAATTATTTAAATAAATAAACAATAAATAAATAAATAAATAAATAAACAACTCTCTACTTTACCAGTGAAAATAATAAAAAGGAAGATTTGGTAATATTGATATAAAAAGAAAATTAAGTTACATAGGTGATAATCTCTTATGGGAGATTTGGAACTGAAAACAATGAAACCTCACAAATATTCTGCTTTTCTGGAATGATTTAATAACTTTCCTTGATGAAAACTTCCCATGCAATTGAGACATGTAAGATATAAAGCTCAAAAATATAGGCCAAGATGGTAAGAGTTAGAAAGGGGCAAGAGAATCTTCTGAAAAATAATGTTATTCATATTCAATTAAGGATCGCTAATTGAACATGTGGTTGTGGATACTATATCTACCATCTCCATAAAGATGAAACTGGGGAGTTTCTACTTGTGCAGAAGCTCGCCAAAATCTCTTTAGAACATAGTACACCTTTTTGGTATGAGATGTAGAAGATTTACTATGAAACTGTGATTCAGTCCTGACCAACATAACTGAAGAATCTTTTGGACATGTTTAAAAGAAGGGGCCATTGCATAATAATGGTCAGTAGTAATTTCCCTCCCTATTTTTGTCATATATGCAATCAAAACCTAATACTTAAAATACTAATAACAAGGACAAAGGTTTTAAATACATCAATAACATAATATTTGATAACATATTTTGTATATGAAAATGTAAACAGTGTCTCAGTTTTCATTCCATACTTAGGCATGCTGTACTTAAGCACATTTCCGTTTCCTCAGGTCAACAATAAGATTAATGATTTTGATAGTCAAGCTTAAAATTTGAATAATATTTTGCTGTAGTTTGCTACTAAAGTATACTATCTACCAACCACTAAAGTAATATAAAAGGAAATAATTGGCTCCGGATCTTTAGTAACCCTCTGAACCATTTTGAATTTTAAACTATAGTATCTAATAATTTTTAGGAGTATAAAAGAAGCTAGTTCTGAAATTCTACCATTTTCTTCCACTTAGATGATCTGTGTAGATTACAACTTACTGTCCTGGTTTGAGGTAAAACAGGACTTATTTTGTTCAGTAACTTTACTTTTTAGCTAGGCCTCTCCTAACTGCTGAAATTAACAGCATATTGTGCAGAAACTGTTCGCTCTCAGAGTGATGAGACCCATGTTTATAGCTGATGCCAAGGAACGGTATGCAGAGAGGCTCTTGCTTATACCTATTGCTATAACACCCAAGGCCAGCCAACTTTGTTACTTGCCCCATTGGAGGGTCGGAAGCAGAAAAGCGTAGAGGGGTCACACCTGCGGGGAGGAGCAGACAGGACAGGTGACCCAAAACTGACCAACAGGGTATTCCATCCCATCTGCCTCATGCTCAGTATAAAAGCTGAGGGATCAAAGGGTCAGCCCTCTGTCTTCAATGGCCAGTGTCCAAGGAACAGTCTGTTTGTGTGCCTTGGATCCCGATCCTGAATCCAGATCCGGAATCCAGTTCCCGTCCATCACTGAGTCCAGTCTGGGACTTCCCCAGTGCCTGTTGGTGACATGATTGTCATCCTGGGAGCTTGATACAGTCTTGTATATATTCTCATTATTTTCTTTTTATTATTTCATTATTAATATTTCATTAAAGTAGTTTAGTTCCTTCTAAACTCTTAAGTGTCTCTTTTTTCTCTCTCTCTCCTGCCTCCCTTTGAAGCGGAGCAGGAGAGACAGAGAGCATCTGTTGTTCCATCTGATTGGGCCAATTCGGCTCAAACCACGGCACTTACAAATCAATGCAGTCTCTAAATTTTAGAGACACCCTACATCTTTTGCCAGATTTTTAGCTGAAATGTGCTATACTACAGAAACCTCCTGGAGCCTGAATTTCATTGTTTTGTAAGTATTAGGTTTCCCAGGATGAAAAATACTACTTTTTCAGCCAGCTTCATTAAGTGCAATGGCATAGGAATGCTACACTGCAAGCTAGGTTAATCAGCTGTATCTATTCTCAGGGACTGCCAGTAGACAGACAGACTCAATCCCTTATTTAAGAATGGCAGTTTGGATTCAGATCACATATTAATGAGCTTCCAGCTTCAGCATCTTTCCAGCTTTAGTAGAGTGTCTACCTGGAATAATAAATACAGATCTGAAAAAAGAACTCTGTAGTTGAAGTTTTAATACATGGGAATTTCCCCATGTGTCATATTTTTTTTTTCAGGAATACAACAAATTGTTTGTATTCCTGAGTATGTTTCCCAGAAAACTTTAGACATTTAATTAAATATATTAACATCTAGTTTATGTACAATTGTCTGGACAAGTATCTTGACTATCACATTTTGACCATTGCACCATTTACCTTCAGTGCAATGAATCACATGAATCTTTAAAAAAAAATTTTTTTTGCCATTTTTTGATTGTTTAATTTAAGCCTTGATAATGATAATTTTTACTCATTATAACACTAACCTAAGTGAAACTTCTGCAAAGAAAAAATGTGTTATATTAATCTTTTAATGAGGTTTGTGTCCCTTCTGCCACTTGATGCTTAGCCATTGCACAGACAGGAATGCCATATCATAGAATAATAATTTGTGTTGGAAGAGACCTTTAAGATTGTTGAGTCTAACCATAAACCGAACACTGCACCCTCCACCACTAAACCATGTCCCTATGTACCACATCTACATGTTTTTTAAGTACCTCCAGGGATGATGACTCAACGGCTTCCCTGAGCAGCCTGTTCTGATGCTTGATAACCCCTTCAGTGAAGAATGTTTTCCTAACGTCCAATCTAAACCTCCCCTGGAACAACTTAAGGCCATTTCATCTTGTCATATCATTTATTACTGGAGAAAAGAGACCAACATCCACCTCACTACAACCTCCTTTCAGGTGGTTGTAGAGAGCCATAAGGTCTCCCATTAGCCTCCTTTTCTCCAGGCTAAACAACCCCAGTTCCATCAGCCCCTCCTCATGAGACTTGTGCTCTAGACCCTTCACCAGCTTTGTTGCCTTTTTCTGGACATGCTCCAGCACCTCAATGTCTTTCTTGTAGTAAGGGGCCCAAAACCGAACACAGTATTTGAGGTGGGGCCTCACCAGCGCCGAGTACAGGGGGACAATCACTTCCCTAGTCCAGCTGGCCACACTATTCCTGATACAAGCCAGGATGCTGTTGGCCTTCTTGGCCACCTAGGCACACTGCTGGCTCATATTCAGCTGGCTGTTGACCAACATCCCCAGGTCCTTTTCTGCCGGGCAGCTTTCCAGCCACTCTTCCCCAAGCCTGTAGCACCGCATGGGGTTGTTGTGGCCCAAGTGCAGGACCCAGCACTTGGCCTTGATGAACCTCATACCACTGGCCTCGGCCCATCAATCCAGTCTGTCCAGATCCCTCTGCAGAGCCTTCCTACCCTCAAGCAGATGAACACTCCCACCCAACCTGGTGTCGTCTGCAAACTTACTGAGGGTGCACTCCAGATCATTTATAAAGATATTAAAGAGAACTGACCCCAATACTGATCCCTGGGGAACAACAATTGTGACTGGCTGCCAACTGGATTTAACTCCATTCACCACAACTCTTTGGACCCGGCCATCCATACAGTTTTTCACCCAGCAAAGAGTACGCCTGTCGAAGCCATGAGCAGCCAGTTTCTCCAGGAGAATTCTGTGGGAAACGGTGTTAAAGGCTTTACTAAAGTCTAGGTAGGCAACATCCCCAGCCTTTCCCTCATCCTTCTCATAGAAGGATCCATGTTATCAAAAGGAAATAGGCAGGAACATCACTCTGTAGTGGGGCACTCATTAATGAAACAGCCATAAAACCACATTAACACAGAACCCACTGCCCAGTATTAACTTTTATTTAAGGATGTGTGATAGCTTGTAAAATGTTGTCTAAGCTCCCATGTAGATCTCAAATGACAACATAATCAATACAGTCTCTGGAATCCCGAGCCATATTCAACTCATCTTTTAGCTGACACCTGCATTTGGGTGTCTTGCAAGACCCTTAAGCTCTACTCAGAGTGTGATGCTGCTGCATAAGTACAGGGGATGTACCAGAAGAATGGTAAATGAAGTGAGCATTGGCAGATGTAATACACAACCCACCCCATGCTCTTCTGTAGGAGCGGAAGGAGGCCAGTCATGTGATTACATTTAAGAAAGGGAGTTCCACCTTACTGACAGCAGTGACAAATCCTCTGCTCACTATATGGGTCACCCACCTCTCATAGACACAAGTTCACATTTACATGTCTGAATGCAGAACTGAATCTCACTATGTAATTTCCAACATTTATCTTGTAGATACTTAAGTCTGTTTCTTAGCTCTAACAATTACTTCTTTGATTTGGACACTTTGCAATGCCTTTGAATTCAGTCCCAAATTAACTTTTCATAAAAAAAGGCCCTGCTTAAAATACTGTAAGTTTTTCAAGTCCTATTCAGACTCTATAATAAATCTTTCAGGGATGCCTGACTCACATTTCAGTCAGACATTTCTAATCATTTCTTGTTCTTGGAGGCCTGATTGAAAACCTGCTGAAATCAACTGATACAGTCATTTGCCTTCATCAGCTTTTGGATAAAGCTCTGACTGCCTTTGAATAAAAACTATAAATCATCTCATTTTATATTAAAAATTAAGAAATTCTCTTTTCCTTTCAAAATGGACTCTGTAGTCTTAATTTGATTAATTAGCAAGCACTTCATGCTGGTTGGAAAACACAAGATCAATGGATTCAATTATTTAATAATTAACACAGAATTGGGCAAGTAAGTATTAAGTTCTTAAAATGGTTTAGCATTAACTCTCATATAAAACACCAGCATTATTTAAAGGGACTCTTATGGTATTGTTTATTTGTAATTCTTTAACAGTGAATTTTATTTCATAACAACGTTCAAAATCCATTTTTATTGTATCTCTAAGCTTATTAGAACATGAATAAAGAAGGCAGCATATAAGATAGTACTATGTTTACTACAACTCAAGAGCAGTATTCTGTATGTGATTTTTGTATAGAGCAAATGTTTTTTCAGTTTAAAATATCCTTAAATCACTAGAAGGAAAGTAAGTCCATTATTTTGGAAGAGCTGAACAGACTGGTTATTTCCAACTGTAATGAAAAATAGTTTCCCTCTCCTTGTGCGAATTTGCTTTCCTGCCCCTTGCCCAGGAAAACCGTCTGAAAAGCAGTTTAATTAGAGACAGGAAAGGTTGCGCCGGCCGGCCGGCACAGGCACGGTTGTGCACAAGGACTGGCTGGCCCCTGCTCACACCCCACCAGCCCCTTCTGTCCCCCATTCCCACAGAGTGCCCCAGCCCGTCAAGCCTTTCCCGCTGGCACATCTGGGTGGGTCCACCCTGGCCCCGGGGCTCAACAGGGCTTCTGTGGCACCAAGGAGGGGGAGGCTCCGCTGCCCTGGGGGGGCTGCTGGGTCTCCCTCCCGTCCCTGTCAGGGTGCATGATAATCAACCTTTTGTCATCATAGCCTGACAGTCACCTTTTTTTTTGTCCCTGTTATTAACAAATTAACAGATGATAATTTAATCAGATCACGATTTACTGGAACAATTTCTATACTTTACTAAAAGAAAAGCCTTGTTAAATAAAGTTACTTGAATTATTTAGCAAGACAAGAAAGACATGGAGTCTTTCCTAACTCCTGAGCAGAAACGTTCTCATTCCTGTCTTTTCTAAGTTTTTTTAGCTTTCTTGTGTCTTCTATTTGTCTTTCTGCTTTCTTCCACTTCTTCCTCTTCTGCTTCTGCATCTACTTCTCTGCTATTTTGAAAGGAAATGATGAATATGATTTTAAATGTGTGTAGAAATTTTTTCCGATGTCTCCTCCCTTCTAATCCAATAGGTAAAAGGTATTTAATAATTTTATATTGGCTGGATGGCCACACTCAAAGAGTTGTGGTCAACAGGTCGATTACCAAGTGGCGTGCAGTGACAAGTGGTGTTCCTCAGGGGCTGGTACAAGGACTGGTACTATTTAACATCTTTGTTGGTGACATGGATGTTGGGAGTGAGTGCACCCTCATCAAGTTTCCTGATGACACCAAGCTGTGTGGAGTGGTTGACACGCTGGAGGCAAGGGATGCCATCCAGAGAGATCTGGACAGGCTTGAGAGTTGGGGCCGTGGCAACCACATGAAGTTCAACAAGGCCAAGTGCAAGGTCCTGCATGTGGGTCGAGGCAATCCTATGCACAAATATAGGCTGGGCGGAGAGTGGATTGAGAGCAGTCCTGAGGAGAGGGACTAGGGGGTGTTGGTAGATGAGAGGCTCAATATGAGCCGGCAATGTGCACTCACAGCCCAGAAGGCCAACCGCATCCTGCGCTGCATCAAAAGAAGCGTGGCCAGCAGGTTGAAGGAGGTGATTCTGCCCATCTACTCTGCTCTGCTGAGTCCCCACCTGGAGTACCGTGTCCAGCTCTGGGGCCCCTAACATAAGAAGGACATAGGCCTGTTGGAGCAAGTCCAGAGGGGAGGCCACAAAGATTATCAGAGGGTTAGAGCACCTCTGCTATGAGTACAGGCTGGGAGAGTTGGGGTTGTTCAGCCTGGAGAAGGCTCCGGAGAGACCTTATAGCAGCCTTCCAGTATCTGAAAGGCTGCTACAAGAAAGCTGGAGAGGGACTTTTTACAAGGGCATGTAGTGACAGGAAGAGGGGTGATAGCTTCAAGCTGGAAGAGGGTAGATTTAGATTAGATCTCAGGAAGAAATTTTTCACTGTGAGGTTAGTGAGGTACTGGAACAGCTTGCCCAGGGAAGCTGTAGATGCCCCATCTCTGGAAGTGTTCAAGGCCAGGTTGGATGAGGCTTTGAGCAACCTGGCCTGGTGGGAGGTCCCCTGTCCCATGACAAGGGGGTTGGAACAGATGATCTTTAAGGTCCCTTCCAACCTAAACCATTCTATGATTCTAAAGATTAAAGTGACTTTTGGTCACAAAAGCTGCTCCGTATGCTTCTTCTATACAATGGAATTTTTATTTAAAGTTTTCTAGTGCTGCAGGCAAATGAGTAATCAATCAACTAAACCCTGACTTAGGGTTAAGGTTAAGTAAATAAGGCATAGAAAACCACTGGAAGTGACAAACATGGTGTGAGAAGCTGCCAAAAATTACAAAAAACACCATTAGGAATGGGTTGCAAAGGCAGGCAGAGGGGAGGATTTAAGGGAGAAATGGTCAAAATTCACAGATAACTGGAGAAGAGATTTGGGGAGCAGAACCTTGCAAGGCCAACATGCCCTGGTAACCTTGTCAGTAATAAAATATAATGCTGACATTCCCCAGGTAACAATATCAGAAATATCAAATTTGGGTGCAGATGTAACAAAACTGGGACCAGTGAGGAAAAAGTCATTGGGGTGAGATGTTTATCTGGGTGGAGACAGGTGCAAGGAAAGGAAGGTACTGGGAGGGTGAAAGTAGGGTTGAGAAATTGAAAAAAGGCATAATGGTGTATGTGAATCATGTGCTTGGTGTTACCAGGGGGTACCTGTTGAGCTACCCTGCACTTATTGGTCAGTGCACCCTAAATCAGGACAGCAAAAATTGTTCTAACTGTAATGCTTTTGTGGTGTGGAGGATGGTGGGGGAGGGATGAGGTTGCTTTCCACAGGCACAAGGAGCTCCCAGATAGAAAGACTGAGCATCCTGTTACTGCTCTTCAGGTGCCTGCTCCTGACCAGATGGCAGTCGGCAAATACTCACCAATTCTAACGCAGCTGACATTTCTTAAATGTACAGATTCTTGAGTACAGAACAACCTTCTTTTTCTTTTAGGTGAGGTCCTCCAGTTTTTCTCTAATATTAGGGTTGGCTGTTGCATTAACACTTAGAGTAGCGTGCATCAAATAGTAACCAGTAGTTCTTTTAGTAACAATCTATAATTTATGAAAGATAAGTTATGGTAGCCAATGCTGGGAATGGTTGGACAAGAAAACATTGGAATTTTGATGAGCCAAAGTTCCCACATGAGCAGACAAGCAAAATTTTGACAAAATAGCAACAGGGTAACATCAGCACCTCACAATAAACCCTCGGAACATTCTCACTAGTTTTCCAGCTTCACTGATCAAATTTTCTTCTGTGGTGCCTTCATAATATTGAGCATTTAAAAATATAACAAAACATGTTATGAAGACATTTCTTTTCAATAGTATATTCTGAAACTTAAATTGAATTTAAAAAAAAGAAAAAAAAATTGACAGGCTGTTACTAAAGCTGGTTTTTCTGCAGTCTATCCTGTAACAAGACTTTAACCTTGACAAAGATCCATCGAGATTAACCTCTAGAGAAACTGATATCATATGCAGCATCTTTAGCCTCAGGTTAATGGGATAAATAATGGAGGCAAATAGGTTGGGTAATGAGGTGAATTTTAACATTTTAATATAACAATCAGATCTAACCAATTGTCAGATCTCTCTACAGGCTTTGTCTGTCCTGGGACTTGTTATTTTTAGCACAAAATGTAGTCAGGAATGCAAATTACTGGAGTAAGATGACAGGATAGGGCAGAAATAGAACACAGCATGTATCTCATGTAGTTACAGAAAATGAATACCTGAAATCTGCAACTACTCTTTTCACACCTGTACCTACCAGAGTGAATTGCATAAACAGCAGCTGTTCCAGCCTACCAGCTAACAACTCATAATTAACTCACCTGTATAATTCAGTCTTTACTCTGCTATCTACTAACATGATGTTTAAGATAATGCTGAACAAACAAACAAACAAACAAACAAACAAAAAAAGAAGTTTATTGTAGCAGTTTCCTCATCACTGCCTATAATTTGCAGTGTGTAAAAATAAGGAATTTCATTCTGGGAAAAGTTTCTAAAAAAGTTACAAAATCTAAAAATCAAAGTTTCAATCTGCATGTAATTACTCATTTTGTTTGCTACATCAGTATTTCAGAGCAAGCTCCTATAAATAAGCTACATTGCTCCAACTGCTTTTAGCTACTGATCCCCCAGAGTGGTCTCAGGCGAACAAGTTGCTGAAGCTTTGACAGCACACAACAATGAACCATAATTTCTGCATGCTGAGCAGAGGAGATCCATAGCACAGAGTTACCGAAAAAGAACAATAAAAATACAGGTACTTCTAAAGGGCTGAGCAGCAGCAGAACTTCACTGAGAACTGCAAATAGACTCAGATCCTTGCAATGACTGTTTTAACTAAGCTTTTACTTTTCATAGGATACTATAATAATTGTAGTACTAACAGAGAGTAAAAGGCTCTTGTGTACTCTCTATATCATTAGGGAATCAGAATGGGTCATGCTCTAATTTGTATAGATAGAAATTAAGGCGTCTTATGTGCAGCTCTGCTGACGCTGTACAAGGATCATGGATCCAGAATGAGAATGGATATATGTAAGTGTGCTTTCATTTTTTGGCTAATGCATTCACCTATAAACAAGGACTTCTGAATTGCAACCCCTGCTTCCTAAGATGCTTTCTGTTTCTTTTTTTTTTTTTTTTTGGTCTTGTTTTGTTTTTCATTGGGTTGTTTTACATGCTAAAAACTACATAAGATAGTATGTATCAGTCCTAGGAAAAAAGACTAGGTTATAGCACACATCATGGCTAGCTCATAACATTAACTAATAGATTGTTTTATTAACATTCCTTCTTCGTTGCTTCCTTCTGGCTCTTTCAGTCTTGAAATTCTTTCTCACAGAAAATACTTAGCCATCTTATATCCTCATACTCTACTAAGGCAGGGTAGACTCTGAACGTGCGTAGTAATTTCTGCCCTTGGTTAACAGATTCAGTCCTCCTGAAGGACACCAGAAGTACAACTTGTGGGAGGAAGACTGCATCACAGTTGATGAAAGTCCCCAAAGCTGCATTAACTACACAGTTTCTCAGGGGAAAGAAGAGAAGTTTTCTCACAAGATGATTGGTTAACTGGGAATGTAGGAGACCATTCTATATATGGTAAGTGTGCCTCCAAGGTACAAGAGATACTACAGAAATACTTAACTTACTTTTCTGCTTTCATATCAGTTCGAGCATCTGGAAGAGTGTGATGCCTGGGATTACAGCACAGAATCCCAGACCTCCACTCTGCGCACAGCATGTGGAACAAAAGTATGCACAGGGATTTCAGCATCTCTAGCAAAGACTTCAGGGACTTGAAAATGCCTGATTACTTCTGAAATTTCAACATTTCTCTCTTCATGTCCTGCTCCTTTATTGCCAAATTGAAATCGTCATCCAATACTCAATAATCTTAAATTCATATTGATCAATGTATGGCATCTGAAGACAACTTTTTAACACATAATCTAGTTTTTCTTCATGCCTAGTCATTTTTGTAATTTGGCTTTCTAGTTATCACATCCCTGACTATTGATATGACTACAAGTTTCTCACAGTATCAGAACACAGTTCTGTGCTATGGGACCCTTACTGCTGATATCCTCTTTATCTGTCTTTCATGGGAGAAGAGAATAATTATTCATTCTTTTCTTCATAACTTTCCCATTCTTCCCTTTCTTTAAGCACCCAAATGCAATTCCTTTCGTCTTTCCTGATAGGTTGTGTTTTCTAAACCTCCTATGATTCTTGTCTTTCTGCTCAACTCTCCCTGGTGTACTTATGTATATGCATGTGCCTAATTATGATTTTTCTTGTCTTTAGGTTAGGTCTGCCTAAACCATATACTGTATTTCATGACAACTAAAATAGAATAATTCCCCCATAAATATTATATAATTCACCTAGTTTTTACATTCTAAATGCTGCTTTTTGTAAGAGTATCCCGTTAGCTCCTAACAATGTGTGATTCTAGATTTTATTTTTCTGTAGTTCTGCTGCTTGCAGTTCTTCTGCAGCTGTTCTCCACTTAGCATCACACTGTAATTCCTTTGCATTGTACAATTAACTCCAGTTCCACTGTAATAACTTTTACTTTTTATGACTAAATATCATTATGATGATTTCAACATTTGTATTTGATTTACAAAAAATAGTGATTTCCAATAAATGCAATTTTTGAGTTATAAAGTTGAATATTTTCAACTGTATAGCAGTTTTAAATTTCCTGAATTTTATCTTTTTTGTTGTGACCTGTAACAAAATATATTTTTACTTCAATTCTTATGTATGAAGACTATTTAAGGAAAGTTTCTGTTTGAAATGAAATTTATGTATGTGTGATTCTATTTCATCTTGATAATTTTGCCCTTTAAAGTGTATTCTGAACCTGTCTGTTGGAAAGTCCCATATTTTATAAATACTCTGATGTTATCAGAAAAACCCATCAAATATAATGATGAAAGAAAGGTTTGTGAGAGTTTCTGTTTGCCTAAAGCTTTACAATTTAGGACAATATAATTAACGTCCTTTATTTCGGAAAGAAATAACAGATATAGCATATCACACATAGTAGAAATCAATTTATGCTAGAATTGCACTGAAGTATATTGTTTGCTACACCGAGAGGAGGTAAAAAGTAGTTTTATATGTGCATTTAGTTGGATTTGGAAACTAGCCAAAACAACTCTTTCGGTATTTATGATTGTTTAATGTAATATACTTAAAAGGTACTGAAACTGTGCATTTAAGACTATGTATAAGGTTCAAATTTCTGATTTTAAGGTATTGTTCTATTTAGTCTCTAATTCAGAATTGAGCCAATGCAAACATATACAGACTCCCTGAAGGCAATTAATACAAACTTTTTGAGTTAAGTAGGCTTTAGTTCAGCTGTCTACAAATAGGCATCTAGTTCACCGAGATCCCTTCAAGTATCTGGCCTGACCTCCAGATACTATTCGAGAAGGTGCCCAGAGGTTGTGTGTCACAGCCAACCACTCACTGACATCTGACACTCGGCAGCATCTTAGGTGGCTCTAGGCATCTGCATATGAGCGCTTGAGTCAAACTCTTATTTTAGGATGGGATGATCACCTCTGCAGTGACTAGAAGTGAATAACTTAAAGTATGTTTTTAAGGGGCTAATTTTGGGGGCAATTAACTTTATCATGAGAAACTCTTGGCATGCTAAATAAGCATTCAGTAGCAGTGTGATGGAATAATTTATAGTATAAACCCCCAGGAATAGTATCTGCATGTATTTTCATCAGAATTTAACTTTACCTTTGTGTCTCTAATTGAAAAGGGAGGGTTGAGGGAGGTTAAATTTAAGCCTTTGTCTTCTCCATGAGAAAGTAAATTTTAATGTACATAAATGGTTTGCTGAATGGATATCTGTATGAAGAATAGAACTAGTAATTTTGCTATCAAAGTCTTAGCAAAGAGAAACTAGAATCACATTTCTAGCATTCTTTCATCTTATAACCTAAAACACATTTTATATATGTATATATATGTGTATACAGTGAAACTTTCTGGTTTCCATCTGTGATCCATATTTACATTTCTGTGGTTTTGTTGTTGTTAGGTGAATTAACATTTCCAATTTTATTTTGTGCTTTAGTTTCCACCTGAAAACTCTGAGAGAAAAATCACCAGTTTTACTTAATTTCCTGCTGAGTTCTTTCAGTATGCTACCGGCAGAAAAACATTAATCAACCCAGATATACTCTTAAAGACACTGTCATGCATTGAATTCAAGACTCACAATACTCAGGAGACTTGCAGCCCAACCTCTTATCTCTTCTTTTTCCCTCTCCCTTGTCACAAGCTGAAACAAAAGCCATAATGCAAAAGGTTAAAAAAGAAATCAAATAACAAGTGAAGTCATAAATGTGACAAGCCAAGCCAAGACTACCTTTTACTACTCTTCTAAGAAGCCTTTGGGGAAAATTGCTGAAGGCCTTCAGCAGATGACAGTAAAAATAAGGTTGGGCTACCCCCTAAAGGAAGCTAACAGGAGCTTTTTTTCCTTTTTTTTTTTTAATTACTTTTTCTTTTCCTTGACAGGCAAAGTCTGCTCACTCTTCCCCTCATGACAAATAAAAGGGAAAAAAATTGCAACATTTTTATATTAATATTCAAAGAGAAAAATTCTTTAACCAGGAGTTTAGAACTTCCTGCTGGTTGTTTTAATGGGAGGACAATACAACTGAACATCTGGAGCCCTCTGAATTTGAAGATCATGGGCTAAGATTCAGCTGGTGGTGAACTGAATATTAATATTAAACAACACCTGGAATTTCATCAGTATCACTGTGCTTGTGGAATTTTCATTTGCAAAACTAAAGAATGAAATCACTGAAATAATTTTGGGAGACAGACAGTTTGGATGGCAGGCTACTGAACTGTTGTTATCCTGCAGTTTCACCTCCTGAGACAAGAAATTTAATTCTGTTTTACTCTTGGCTTTCATAGGTATTCATGTACTACAGAAGAGCTGTTCATAGATGGAGGGGGAGGGAACCACAAAAGAAGCTGGGTATACTGTAGTACATACAATCACATTACACGTCTATTTATCCCCACATGTCCATGTTTGCTTTGTCCAGTTCTCGTTGTTTCCAAATTACTCTCCATTTATAACTCAGAGCCTCAGCTGGAAGTAGATGAGGTGAAAACAGGCAGGGCATGAAGAACAGAAATTCGTGAGTGAAGAGAGTTTTAATAAACAAAAGGCAAGTAATATCAATGCTTTAATTTTTAATTGACTGCTGTGGAATAAGGTCTGTAGCAACTAATTCTTCCACCTGTAGTGGTGTACCTTAGGTATTTAAATAGTACCTACTGGGCTTCTGTCTTGCAAATAATATTTTTCCATCTACCCATGTGTTGCACCACAGTCAGACTGTGACAGATACTGAAAAACACAAGTGGATTTCACAAATAGATTAATAGCACTATGTTTTTCAGAAAATTTTATATTCAACTTCCTGAAAACTTAGTGCAAACACTAAATTAAAGTGCGTGTTCTGACTCATTTGGTCTGCTATAGCAATAAAGAATGTAATTAGTTATTTATAAATCCAGTCCTTTATATAAAGGACAACATTTGTTTTCTTTAGCAACAGCTTAGATTTAAAGCAATAAAAGAAGTTAAGTAAATTAAATTGATGTTTACATATAATTACATAATACATTGAAAAAAGTCAGTGCTGTATGTAGATACCAGTAACTTGAACCACTGAGTATATCAAATAAAGTTCAACTATAAAAGAAGCCATTAGACCAAATCATAACAAGTTGTTGACATGAGTATGTTGTTAGGAATACGTCATTAGCTGGGAAAAATGATTTTTAAAGACCAAAAACCAAACGAGAAACTGATTTACACACAAGCACACACACACTGAATTAATACATTGACACCCAGAAAACAGATGTATTCACTACACAGTAGAAAACTATTTCACTGAAGGAGCCTATATATTCTTATTTTTTGCACTGATTTCTTATTTTCTCTCTTGTTATTTTTAGCATTAAGGAAACATGTGTTCCGTCCAAAGATTAGTGTACAAAAAAAAATTGCATAAAGTATTTCAGTTGGCTGTTCTTTGAAAGACTTGTGCTGCTACCTAAAGAAACTGCAGATATTAATAACTTAGAGACTGTGGATCATGGCATTTCACCGTGGCACTTCCCTATCTTTATTTTCTCTCTTGTGTGAGTATTGAGCTAAAGAGGAAAAAAAATATCTGTTACTGAATCTAATGCATACGAGGTATTCCATAAAAAAGCAAACTAGTACTGTGCTTGTTTGAAGCTTTTATTTTCAGTTATACTATCGGAACACAAGCAAAGGACATTATCTAAAATCACTCTCTGAAAAAAAAAAAATAAAATAGCTTTTGTCCTTACTGGGTTCACCAGGTGTTTATGAAAATAGAGCACTTTATTCTCCCCCTCTACTCTGCCCTGGTGAGGCTGCACCTGGAGTACTGTGTCCAGTTCTGGGCTCCCCAGTTCAAGAAGGACCGGGAACTGCTGGAGAGGGTACAGCAGAGGGCTACAAAGATGATCAGGGGGCTGGAACATCTTTCTTATGAGGAAAGGCTGAGGGACTTGGGTCTTTTTAGTCTGGAGAAGAGAAGGCTCAGAGGGGATCTCATCAATGCTTATAAATACTTAAAGGAAGGGTGCTGGGAGGATGGGACCAGTCTTTTTGCAGTGGTGCCCAGTGATAGGACAAGAGGTAATGGGCACAAACTTGACCATAGGAAGTTCCATCTAAAGATGAGGAAGAATTTCTTGACTCTGAGGGTGGCAAAGCACTGGAACAGGCTGCCCAGAGAGGTGGTGGAGTCTGGAGACATTCCAAACCCACCTGGACTACGTCCTGTGCAACCTGCTCTAGGTGTCCCTGCTCTGGCAGGGGGGTTCCCTTCCAATCCCTGTGATTCTGTGTGACTTTTCATATCAGAGTTCATTTAACTGAATTTGTGTACAGATCTTTTTCAGCTATCTAAATTCCTGGGGAAATAGAAAGGAGGAATTGGGGTGGGGTGTAAAACTTGGCCTCTTCACTAGTAGATATAGAAGGTCAACAGAACTACTGCATAGTAGGCAAATTAGTAAAATCAGGAAAATTTAAAAGAAACCTTTAATGAAATTCAGGAATGGCTAAACAGTAAACATGACTTCCACTCCTCTACCTCTCTAAAACCACATACAAATAATAAAAAAAACCAAAACAACACAACCAACACTGTGGTTCAAGGTATTACTACATGGGGATCTCCCCCTTCTTGGTTATTCATGCTATAAAGTACAACTAACATCCAGCTCTTTTGACAAGACTGTGCAATTTATTACAATCCAGAGTATTTTGGAAGGGTTTTGGAGGGTGCACTGAAGATCAAGAACACTTTTTAGCTGTTGCCATTGTTCACCAAAAGTACAAATTCACTGTTAGGACCCAACAGGTGAATTCAGAATCCTGCTGCTGGCCCAGAAATATTAAGAAGTGGTGTGATGATTGTGCCGTTCAAAGGCATTTGAAAAAATACTTTACAATACCAAATTGTAAGATGGATATTGTCTTCACTGTCACTACAACCTGCCATCAAATAATTCAGTATTAAATTAACCTGAATTCCATACTGTGTTTTTCTGTCAGATTTCACAGATATTGATCCTATGCCTCGACCAGCACTGGATTGTCCTTCCTGTTAATCTGGTGATATGCTCCGGTTCAATGATAGCTGGTCTCAGTCTTGGTCCTAACATATTCTCAGCAAGTTATGGGAACAGACATTACAATATGACCTCTACACAGCACGGAAGCTATTACATTGATGTTTCTTTCATCTTCTCACCTGCTTTGTTCTTTTGCCACTTCATTATTTTTTTGATTTTTTTTCTGATAGTTGTGACTAGTTTGCTAAGAACAGCAGCATGAACAGCTGTATGAACAGCACTAAAGTTTTTGCTTTTCTTGGGAAGCTAGGGGAAAAAAGGAAGGCTGAAGATCAGCAAGTTGGTTTTTATGTTTGGGTTTTTTTTTCCCACTGAAGATACAAGACCTCCTCTCTTTTTGAATATTGGATCAAACAATACCTTGATTTGAGAAATAGATATCTGGTAAGATGGGTGTCTTTATTAACATCCTCCTATACACTAGTTTCATTACCTATAAAAGAATAATTTAACTGACCAAAATACTGTATATCTGAAATCATCAATGTTATCTGAAGTGATTAAGACTTTCAGATCTTTCTTTTGTATTAACCAAAAATAGTTATAGAATTGAGACAGAGCTAGAGTCAGGTCAAAGGGGAAAACCTACGGAAGCAGATGCTGCCTTTCAAATAAGGTCAATTGTATCTCTAGACTGTGGAGGTCTTCTAAGAAAAAATAAAAAAGCTAATTTCACCTTCTTTTTTACTTGGGCAGCATGATATATAACAGTTGAGATCCAGTTACCATTTAAATTCCTGCGCAGACAAGTTTCTTTTATAGTATCCTGAAGATAATAGTCTTACTTGGTGTTACATAGAAGCGTTTAGCAGTCATTCCTACCTTGTAAGGCACAGTGATCTTGACTGAGGAGTGAGCAAAAGACTGTACAAGATTTCTACAAGTTACTTGCTCTATTTAATTGAAAAAATATATATTTCTAAATTATTGTTATTAATGAATGCTTCGTGCTACTCTTTAGGTGTTACTATTAAATACATGGTGCTGATTTGGATCTTTGCTGGCATATAATAATTATTCCATAGCTTTCCATGGTTATTGTCCCATTTACTCAAACAACAAGCTGTAAGACAGAAACAATGCTTATGACACATGCAAACTGGACTAGAAGTACACAATTTTAAGAATAATTTCCTTTAAAGTATACTGCCTTTATCTTCTACAGCTATTTATCTTTTTTCTATTTTATACCATCCACTTCTTCTTCTTCTTGTATTCAGCATTATCTTTTGAAAAAGAGGGGGAAAAAAGACAACAATTGTTGTTGTTGTTATCTTAGAACTCTTCTGAACTTTCCATTTCTGTCTTCTTCAATGAAGTATGGGGTTGTTGGCACCTTGCTAAACATTTTTTGGTGTCAGTGATTAGGTAGAATTACGCCTATGTTATTTTGTCCAGAAAACAATGGGTTGAACAAAAGGCAACTGCAATATACTTTTTATTTTCTGAAAAAATTATAGCTAAATTTCTACATTCTTCCAGAGATCAGACTTCCAAATAAAGTACTAGATTTACAATTCGATTGCACAAGCTTGTTATTATATGGCCATCTCCAGAGTTTGCTATAGCAATTAAAAAGGGAATTTTTTTGCAGCCAGTAGTGTTCTCAGCAAGCAAAAACCACAAAATCTTCAAGAACCATGATTGGTTTTGTTACCAAAGCAATATACACCATAAATTAATTTAGTTGGGTTTTTTTGTCTGCTAGTATGCATAAAATTATGTCTAACTTATCTAGTGGTGTCAGCTACAATTTAAATCTTTATCTTAGGCTTATCAAAATAGTGAAAATAACTAGATAAAATTAACTTAATTTTTAAAGGTCCATAGGAAAGACAAAAGTAACAGTCTTGTAACAAATATAATAGAGTCTTGGGATGCACAGTTACACTATACGGTTGAAAAACTTTCACATCCTTCCTGTCCTGCAGGGAATTTCCTTCCATGTAAATCCTCTTAAACAATGATCCTCTTTAAAAATAGGCTCAGTAAAAGCTGAATTTCAAGGCTCTTATTTTAAAGGAAAAAGCATACACTCCACTGAAAAAAGAGTCAGGAATGTTGGAGGAGTGGAAGAATTCTGGCATTTTAAGAGAGGGGAGCTCCAGTCCAATGTGATCAGAATTATGTCCCCACTGCCCCTGTTACTTGATGACTGAGTAGATGTGTTACGTCAGCCAGTTCTGATGTTTCTTACCTTCTCTTTAATCCTGTGTCATTGGTTGTCTACCTCTTATATCTGAAAAAATTGCAATAATACTATTATTACATATGATTTCTCAGGGATAATCAAGATTACAACTATCATAGAATGGTAACTCATTAGGAAGTTTATTTTAATCCACCAGCAGTGGAAGTAAAAGTAGTGTTACTGATGTTGCTTTAAGGTTTTTGTCCTTAATTGTCTCTAAAACAACATGGAACAATGGAACAATTATTAATGGTGGGAAGAAAATAAAGTTTCTGAGTTGCTAATAGGAACTATGTTAAAAGAATGTGAATCTCATACATGTGAACTATGAAATTTTAATTTGGTTTTCCACTTGGCTAGGGAGGAAACTGCTTTAGTAACCAGAGCTGTAGACCATGATAAATAACTCATTAGAAGAATGTCTGACTTAAGTAAGAAATACAGTTGTTATAGATTAAATATATTGTAAAGAACTACGTTTAGAGGCAAATTCACTTTGAAATTACAATCGGAATTTCTTCTACAGAACTCAATACTGAATCCAAAAATAAATTAAAGATCAACCTAAATAAACAAGATGAGCTAATTAATTTAATAACACTGTAAAAAACACATAGCTTGATAAAATGCTAACCTAAAATGGAACAACAGTCCTCAGAGGACAGGGAAAAGAATGAAAACCTTCTTAAAGCTGACTTCTAAGGCTTGGATATGTGAACTTCATTGTCCTTTTCTTTGAGCATTCATGCTCAGGAACAGTGCCATTAGGTACTGTAAATGCTCCTGTATTATATGAAGTTACAACCATTCAACATGCTCGAATTATGCCCTGTCCACCTTCAGTTATAGTAGTCTATAATAACAGTCACATGCCATTAGTTCAGTAATATGTTTGTCTCATTCCATTACAGTTCGAAATATTTCACCGATTCTCTGATTTCATGTCTTTCTCATGTTTACCTAACAGTTATGAAAATAGACTTATTCCATTTGTCACCACTTTAGTACCCAGAAGTTTTACACATTAATTAATATTGTAATTAATGAATTATTAAGTGTAGTTTATGGCATTACAAAATGAAAAAAATAAAGTGAAGGAGTCAAATTTCAGAGCCTTTCCTTTCAAAACTTGAGTAATTTTGCTGTTTTATTTTGGTATTTCATTTTATATCTTTTTTTATTTCTTTTTCTTTCAATTACTATTTTTATTTGCCCTAGCGATAGTTCAATACCACTTGTGTCAGGGGTATGGGTTTGAAAACCAACATATGTTCTTTCCATTCTTATTTTCCGTTATCTATATAATTGGTTTGGCATTTATTTTGCAATCAGGCATTATGTAAGTATCTCCCAGTATTCTTCTCTGGTATCTTATTTTAAAACTGTTCTTATTGCTGTTCCAGTTGATACAAGAAGAAGAAATCAACGCCAGTGAAACTGATGTTTTTCTTAAAAAAATGAAACTTAAATTCTACACACACATGAAAAGCATTTCAATAGAAAATTCCAACAAGATATTCAATTTTGACCCTCTGAAACATAAAACTCCCTGAAAATAACCTGCATATTCTATTTGTAACGGCACTATTTGTTGCGGTAACCATAATATTCAAATGTTGTTCTTTTATGTAGCCAAAACCAGACCTTGGCTATGAGGTCCTTCATATGATCAGTTTTTCTTTATCTGAGACATTGGTAGTATTCCAACAGGCTAAAGAGAGAACATGAAGCAGATCTTAGGGGGTGTGTTAGTAACCTAGTACGAAGTTACATATATGTCTTTGAAGAAACATAGGCTACAGGTAACAAGTCTCTAATGACAGAGCCAGTAACAAAGTGGGGAAAAAAGTCAATCCGTGGCCATAAAGCTGTTGCACTGATTGATTTGTGTCTACACTGCTTAGGAGAAGTTGTTTTACTCTCTTTCAGAGAGCTAGGTAGAGTGGTCCTAGGCAGAGCCAGTTAGAGAGACTCAGCACTCGTTTGACTTTTATGAGCTTGCACAGTCACATCCAGGATTTTTTAAATACAGAATTAGTTTATATGGGTGCAACATAATTTTACATTTGAAATCTTTTAATGAACATGAACGCATTCTAAGCAAAAAGGTCAGAATATGTTACTACAAAAATACAATAGGCTATTAGTATTATCTATCCAACTATGAAGATAATAACTCTCATAGTCCAACTTATCTAATTGATACTGAAAAGTCTCAGTAGTAATACCATTAAAATTGCTACACACAAATACTCAAATGTCTACACTTTTCTCAGATGTTAAACTTACACTTCCAGTGCCCATCTGGGTAGCAACAGTCCTCCTCGGGTAGTGCTGACAGCTTACTCCTGGTCACTGGCATCCTGCGCTCTTTGCCAAGAGGCATATGAGGTTGATGGTGGGAGTTTCTTCCTCAATGATCTTAGGGTTGCTTGGATTATTTCCATACATTTTCTAATGCTCTTCTTGGATGTGCTTTCTTCACTGGTTCCAAATTTCACATTATACTAAGTTTTCTGCTCTAATATCTTTAAAATCAATTTTCTTGACTCACAAGATTGTCTTCTTTTAACAAGCAGTAATTGACCTTTCTGATTCATGGTCTACGGTCTGGGTCCTCATGCTATCATCATCTGTACTCTTCTACACCCCAGTTTTACTCAGTGGTCATAGATATTTAACTCTGCACTGAATAGCTGTGTCATTTTTGTGATCTATTACTTACAACAGGTAAGTACAACCATGAAGTAGCACAAAGCTAAACTAAAGCTGAAACAATTTTAGACTATTATCACCTGACCAAATTAGCATCAGAGCTAAAACAACCTGAAGTCAGCTCAGGTCAAGACCTGTTCAGACAAGTCCTGAGCCAAATCCTGCATTATGAGGTTGATACAAAGTCTGCAGCCTTTCAGTAGTAATGGCAAAATCATAGAATCATAGAACGGTTTAGGTTGGAAGGGACCTTAAAGACTAGATAGTTCCAACACCCCTGTCATGGGACAGGACACCTCCCACTAGACCAGGTTACTCAATGCTCCGTCCAGCCTGGCCTTGAACACTCCCAGGGATGGAGCATGTACAGCTTCCCTGGGCAACCTGTTCTAGCGCCTCACTACCCACACAGTGAAAAATGTCTTCCTGAGATCTAATCTAAATCTACCCTCTCCCACTTTGAAGCCATTACCCCTCATCCTATCACTACATGACCTTGTAAAAATTCCCTCTCCAGCTTTCTTGTAGGCCCCTTTTAGATACTGGAAGGCTGCTGTAAGGTCTCTCCAGAGCCTTCTCTTCTCCAGGCTGAACAACCCCAACTCTCCCAGCCTGTACTCATAGCAGAGGTGTTCTAGTCCTCTGATCATCTTTGTGGCCCTCCTCTGGACCTGCTCCAACAGGCCCATGTCCTTCTTAAGTTGAGGGCCCTAGAGCTGGACCCCAGATGGGGTCTCACCAGAGCAGAGTAGAAGGGCAGAATCACCTCCCTCAACCTGCTGGCCACGCTTCTTTTGATGCAGCACAGGATGTGGCTGGCCTTCTGGGCTGCAAGCGCACATTGCCAGCTCATGTTAAGCTTCTCATATGCCAATACCCCCAAGTCCCTCTCCTCAGGGCTGCTCTCGACCCATTCTCTGCCATATTCACTGCACTACAAGAAGAGCAGAGAACCAACCTTCAAGTCACAACAAAACACCTGTTCTGTTTCTACATGAAAGCGGACCCTCATTTGTTTAATGCTGCCCATAAAAACCTTCTTGAAAGGGAGCTGGTTTAGAATAACTTTATCTTGGATATGTGTGTAATCTGTGGCAGGTGCCCCTTCCCACTCTTTTTTTCTGATTCGTCTAGAACAAGAGGGAGGCGGCCCTGTTTCCTGTCCTAGACTCTGCAGCTGTTGTTTGAATCAAAAACAACCTACCAGATTACCTGGTGGGATGGTGAATTCAGAAGCCTAACTTGGACAGGCTGCCAGGAGGCTGAGCAGGACAGTGAGGTGCTTCACGTCACAGGTGCAGTTTAAGGGTATCTCAGCCATGGTTTATCCACCACCTGGATAAACTGCTTGCAGAAAACTATCATCTGACTGTTGCAGAACAGTAATACACTAACTTTTCATTATTTATACCTATATTGACAATCAAAAGAGTCTTTCAAACTTATTTATATATTAATAACCACAGAAATAATAAGTAGCAGTGAATCAGTAATGACTTTAGTCTAATAAAAAAGTTTTCATCATATTTTTAAACCAGTTATGCAATAACAGTATTCTCAAAGTCATGTTTTCCTTAACACCAGGAGCAAAAATAAAAACAGAACCTAAAATACTCAACACACCAATTTCCTTTTTATTTCATTTTTATAATCACCTATAAAGGAAATTTTGGGTTAAATATTAAAAACTTCCAGAGATTTTTTTGGTTCATTGAAGATACTTCAGATTTTTCCCATTTGTGAGTGTATGATGTTATAATCTCAGCCCAACGGAACTTCAGATTTAATAGCATCAGGCCATTTTACTATACAGTACTGCCCAACACACCAGATTCCTAAAGTAAAAATCTAATTCTTTCAGACCTTCTAGTCTCTATATTTCCTTCCTTAATTGTTCCTAAAGAAATGACACCATGTTCTGTGTAATAGAAAATATCCATACTGCCTGTGTTGAAATAGCAAAATACCTATGAAAATAAAAGAGTAGTAATGATAGTTTGGTTAAAAAATAAACAGAAATGCATCTTGTCTTGCATTTTTTATTACTGCAGCTGAAGGTGGATAGTATTACCAGGTAATTGTAACACAAAGTTCTGAAGTACTAGAACAAATAACATTCAAGTATTTGTGGAAAAGGTTAATAAGAATAGGTGACAGAATAGTTAAGCCAAAGATTTCTGAAATAACTCCTCTTCATTAAGAATAAATTCTTTTGACTATATATTTCAGATTGTCTATGGTTTGTTAAACTGCCAGCAGGGTTCATTCTTGTAGCTATACAGATGACTGGCCTCAAAACCTAATTTAAAATTGATAATAAAGTGTTGTAAAATGACAAGGAGACTTTACAGTCTAAATTTAAACACCTGCCTTTATTATTAAACTCATTCTCTGGACACATAATTTTTTTTTTTTTTTTTCTTTTTTCTTTTTTCTTCCTATTGACCAAATGGGGAACATTAGCTTCTAACTTTAGGAGCTCAGAATCACTTTTAAGTTAAATGCTCAAAGCAGCCAGTACGTGAACAACTTATGTACTGAACATTGTGTTGATGTGTTTAACATTTGCCTTTATAGTCAGGCATCAGATTTGAATCATTTGCCCATTCTCACTATGGCATTATCATCCATGCTAGGAAGGACTTGCAGCAACTGTAACTTTTCTTAAAACACAGAAAAATTATTCAGTGATGCTTTCTGGAAAGTACTGGATATCACAAAGTATTCCTTATTCTCACTTTCACACAATCTTTGTTTTTCAAACAAAAAAATATACACAATGCTGTATTACTCGATTGGTGAGTTTATTCATCTTGGAAACTATTATGCAAATGTTAAAAAAATTGGACTGCAAGACTCTGGGACTACGGGCAGGCTGGATATCTATGCATTTGCCTTTGTCTCCAAACCCATTTGTCCCTATTTGACCACTGATTGTGGTAGTTGACTGGAAAATGTAGGAAAGGGATATAAATCTGCACTTTTCCAGCAAGGTTTTAATTCACCTTTCCAGAATTCAAGTCAGTAAATGGTGCTTCAGTGCTAGCCTCTTTTTTGTTTACTTAAGAAGATTTCTGTCTCATTAGGAAAAAAATATGTTAATGATATGAAGGCCGTACTTGTGCACTACCAGTTTTCATGTCTTATGTTATATTTTTACTTCAGTATTTTAGCAGTTTAAGAACAGCAGTAATGGACAGATGCATTTTAAAATGAAATTAGTGTTTTAAACAGATACCACAATTCAGTCCAATAAATGTAGTCCAAAATGGTGATTGAAGGGTCCTAAACCTGAAATTGGAGGAATACAAGCAGTTCTATTGTCAGCTTTAGCAGTGAAGAGCTCTTTCATTTGCCAATAAGAACAGACATCTTAGTCAATATTAAATCTTGTGAATTGACCCAAGTTGTTAAATGAGAAAGTACCTTAAATGTGAGAAGTGACTTGAATAAGGTCAATGACAGTTCTCATTATCTGCTAGAAGAAAGGTATTTAACATTGTGTACTTGAGACTTTGACTTCTTTTTTTTTTTTTTTCCTGGTCATTACTTCTTAGCTTTACTTGATTTCACTATTATGTCATTCATGATTTATTGTAGTACTGATGAAAATAATGATGCCCAGATACATTATTTATTGTCAATGTAACATCAGGAAATTATCCTTCTGTGTTATGTAAATCGATGAGGAAAAGCAAGAATACACTAGAAATTAAAGGTTTACTTGAAATAAAAAATGGAAACTATTACAGTCCTAAAATGCTTGTTTCATAATCAAATCACTTCATCTTTATATCTCAGAACAAATTAAGAGTGGCTGAAATACAGGAGGTCTTGAATAACTGAATACAGAGGAGGGGGAGGAGGATGATGATGATTATTATTAAAATGCAAACAAAACAAAACAAAAACCCTTCTGACTTCAAAAAGCTTTTCCTTTTTGTTTGGGGAACCTTGGACTTCTACTGTTTCCTCATTATCTGCTGGCAATACATTCCTTAGAACTAGTATTTACATATTGACTCCTAATTATTAATTGGAAATAAGTTTCTAATATCACAATCACAATGATCTATGATTCTATAAGGTTAAATTTTGTAATAGATATTTAGATTGGAATTAAAAGCAGTATTAAGACATGAAAATAAACCTTTTGAGGTTACTGTTTTGCATGTATAGGACAAGTATATTTGGAATATACGTAGTCTATACAGTTTAATATCTTGTCTCTGCTACCTGCCAAAGACAGAAGGATGTATATATCTATATTAAGTTCTTCACTACAAAACTGAAATGTAAACACCAGTTCACATATAGACTTTTATTGAATGTTTCTACAGTTCATCTGGTAGAGGAGAGGAGAAAATAAAAGCAAAACCAAAACCATGGCAAAATGTAAATAAGCAGAAGTATTAATTAATAGGTAAATCCCTTCATCCTTTTAAAATATGAACAATACGTGATTTGGATATTAAAATCTCGGGATGCAAGAGGATTATTTTAATTAAATAACTTCCAAGTGGAGATGACCTTAGTTCAATGTATCAATATGGTATTGTTTTCGTGGTATGGGACTTATTAACTCTGTCAGAAATTGACATGTCATTGTGTTTCTTTATAGGAGCTTATGTTAAATTTATCATCAGAGTCAGGTTTCCCAAGATAATTTTATGGACTATATTTTTAATAGAGTATCCAACAGCAATAAAACATTTAAATGTTTTGCACAAGGTAGAACTCTACTTTAAACTTGTTCATGGACCGCATCATTTAACTGTACAAAGGTAGTGCCTTTAAAATGTGAGAAAGAGTGCTAGTTCTCCCAGCATGTGTCCTTATATAACCCTTGGGGGTGGGAGCGTTTCGGGTTTGGTTTTTGGTTTGTTTGTTTGTTTGTTTGTTTGTTTGTTTGTTTTTAAATGTAAACGTGTAGTATCGTTTGCAAATAGTTCAGGATAACTCATGTTTCCTTAATCATGCCAGTGTCTCACCTCTGGTCACGGGACTTGAGGACATGGTTTGCACTTAAAAGTTTTATTTCTGTCAAATCTCCATGAAGGATTGCATGCATATGTGAAGTAGGTTAGCTGATTTCAGAGAAGGAATGGGGAGACAGTTTGGGAAGGAGATTCTTTCTAGTCATTGATCTTTTATTTTTTTTTTTTTTAAATTGGACTGTAAGAAAAAGACTGTAGCATCTACCATCAAATTGTCTCCAGAAAAATAACAAAAACTTCGGCAATCACATCATCCATACTTACAGAATAGATTTTTCTTGTGAGGTTATCAGAAGTTCTAAAGGAGGAAATAAGTTTGAACATGAAAACTGAAGAGAAACTACAATGATTTATTTGTACGTTGTATATCTAGAATAAATAAGTCTTTAATAAAATTTTCGTGTTAAGTGCAATGACAGCCCCTCACTGGTTGTGAGGGCTTTAACTAGGAAAAAAATTGTTCGTGTAACTGTCATTGAGGTCACCTGGAAGGGAACAGTCTGTGTTCATGCTATTGAATGTTCTTGTCCCTTTGCCTTTGGCTTCTAGACCAGTCTGCGCACCTCCAAACCAGGTATCAGGAATTTGTAAGCTAAATCCTGAAACACGCCCACAAAGCCTTGGGAAGTGCTCTTTGGCCTGCAAGAAAACTATACCGGTGATTCTTCTTACAATTTAATAATACAGAAAATGGCATTCTGTTTTACCAAAACAGACATAGCCATCAGATGCTCTCACTGTGCACTGCAAAACATGGCTGCTGACACAAAGGGAAGCCGTATATTCATGTGTGTGTGTGTGAAGTCTATTGACTGCCTGCAGAACAAGAATTGTTTCGTCTATATTGGCAAGCACTGTCCATCTATAGAGTGAAACAGTTAATGGATGGTGCTGAGGGCTTGACATCCAAATGTTTCATGAAGGGCTTGGTGTTGAATTTGCTCCATGGACTGCTCTTCTTGTACCATGAACTGAGTGGCCTTTTGCAGCTATGTGTATCGTTGGCATACATCTTCCAATTTAGACACATCTGAAACTATTATTAGCTCAGGATTCTGCCACATTCTCTATGCACATCACATCTTAAATACCTACACTTACTAAGCTGAATTTTATTAGTTCCACTGCCTCACAAAACACAAGAGGGTGGATTTCCCATCCCTCACAACCTGTCTGCAACTCTGTGTTGGGTGGTGTGTGTGTATCTAGTTAAAAACATGGTCATAAAATTCTCAGAGGCCCTTATCATACAAATGCTTGTTCAATTATTATTTACAAATGCATTAGCAAAAAAAGTAGGCCTCAGCATAATGGTTGAAATTCCTTTGCTGTTTGTATTTTTTCCGTTTCTTTTCCATTTTGCCAATGTGTTATGAATTTCCTTCAAAGTAGCTCAATATGTGCTGTATATTCATGAATAAAGAGATGTTGTTAATGTGATACCTAGATTCTGATTTTTCTTCCTTTACTAGTGGAAAATTATCATTATTTTAACTATATTTTCTTCCTTTATTAGTGGAAAATTATCATTATTTTAACTATATCAGCGAGGATACTCAAGGAATAATAAATAATTCTGAGAGCACATAGTGTTCTAATACTTTGCATTATTTCTTCTCTTTAATTGTACATTACCAATTCAAACATAGACAAACATTCTGGAAAGATCGACCCAGGTAACAAGGTTCTATTTTAAAATTTATAAACAGTTTAAATCTTATTTATGCAGTTCGTTCCAACAACTTAAGCTGAGTTTGATTAATTAATTGTCCCAAACACAGAGCAATGAAGTCATCATGAATTAACACTGAATTCTGAATTTAACTAGGTGATTTGCTCCACTGTGACAGGTAACTTTTGTACAGATATTCATGGGCTGTCCTAGGCTTGTTAGTTTGAAGACTTTCTAGCAAGCTCGTAAGGAAACAAGAAAATCTAAGTTTTTTCTCCCTATAATGACAGGCAAATACTGAAAATAATATGCATCTTCAGACATACCAGAGAAGACATTTTTTAATTTCTTAAACAGTTTGAAAAATTCTAGAGCATGAAATAAAAATTTGAATGGATTCTAGTGTTTATTAAAACTACTGAAAAATGCATAGAATTTCTAGACTTCAAACAGATAATTTAAGTAAGAAATTTAAGTAAGATCTAACTTTTTTTGATTTAAATATCTTTGCAATGGAAGCACTAAGAGAAAAAATAAATTTTAAACCCTAGGGAGTTTCATGCATATCAGTTCAGTTAATTACAGAACAAGAAGTCGGACATAAAATATCACATCAAAGAAATGAACACAAGTTACTGGATAGATTATTTCTGTACTTCTGGCTTCCGGTGTGTTTCTATGGGTTTATTTCATTGTTTATGTCACTGTTGCGTTAAAAGGAATGCAGTTTCAATATTTGTCTGTCAGAGTCCCAGAACTTTCACTGATTTGTCTATCAGAGTCCCCGCAAAGGACTTTCACTGAGTCAGATTCACAAAAATCGAAATTGGCTATTTTATTGAGAGTGACAGAACAGATTCGAGATTGCTGTTCATAAATTCACTGACTACAATAGCACTATTAATTAAGGTTAATATTGCGAGCAAAAGTAATGATAATAATACAACAACCCGGGCGTAACATTCACCAGAGGGTGAAAGGCGCAGCGCTTACCCAGAAGGCGTCCCTGCCTGGGGTGGAGGAAGAGAACGCAGCCCGTCGGCTGGTCCGTCAGGTATTGAGATTCTTCTCTCCCAATTTAACAGTCATTTTCTCTGTCTTTTATCCCCAAAATTACAAGGTTTCTCTCCCTTAGGTGACGTATAGTATGGTTTGGGTGGAGAGACGAATGCTATAGTCATATATGTTTAGCATGATCTCGATAATCTTCATTAGCATATGCAGGGATGTCAACTTTAATATGCATTTCACAGGTAATGAGGCAGAGGTCAGTCATCAGGCATGATAGATAGCCTTTCGAAGAAACAAAGAACTACACAAGTTCCTGTTACCTTGTCTTCACTGACAAAAAGCAGAGCTGTCCTGCCTCCACAAGGCTCCCTCCTTATCTGCATCCCACGCTAGCCAGGAGAGTCTCCACTCCCTCGGCCCGCACAAGAGACAGTAAAGCCAGTCTTAATTGTTCTTTGAGCAAAGAGACTTCACCTCATTATCCAAATTCCACAGTCACAGATCTGTTCAGTCACGAATTTCATGATAAAAAACACTGTACCTAGGCTTAAGTAAGCCAGTGGACTTATGAACACACATTTCAACAAGACATTTCACGATACATTTATAATGTTGTCAAGAGCGTTACATGATACTTGTGAACATTCCCATGAAATTATAATTCATACACTTCTCAATGGGGAGAAAAAGTGGGAACAGAAAGGGCTTTTAATCTAGGAGAAAAATCTAAATAAAATGTAGTGTTTGGACAAAAAACAGAGAAATCCACATCAGAAATTAAGCTTCATTGTTAAGCATAAGGACTGGGAAAAAAGTTACTGACAACAGTGGAAGACTCTTTCCTGATGCCATTGCAGTCAAGAAGGTTGTCTTTTAGGAAGACACAAGCTATTGCTGTCTCCTGAATCTAAACTGTACAGTTGATGAATACAGAGGCAAGCTGTCATCCATAAAAATAAGAATCAAAACATCAAGGTGTTCCTATTACGAGCTCCTGCATCCTATTAAAGATAAATAGGATCAGCAGGGCAGGTAATCGTTGAAGTCTTGATTCATTCTGGGAGGAGTTCTTGCACTTAAGGAAAGTACAGAAGAGCTGCAAAGAACCTATATTAAGGTCTGTCTTTTGCTAACTTGTGCACTAGGAGAACCTCTTGTCATCATGTTCTCTGATCATTATTAACTTCACACAAATGTCTGGTTATAGAAGCTGTGATATTCAAGACAAGGCAGTGGTTGAAACATACTATCAAATAATATGCTCAACATATAAGGAAACAACAAAATGTAGTGATTTTATTTAGTTTAATCTGAAGCTCAGATACTGATTTTTTTAGCCAAAAGCAAAACAAGGATTTTTATTCAGAGACAGAGTCCCTAAGTTGTTAAAGTCCTCACCTAAAGCCTACTTCCTCAAGTAATCTTGTGGAAGGCACCGAGTCAAATGATAGGGATTGCCTGATTTAATTCAAAACATACACTGTGCTGAGCTTCCCGGTAACAGCTAGAAGGCAAATATTTGCAAAGGCAATTGAATTAGTGTTTAAATGCCAAACATTCAATAAAAAGTATTAGAACCATTATTGCTGCTAGAATATGCACTGCTGAAGCAATTACATTGTAATACAGTGCATTTATACTGTAAACATAAAGAAAACAATTTTTAATATATTCCTGTTACTTCCTCTGGCTGGGAGGATTTCCCATAAATATCTGCAAAGCCACACCACTGATCTGCTTGAAATCCCTCTTGAAAGTCATTCTTTGACTAGAAAACAGGTTCTTCAGAATAGCTAGTCCTGATGCTGAATGCACTGACCCACAGGCAGACCTCTGTCACTGCCTTGTGACTTTCCGATTCTCTGCTCTCCACATGTCTTTATCACCTTGCTCAACTTAACACAGAGTGTACAATATCTTTGCTAGGGGTAGATTATTCTTCAGCTTCTAGGCAACATCAACCAGTATTTTTAAGTGTTTACTTTCTGGATTACAGGGTTAATCAGCTAATGCCAAGAGAAATGGAGAAGGCGACTAAGAAAAATAAACCTATTGTTGGCTGACTTAAAATTTGCTACTCAGAGGTCTGCTTCTCCAATGGAAATATTTTATGAGTCTGCAAATCAAAAAAGGTTGGAAACCACTGATCTAGGAGAATGATATTGTATTCAACGACTTTGATTCATCACCTGCAAGACTAGGAAGCAACGTGTGAACAGACTGTGCTCAGGACTGATTTGTACTGTATGCATCAGACTTCTTGTATATGGGATGCTCAACTACAGTGAGTCATAGCTGATGTATGTTATGACCTCTTCAAATTGGAAGCCTGCTTCCTGGACATCCTAACTTCGTCCCTTAATATTGTGCTGATAAGCACTGAATTAATAGTAAGATCTGTCTTGGCCAACCACATCATTACATAATGAGGTTTCAATACTTACTGGAAATTAAAAGTCTTTCTTCACATGAAGATTGTGAGGATAAACAAAACATAAAAATTATCTAGAAAGTTGCTCTTTCTGTAATCTACATGGAAGTTTCCTGAAAACCTGAATATGGGAAAACACAAATATCAAGCAAGAAAGACCTTAATTTTTTTAAACTGACCCCTGCTACCCCATTAAATCTGGGAACCTTGGCTGTATGATGCCATTTTAAGCAGGCTGACACAGAAATGTACTAGAAGAATTTTGTTATTTTATAATCCCTAGAAAATAGGTAACTCTGAGTTATGGATTAATGTCATGTGATTTTGCTTGCTTTCTTTGCATTAATACTATCATCATTTGCAGAAAGTGTTTTACTTTTTTTGCCCTGGTTTTATTTTATGAGCAGGTTGCTTCCACAAATTATCTCACTTGCTGGGTAAGATGACTGTTAGTTGTAGCACCAGAAAGAATACAAAACCAAGACAGTAGAGATTTAGGCTTGAATTATAACAGAACTAGAGTCTGATAAAGCAATTAGGTAGCATGTGTCAGGATAAATCTTTTTTATATAAGTAGTTGTAAGTACTTCAGAGCTGCTTTGTTATGCAGAACTACTGATGAGTTATAACTGTTTATTTATTCTTATATTAGCATTTCTTAAAGTACATTGCACACTTACAGGCCTAGGAGCCATTTTGGTGATTTCATTGCATTTGGCAACTTAGAGACCTCTTCTTTCCTCTGTTTTGTATGCGGGGTTACTTTTATACAGCATTTACCTCCCATTCTTCATATTAAAGAAAGCAGAAAGGAAGCTCCAGTCATTCTTTGGCCATGACCATTTCAAAAAAAGTAACTGATCATCGTAACCCACTTGATCTACTCTCTACCCTTGTGACACTTGGGACCGTTTGAAGATGGTGCACACTGAGAGTATAGAACTGAGTTCACTGAAGGGTTAGTTGCTGTTATCTTTAGTAAACAGTTGCCAGATCTGCCTAAAACAATCACAAATTATTACAGCTCTGCTGCACACTAGCTGAATCTGCCATATGGCAGTACTGTGGAAATGATCCAGACATACTAAGGAGTTATTTCTTTTTTTAGCTTCCTCCTTACCCTAATAAACCATGTTTATTTGTTATTTTCACTGGCTTTGTTGTTATATAAACATAGTGGAAAAACCTAATGTGTTTTATAAATTATGACTGCTATAAAGCAAAGGTTCTGTTAGTAAGTGAAGAAGTATGAAAATTTAACTTTACTTTCTGTTGGGATTTCTGGCTTTAATCTCTTCTGGGTTTAAGATATCTCCAACACTAGACCATGGCATCATTCTTACTCAACTTATCCCAGTAAATTAGGCTTATGTTTTTTTTATTTTTGTCTTAAAATCACTGGTGTACCTCTGCATCAGTGTCTCAGAATCATGTGCTCTTAATGTGAAGACACTCCGGGAGGTGAAAATTTTCCTTCCTTTACTGCTTAGCTCTATTGAGCGTGATATTATGCCCCATGGGTTCTTCTGCATTTATTCTGTTCAGTTGGATAGTCAGATAAGCTTTTTAAACATGCCAGTGATGCCTCTAGCTGTTTGGCCCTACACAGGAACTCTTTTGGAAGTTGTCTGGAAACTGTGATTTGGAGTCAATGCATAGCCCAACTGCAGACAGCACAAATCTTTCTCTAGGTTCTTTCTGCCACTTTTATTCAAGGTGATTACTATTAAATGTTAATTTCTGCTTTCAGTGACATATTTTCATATTATTAAAATGTATTTGAAATAGCAACAGATTTTAAATAATAATTTTCACTTATAGAACAGAATGTTTCATTCATATAGTTCGGATATATTATAATGTCTCATACAGTTTCTTTTACAGATGCTAAAACTGATTGCTTATGTCAGTTGCTGATATCAACTGAAAACTCACACAGGTAATAAACTATAACTGGATATTTAACTAAAATAAAAGCAGATTAGAACTACAAAACTATTTTGAAGACGGAAAGGGTAAATTCATACCACCTTCATTCGATCTGCTGTGCCAGAAGTCTACTTGTCCTTGTTAAAGTTAATGGAGAGAAATAAAGGCAAATTCAGGTAATCTCCTTCAGGAAGTAAATCTCTTTCCAATAATTTTATACCATGTTTATTCAGTAAATCTGTTTAAAAAATATAAAAATTGTTGGTTTAAAATATTTCTAAAAATTAAGAAATTAAAATCCTTTGCTTGGATTCCCCATCCAAAGACATTAGTCATAAGGTAAAGAAAAAAATTAAGTGGCTTTTTTAGACATGTTGCATCATTCTGGGGTTTTTCAGGTTTTGGGGGTTTTTTGGTTGTTCAGGAAACTGAACTTCTGCTGAACTTAGACTATTTAAGTACAGACCATTTCATATCCTCTTTCTTGTTCTTTTTATAAGCAACTTGGTCACTTTTAAAAATTTTACTTATACACATTCTCTATTTTAAACTTTCAGTCAAAGAAAATGTTCAGTTAATGTAGAAAATAACACAAGTGTCAACTTTCTGGCTTTTATATCTTTTGTTGGTTTTGATTTATTTTATTTTTTTTTAATAAGATGGATAGTGAATCAGCTCTCTTTCTGTTTCTCCATGTCAAGCTTTCAGCTGGAGCATTATAATCCAGAGAAGGTTATTTGGAAAATAGCACAATTCTTGACACTTTCAGATCTAGTACAGAATTCTTAATTTGAGACCAATGTGTCCTAGACCTTAGAAAAGTTAACTTGTCAGTGTGTGCTGAAACATAACACTACGAAATGTTCCATTCTTTTGTCTTTTGAAATTTATTTTGCTCCAGTAAAAAAAAAAAAAAAAAGTGAGTTTTTTCAGATGATGTTTTTAGTAACAGAACCAGCTTGGTACATTCAAATTCAGCTGATATTTCAGAAATCCTAGTAGGACAGACATATATCAACCTCCTTTTTCCCTCTACCATGGCCGGTTATATCTGGCATTTAATTCAGTACCTAAAACCTGCAATGTTATAATTTGAAGGGAGTCAGGGTAAAACAATATTATGAATTAAATTTTGAGGATAAATTTGGTAACATATTCCAATAAAATCCATTCACATAAAAATGTTTGTTGCTCAGTATTCTTCATTTTTGCATAGGTGGTCTGACCGAAAATGCACTGAAGTAAAAAGCTTCTTACTGAACTTGCTGGGCTTTAGATCAAGCCATGAAGCCTTTTTGCCTGCAGAGTTTAAAGTACCTTCCAAAGAAAGGCATTATTCATCATCATTACTTCCCTTAAAAAAAAAGGAGAAATAGATAAAGACAGGCACCTTATCCAGACTCACAAAGCAATTAATGATAAAAACTAAGAATAGAACCTAACCTTTACTTGTATAGTCATGATAATAATAGTAGAAGTAGTAAGGACAATATTGAATAACGGTAGAGCACTGCATGATACACGAGTCCTGGATAATTGTGCTGTGTTTTCATTGAAGATGTATCCAGATGAAGGAATAATTCATACTGTATTTTTATATGTGAGTCTCTTGGATTTTGTCATGTTTTTTATTGGAATTCTCTTTCATATTTTTAAAATAAGTAGATGAAGTCTAATCTGTCTTTATAGCAACACTTTTATTTTCTACATTTCTACATCAAAGAAAGGCAATGGAAAATAAGCTTTGTGTGCAGTGTGGTCCTGTATTCATTAATACAGTGTAAATAACATTGGTCCTTATCATATCAGTCCTTTAAAAACAACTTACAGAAATCTACATTGCAAATTTATTATTTATTACTTCTTTTCCAACAAAAATTTGTTCTGTGTGTGCATGAGCATGCATCACGTATACTGATTCTTCACAGCTGTTTCTCAAATCTTATACTTCCATTCAGCTGGATTTTTCTTGTTGTAGATATTACAGAATTATGAAGTCTTAGAAGCCCAAGATTTAGAGAAAATAAAAATCTGAAATTTCAGTACTTCATAAAGGACTCTGGCCAAATTTTGCATAGACTTTGACATATTTTCATGTGTAGATTTGCTTGCTTATACCACTGCTGCCTTTCTGTCTAGTGGGAGTTTTAATGGATGTATAAGAATTGTACGTAATGTTCCACAGCTTCAGGTGGATAACTGATGAGTGCAGCTTAACTGAGTGTACTCTGGAAGATAATTATATAAAGACATCCAGACGGTTTCTCAGGGTTCAGTTTTCTCCAGCACATGGTCCTCAGCATGCTGGATGAGAACCACTGTTAGTTCAGTTGGGCCAGCAAACTGAAAACATATTTTGATCCATTTACCCACTGATTCATAAAGGAAGTGGGCAAGAATCCCTATACTAAAGATAACTAGGTATTATGGCCTACGTCACACCTTCAAAGCCTAAGTAAGTTGATAATACTATGTCATTGAAGGTTTAACTTTGTTACTAGTACCTGCAGGAGACATGAAGTTGATTCTGTTCAACAACAGATAAGCAAAACTATGAATAAATGAGATTTTATCAGATCTTATATATTTCTGTAGGGGATTCTGGGATTCTGGCAGTGTTCCTTGGGTCCTGTTGCTACTTCGTGATGAAATTAAATCAAGTCTTTGTTTTCCTAAGTGATATGCAAAACTAATGTTTCAATTAACTCAGGGGGTTCATTACTTCCATTTTGGACTGTCAGCCCTCATTTCACATCCTTTTCTAGTCGTGGGGAATTTTCCAAAATTTCCTGATGGAGCTTAGATGCTCTTTCATTTATGATCTAGATAAGTAACATATTCTTTGTTACAAGATTAGCTATTCATCAGTTCAATCTTATTATGGACATACAGGTTTTTGGGCTGTCTAATACTATCTAAATAACAAGCTTTCAAGTTATTGTGTGAAAATATTGAGGAAGTTACACGTTAAATACACATATGCGTGTTCACATGTGTAAGTGTTTGTGGGTATCTGTGCATGGAAGACTTGGGCTTAAAATACTTCAGAAAGGCAGATGTATAACAAGGAACTATTTCTTGTATTTTGCACAAAGTTTATATAATTTTTTTCGTATTCTCATAAATTTCAAGGCAGATCAGTACACTCTACTGTACTGAATTTCCTTTTTAATATGGCCGTCTGCTGTATCAGAAGACACAGATATTTCATTTTGAGTTTTCACTTTATTGTTTCATTGTAACAAAGCAAAAGAAAATTAAACAGCATTTCAGGGTGGAAAGTGAAGGTCGCCTTAACTGAATGAAAGCAGAAAAAATGCTTTTGCAGAATGTAATTTGCAAGTTGACCAAGTTGTCTCTTTGTCCTCGTAGACAGTCTCAGAGAACCTTTACCATTCCCTGGTAGCGGAGCTCTGCCTTTCAGGAGGTGGAAGAAGTTCTGATCTGAATGGAAAGACGAGGAGTAGAGTCTGTGCAATCACATCAGCACTATCATAGTATGTAAGAATAAACCTTGCATTGAGCAGCACACTAAAGGCTGCCCCACTTTTCCTTTCCAGCAACCCTTTTTCTGTCTCTGTATCTAAACTGAACCACAGCTTTCCCCAGTAAAATGATTCAAACATTGCTTTAGAGAACAGTTGAGTGAGGGACTCCAAAAGGAAAGAAGAATGCAATTTACTATGAACACTTCGTTTACTGAGAGAAGGCTCCAGGGGCACCTTCTAGCAGCCTTCCAGTACTGAAAGGGGGACTACAGGAAAGATGGGGAGGGACTCTCTATCAGGGAGTGTAGTCGTAGGACAAAGCGTAATGGTTTTAAACTGAAAGAGAGTAGATTTAGATTAGCTATTAGGAAGAAATTCTTTACGGTGAGGGTGGTGAGGCACTGGAACAGGTTGCCCAGAGGAGCTATGGATGACCTTCCCTTGGAAGTATTTAAGGCCAGGTTGGATGGGGCTTTGAACAACCTGGTCTAGTGGGAGGTGTCCTTGCCCATGGCAGGGGGTTGGAACTAGATGATCTTTAAGGTCCCTTCCGACCCAAACCACTCTATGATTCTATGATTCTATGAATGGATGTATTTTACAAGCTTCCTTTTCTAATCATAGAGTAGGGCTTAATAGGGTTAATTTATAAAATCAGTAATTACTACATACTATGGCTTGTGAAAATTCAATAATTGACATTCAGTATATTCATCATCGACTTAAGCAGAAAAATGTCTTGTTATAATAGTTGGTAGTGTGGATTGGGAAGACAGTTTTCCATTGTGGAAGATACATTATTCAAGCAGTCAGTGACCTTGGAAAGGCCATGTCTACTCTACTGGGGCTCGCATTTAGGGCTTGAGAAACCTATATGTTATTAATGTAGTCTGTAATTTATAAGATATCTTTGAGAAAGGTAAACTGTGTGTGGATCAAGGAGTTGAATGTAGTGATACTGACCTAGAGACAATTACACATTTAGGAATCAGTGATCCACATAGCGATTAAGCTGAGTAGGTACGTGCCCATGCTGTGCTGCACATACATACCCTTTGGCTGCAGGATAACCGCAGCCAGCTCACCATAACAGAGGAGCCTGCAGGAAGCTCCCACTCGTTACAGACAATCATGTCACCTACATAACCTTGCCTTTGTCTAACAGGGCAGAGGCCAGTTCTCCTGAGAACATCCTTTAGGAACAGACTTCTTTTCTTGTGAGAGAATTAGGTAGTAGCTTGATGTACCAAAAGGGAGAGCTTCTCTCCATGGTCAAGATCTGATCTGCTCTGCACAGTGCTCCAGGAGAAAATCCGAAGGGGCTCTGTCCAGTGTTGCACAAATGCAGGTACCCATAGAGACATGTTTTACATGATAACTGTATTCCTCCTTTTATTCTGTCTTATTAAAACACTTATTTTATTAAACCATTTATTGTTGGGCCTTTCTTACTGAGATCCAGAAAGAGTCCTGCACCAGCTCACTCTCACCTCATCCCTGCTCCTCCCACCCCAGTGCAGAACAATGTGCCTTTGAAAACCACAGGAAGAAAATAGAAGACATAGCTATGCAGTTTATGCTTTTGAGTACTGGGAACATAGAAAACATACCTGTAATTTTATAAAGAAAGAAAGAAAGGTGACTACACAAAATACCAGTTGACCATGAATTTCTGCCTCTCAGAGCATAGCTCTCTACAATCTCCACTAAACTTATCCATTCTTTAGATGTAGCTCGATAACAAAGTCTACAGAAAAAGTTAGTTCTTACTGCTTTTCCAGTTCAGACCACAATGGCCAAATTTCCAGTTTACAGTTGAAGAAAACCAATCTTAATGGTGATAATTATTTCAGAAAATTAAATTAAAATACATCACTAGAAAAAATTAAACCACCAAATACACTTGGCCACTTCTGACCAAGAAATTTCTGTAGTTAGAAGAAATGAGTTCCATAGTATCTAAAACTGAATTATGTTCTGCAGGTAAATATGGTCTTAGATAGCACTAGAGGAATAATTTAAAAAAAAATTGTAGCATATAAAGATGCAATTATTGTTTTCCTTCTCTTCATAAGTTAAAAGGTAAGTCAGGCAAATTGTAAAAGACAGTTCATGCTGGAGACAGAAGCAGGATTCAAAGAAGCACTGACAAGACTCCATTTACAAATACTAGTAACATTTGGAAAATCACAGAATCTCTTTTACACTATATGGTGTTATATCTCCAACAAATGTGAGTACATTAACCAGGTTCTCAAGGAGTTATTTCAATGAAACTAGTGGCAGTGATCATGTCATCATTATGTTCTGCTGACATACAATGCAATATACGTTATTTGGTGTGTGTTTGTATAGGTGTTGAGGCTCCAAGTTTATGGAATAACAAACAAAAAGGTTACAAAATTAGTCAAGATAGAGGCAACACAAATGTTAAAAACCAACCAAACAAACAACAAAAAAAACCCAAACAACAGAACAAAACTTTGAGAAAGGAATATAGCATAGATTTTTTACGGGCTTATTTTTAATCTAAATGTTGAACGCATCCTGATGTTACGAGTTTTGGTTTGCTATGTGGATTTTTTGCTATGTTATTGTTTGTTTCATTTGCTCATTGTTTGCTGGCTGGCATTTGAGTAGAAAAGTGTCACTGGGTTCTCTAAACATAAACATTGCTATCTGTACTGTTTTCAAACGGATTCTAGCCCTCTGTGATCACTCATGAAAGGATGAGTGTATTTGTTCTTCAGAAACCCTGGATCTGCAAAGTTAGATTTTTTTCTTCTGTATTTCCAGGAGCACTCTTCAGGCTGCTGACCTCTTCCTAAAACACATATGATCAATGCTTTTTGATCTTCACACACATGAAGAATTTTATGTTGATACAGAGAAAGGAAGTGGGAGAGGGTCAGGAGTAAATTCAGAACTAGTTCTGATATCAGAGGAGAGCCTTGTGTATGCCTAAAGGGAAAAATCTGCTTAGATTTTCAATTCCAGAAAACCTTTTTTATTTTATTCTGAATGAATGTGCATTTGAACATGTATTAGAAAAGCAATTAGTGTAGTAAGTGATAAAGCAGTTAATGAAAATTCTTTAATGTATTCTTATGACTGCAGATATTGGACTGTCTTGTAGCAGTCAGGTCTGAATTTATTTATGGTACTTTAAACCTCTCTAGTGATCACCAGTAAATCTACTCTGCTTATCAATACATATTTTAGTTTAATAACACACCATGCACAAAGAAAAAAAAAAATCAATATTTTAATTTGTCTTCATCAACGACATGTTAGAGTTCCTATTAATAGGACTGTTCTATAAAGCTCAATGACAGTGCTGATATAAAAACTTCAACTGGCCAGTGCAGGTTTGAAAGCTGATATTAGTTTTCTGTGTTGCATAATCAATGTCTGTGGGATGGGATTTCTTTTTTTTTTTTTAAAAAAAATGTAAAAAAAAAAAAGGTGTGTAAAACTGGTGTATACGATAGTTACACACCAGTTATACACCTGTCTGTTATATACCAGTCAAAACTGGTGTATAAACATGAGGTATGCCCAATTGGCATAGCATACTTTAATTAATGGTAGAATCATAGAATCATCTAGGTTGGCAGGGACCTTTAATATCAAGTCCAACCATACACCTAACACTGCCAAAACCACCACTAAACCATGTCCCTCAGCACCACATCTACCTATCTTATAAATGCCTCCAGGGATGGTGACTCAATCACTTCCCTGGGCAGCCTGTTCCAATGCTTGATAACCCCTTTGGTGAAGAATTTTTTCCTAATGTTCAATCTAAACCTTCTCTGGTGCGACTTGAGGCTGTTTCCTCTTGTCCTGTCGCTTGTTACTTGGGAGAAGAGACCAACACCCTCCTCTCTACAGCCTCCTTTCAGGTAGTTGTAGAGAGTCATAAGGTCTCCCCTCAGCCTCCTTTTCTCCAACAACCTCAGTTCCATCAGCCGCTCCTCATGAGACTTGTGCTCTAGACCCTTCATCAGCTTCATTGTCCTTCTCTGGACACGCTCCAGCACCTCAATGTCTTTCTTGTAGTGAGGGGCCCAAAACTGAACACAGTATTTGAGGTGGGGCCTCACCAGCACTAAGTAAAGGGGCATGATCATTTCCCTAGTCCTGCTGACCACACTATTCCCGATACAGGCCAGGATGCTTGGCCTTCTTGGCCACCTAGGCACACTGCTGGCTCATATTCAGCTGGCTGTCAACCAACACCCCCAGGTCCTTTTCTGCCAGGCAGCTTTCCAGCCACTCTTCCCCAAGCCTGTAGCACTTCATGGGGTTGTTGTGACCCAAGTGCAGGACTGGCACTTAGCCTTGTTGAACCTTGTACCATTGGCCTTGGCGAGCCTGTCCAGATTCTTCTGTAGAGTCTTCCTACCTTCAAGCAGGTCAACACTCCTAATGTCAATATCAATATACTGTCAATAAACTGTGACTCCACTAGTATGTGTTTTCTTTGTGGATATTTTACATTCTTCACAGTCGTGTCAATCTACAATAATAAGAAACATTTCTTTTTAAAGTTGCACCTCAGAATCTGGTAGAAGGTAGGCAAAACAATATGACATATACTTTAGTTTTTCTTTTATTTTGGGGTGACAAAAGTGGAATAAGTTTATTGGATGTGGAAACATTATTTATAAACAGGCAATTCCCTATAATCAGGATCACTCATTTGATCTAAAGAGTGAATATCTTTAAAATCAGTGGGTACAGGTCAGGTTTTGGGTGTTGTTTTTGAGAATACAGCTGCAGGATCTATTGCTGCTGTTTGCTCAATGTCAGATAAAGTATATTCAGATTCAGACCTTATTTCATATTCTCTAGTTTCTTTTTTATTCTACATCAATAAGAATTTTATAATTGGAGGGAAAAAACACAACAGCCTGTATATTAATTTTGAATTAAGATTGCTCCTTAATATCAGTATCATGAATCTGCATTTCCTTGGATATGGTAATATTACTATTCAATTCAGCTTTTTTTTTAAACTAGGATTTAATTTGGCTTGGTTCCCTCTGCAAAGTGTCTGATAACGTTATGACCTTTTCATTATGAAATTTCAAACAATGTTTTCACAAGGCTGCAAGTGACATTTCTGTCAACTACTTCAGATAAAGTGAAAGTTGCCCTTCTGCTCCATATCTGGAATATGTTTAGAAGTAACAATAAAGCCACATTTGAACATATTGATAACAAGTGCAATCAACAATTAGGCCAAACTTATTTTTTCAAAAAAATTCATGGAGATCAAGTTCAATACAAGCCATCCAGAAAAGTATGGTACATGACAGCCATGTGATATGTGCCATAAACATATTTTTAATCCAATTAGTGGAAAATGCCATCTACAATTTTAAATTTGGGGGGAAAAAAGGAAAAAAGAAAGAAAAAGCCCTAAAAGTTAGGTAAGCACTTAAGATAACTGCTGAATTCCTTGTCTTGTTGACGTATATATTCATTTCATTTTAATGACAAGTTTTATAGTTGTTCCTTCCACATGCAGACTAGGTGATCTACTAGTATCTTGCTTAATTCAGTGGTTCCAAAAAAATTCCCTGGCTGCTAATCCTAAAGGGTTTTTGTCACATGGTCCTGTGTTACTGGATAATTATTCTAATAGATACCATGAAAACCAGAATTTATGTATTTCAGAGGTTAATCCTTTGCACTGGCAATGGATTTTATGGAGATTTCTTAGTTTTAAGAGTTCCTGAAGGTTCTGTAATGATAATTCATACCCTCTTCTGGTGATGTGGTGTCCTTGTATGTAGAGGCCTTCCATTAGATGATATAATTTATCTGAAGGGAAGATTATTCAGGACTTTTATATAACATGTTCTACAACAGCTGCAATTAATCCTGTTGAGTTCTAGAGCTATCAGACAATAGGAAGGCTTCTGTTCTTGTTCAAATAAGATAGGGGAATAACACTGAAATGAAGACAGTACCCTATAAGTATCAGAATCTACTGTGAGTTGCTAGGATTAAAAAAAGACAGTCTTAGATAAAAGCGAACTAAGATTCAAACTTCATCTAAATCCTGAACTTCATACAATGAGGAATTCATTTGATAACTACATTGATTAAACTTACAGAAATAAAAGGAAAACTGTGTTTATCAGGACCAGTCTGGATAAGTGGAATTTTAACTAAAAATCAAGATTACATGTACTTTTTCACTAAAGGAAATTACTGTTATACTACTATTTTTAATGCATCGATTGTATTTAAGATATGATACTGAATTCAAATCCTTGTGAAAATACTGGAGAAGATGTGATCTAAAATAAGGATACACTTTCATAAAATACGTAAGAAAAGATGTAAAAAATTTTGAAAATTTAAGACTATAATAGCTATTTTGGATAATCATTAAAAAATAGGTTTTGTAATGCAACGGACTATAACATACTAGAACTTTCCACATAATACATAGATACCTTTAACTGAAATAAAAAAAATTACTTGCATCAACATATAGGAAAATAAATAAATAATATCAATGACAATCTAAGGAAAAGGATATGACTGACAAATTCATTATTAGTTTAAGAAACAGCAAAGAAAACATAAGGCTTGTGTTTTAGCGGAAAGAGCCTTTTTTCAGCACTTTCACATGTCAAAGGAGAGTTCATTAATTCAGAAGGGTTAGACTTACTCCAAGGGTGCAAACCAGGTCTACATTTCACAACGGTGCAGCATGCTCTTCCGGCAGTCATGAGGTTGATTGTCTATTCATTCAGACAGCTTGTGCCATAAACTACAGTTTCTCAGCAGAATTCCTCTCCCATTTCAAAATGACATTTTAACTTTTGGATATTTTAAGACTCTTTTTACTACTTTATTTTCTGCTCTGCCTATTGATTTTTCTAACTTTTTGACAGAAGATTTAATTGCCTTTTCTTTCTGCAAAATTCTTTTAAATTACATTCAGACCACAGGACAAATTTTGATCTCCATTATACAAAAATACAGTAAATCCGCTGAAGTTAATATAAATGGATTAGATTCATACTGTATGATTCTGATCAAAAATAGATCTGTTGGCTTTCAGTATTCCAGCTTTTAAGGCACGGAAAAGCACAATAGACCAAGTTAATTCCCAGTGGAACTACACTAATATCTGCTGAGTTCTAGTACAAGAAATCAGACATTTTCTTTAAAATCTTTAATTAAAAACAGTATTTTTTTTTTACTTCTCTGAAACATAAATCTTAAAGTCTAAGAATTTTGAATGTATGACGATAATTACTGTTATGAGTCTGCCAGCAACTCTTAAGGCATTTTCTTAACTTCAGAGCATGTATACATAATTTTGTATCCCAAGCTTTGGTTCCTTATTGATCTAGTTCAAGTGACCTACTGAATAAATTTTTTTACCCTCTTCCACATCAGGTTTTTTCGTATTGGTAAAAAAGTCAACGGTGTGAAGGTCTATCCTAAAACACAGGTAGGACTATTTAGGATAAGCACTTGCATCCAAAACCTGGAAAATGCTCCAAATATTAAAGTTTAGACATGCCTGTAGACATGCTTGTTCCTTCTATTTATGGTTCAAAATTTTCAGATATTATATTTAAAAAGATAACTAAGTAAAAAAAGATAACTAAAAAGTCACTACTTGAAAAAGAAATAAAATTAATTACTTGGGTCTTAAAAGATTAAATCTTTGTTTTCCACAGTTAAAATTGAGAATGTCGGGGGGAGGTCAGAATCTAACTAGAAGTTTTTCTATGCCTGAGATATTAATAGGATCATAGAAATGTTTGGGCTGGAAGGGACATTCAAAGTTCATCTAGTCTAGCCCCCCCCAATGGACAGGGACATCTTTCACTAGATCAGGTTGCTCAGAGCCCTGTCTAGCCTGACCTTGAACATTTCCAGGAATGCGATATCTACAGCTTCTCTAGGCAACCTGTTCTGGTGTCACACGACACTCATCGTAAAAAATGTCTTCCTTATATCTAAGTTAAATTTACCCTCTTTCGGTTGCTCCTTGTCCTGTCACTAGAGGCCTTGGTAAAAAGTCTCTTTCTGTGTTTCTTGTAAGTCCCCTTTAAGTATTGAAAGGCCTATTCTCCAAACTGAACAACCCCAAGTCTCTCAACCTTTCTTTGTAGGTGAGGTAGCAGATACATAAATGGAGCACCTTGTCGTTTAAACCCAGCTGACAGCTAAGACCACACAGCTGCTTGCTCACTCCCCACTGATGCGATGGGGGAGAGAATCAGAAGAGTAAAAGTGAGAAAACTTGTGAGTTGAGATAAATACAGTTTCATAAGTAAAGCAAAAGCTGCACATGCAAGCAAAGTAAAACAAGGAATTCATTCACTGCTTCCCATTGGCGGGCAGGTGTTCAGCCATCTCCAGAAAAGCTGTGCTCTACCACACATAACCGTTACTTGAGAAGACAAAATGCCGTAACTCCAAACACCCACCCCTTCCTTCTTCTTCCCCCAATCTCTTCCTTCTTCTCTCAGCTTTATATACTGAGCATGATGTTATATGGCATGGAATGTTCCTTTGGTCAGTTGGGGTCAGCTGTCCCAGCTGTGTTTCCTCCCAACTTCTTGTGCTCTCCCAGCCTACTTGCTGGTGGGGTGGTATGAGGGGCAGGCCTTGACTGCTCAGAAACAACCAAAATGTCAGTGTTTTACCAACACTATTGTCATCCCAAATCCAAAACAGAGTGCTATACCAGCTGCTAGTAAGAAAGTTAACTCCATCCCAGCTGAAATCATGACATTGCTGTATGCAATACTTCCATTATCTTGCTCTTTTCTAGCAATAAGATGTTGAAGCTTTTAGAGTAAAAAATCCGTAGTAATAGTGAGATTGTCAATGCTTAGTCTGTATTTCAAAGCTATTGTGCATGCTTGACACTTCCACAGCAAGAAAGAGCAAGTCCGTTAAAATTTTATATAACATTTTCCTATCTCATATAATTACTGTTTTGTGCAAATATAATTCTTCATCTTAAAACCACTTATAAGTTATTACCTTCTAAAATTCCACTTTCAGCATGAATGCACTTCTCTGGGTTTAATAATTCTGAAATGGCTGAAACTGTAGGATTATATTTTAGGAAACTTCAGTATAAAAAAACTAATGAAAAAATAGTTTCATTCATCATCAGTGGGACATCTGAATCAACATTAAAAAAACCTGTTTCAAGTCAAGACTTATTTAGAACTGTGGTCTGTATTATTTATTCTTTTATTATACCTTAGTCTGGAGGTACTCACACCAAGGCTTTTTTGGCTTTCTGTGAAAAAGGTTTTGTTCTCATGGTATTCATCATAAGCTTTTACACCTGATATATTCTTCTTTATGTGAACATAAATAGCCTTTTCTTTAGGTCTTGAAAGAACCCTGTATTTGATTTAGGAGACTAAACTCTGGGGTGGGAAATAAGGAAAAAAATAATCTGTGAATCCTCAAATTATTTTCAAATTATACTCTCTGAGATGGTTTGAGCCTCTCTGTTGGGACAGCTGCATTGTAATATTTAACAATGTTTAACAAATATCAAACACAGTATAACCAGACAGTCAAAAGAGGTGATTGATTATCCCGCTGTATTCAGTGTTGGTGTGGCCTCACCTTGAATACTGTGTGCAGTTCTGGGCCCCACAATATAAGAAGGATGTGAAGGTCCTGCAATGCATCCAGAGGAGGGCAACAAAGCTGGTGAAAGGGCTGGAAGGAATGTCCTATGAGGAATGGCTAAGGATTTTGGGCTTACCTAGTTTGGAGAAAAGCAGGCTGAGGGACGACTTGATTGCTCTTTACAGCTTTCTGAGGAGGGGAAGTGGAGAGGGAGGTGCTGATATCTTCTCCCTGGGATCCAGTCGTAGGATGTGTGGGAATGGTTCAAAGCTGTTCCAAGGAGGTTTAGACTGGACATCAGGAAGCATTTCTTTACCAAGAGGGTGGTCAAACACTGGAACAGGCTTCCTAGAGAGGTGGTTGATCTCCCAAGCCTGTCAGTGCTTAAAAGACATTTGGACAATACCCTTAACAACATACTTTAACTTTCGGTCAGCCCTGAATCGGTCAGACAGTTGAACTAGATGACCATTATAGGTCTTTTCCAAATGAATATTCTGTCCTATTCTATTCTATTCTATTCTATTCTATTCTATTCTATTCTATTCTATTCTATTCTATTCTATTCTATTCTATTCTATTCTATTCTATTCTATTCTTAACATTTTTCACAGAATCACAGAATCACAGGAGTTGGAAGGCACCTCTGGAGATCACCTAGTCCAACATACCTGCCAAAACAGGTTCACCTGGATCAGGTTGCACAGAATGGCGTCCAGGTGGGTTTTGAATGTTTCCAAGAGAAGGAAACTCCAGCACATCTCTGGGCAGCCTGTTCTAGTGCTCTGTCACCCTCAAAGTTTTTCCTCATGTTGAGATGGAATTTCCTGTGTTCCAGCTTGTGCCTGTTGCCCCTTGTCCTGTCACCAGGCTCCACTGAAAAGAGTCTGGCCCCATCCTCTTGACACCCTCCCTTTAAGTATTTGTGAGCATTGATGAGATCCCCTCTGAGTCTTCTCTAAACTAAAAAGACCCAAGTCCCTCAGCCTTTCCTCATAAGAAAAATGTTCCAGTCTCTTAATCATCTTTGTAGCCCTGCGCTGGACTCTCTCCAGCAGTTCCCTGTCCTTCTTGAACTGGGGGGCCCAGAACTGGACATAGTACTCCAGATGCAGCCTCACCAGGGCAGAGTAGAGGGGGAGGATGACCTCTCTCAACCTGCTGGCCACGCTCTTTTTAATGCACCCCAGGAGACCATTGGCCTTCTTGGCCACAAGGGCACATTACTGCCTCGTGGTCAACTTGTTATCCACCAGCACTCCCAGGTCTCTCACTGCAGAACTGCTTTGCAGCAGGTCAACCCCTAACCTATACCAGTGTATGGAGTTATTTCTCCCTAGGTGCAAGACCCTACACTTGCCCTTGTTGAACTTCATTAAGTTCCTTTCCGCCGAACTCTCTAGCCTGTCCAGGTCTCACTGTATGGCCGCACAATCTTCTGGTGTGTCAGCCACTCCTCCCAGTTTTGTATAATCAGCAAACTTGATGAGCATACACTCTGTCCCCTCATCCAGGTCATTGATGAATATGTTGAACAAGACTGGACCCAGTACTGAGCCCTGGGGAACACTGCTAGTTACAGGCCTCCAACTAGACTCTGCGTCACTTATCGCAACCCTAAATTTTTATATTGTGTAAAGGAGACTTTTTTTCCCCCTCCAGATATGCAGTTGCATTACAGAGGATGTTTTTGCTCAGGCCTATAGTGGTTGGGTGAGGAACCCAAAGAAGACATATTGAGGGAACTGACCAAATGCTGGATTGATACTTGAATGAGGGATTTTGGGCTTACAAAACACAATGTTCCATCATTCCCACAGACTGAATATAAATTTGAAAGTCTCCACAATATCAAGCTTTTAATGCTTCTTCAGTTATGCACTAAAACATTTTTATGTAAATTGTAGAATATACATTTCACCATAATTACCAATAAGTTATTAGTAAGTCAATGTTAAACTTCAGGTACTGTATTTTTCACTTAGGTCTCACATACAAAGCCATATAACACCCTCTGGTAAGTGTAGTAAGAAGCAGACAATTTTCATTCTTCAGTTGTTGCTTTTTATTATCAAAGTGTTGTGGAAAGTATCTGAAAGTTTCTGGTCCAATTGTCTTAGAAAATTACAGTATGAGCCAGTGATTAAAAAAACTTATCTGCAGTATTTCACCAGTATGTTTCATATGTGAACAGAGACTTGTGAAAGGAGTTGGTTTGCATTCAGATGAAGAGAAGTTGACAGTTGGTAAAGCACTTTTGATTGACAAAGCAATTTTCATAGAGTTGTTTCCTAGTAAACCTTTCTAGAAAGCACTATTTTACCAAAAGATTTTGAGATATCTACCAAAATTGGACCTATGAAAAGAAACCACCAACCTAGGCAAACAGAATACGTACAGCGGTAATCCATTACTTATCCATGATTACCAAAAAGCTCCAACATATTATCCAAAAGTTATATTGCTGATGGTTTTCCTATAGACAGATTCAGTGATAGCGATAAAAGTTGGTAAATTGTTTTTTTTCTTTTTTTTTTTTAATATAGAGAAACTTTTAGAATATCTTTTTCAGGGCTCTTCTTTTTTCCAGATAGCTGCATATTACAGAAAGCTGATCATCTGTTACATTCAGTATTTGGACTTTATATTTCCCAAAATCTAATTTAGTTTCCAAACCTAAAACTTCTCACTGAACTGGAACAGCGAAACAATTGCTTCAGGCTAAATTAGATTTGTTAACTCTTCTCAACAGAACAAGAATACAAATGATGTCTCAGAAATGGATGCAGAGTCCATATCATCATTTAAAAATAAAACATTGCCAAATTCATTAACATTTGTTTACACATAAAATGTTAAAGTAAATTTAAATTTGAATACTTAAATTATCACATTGCTATTTTTTGTGAATATATGGAGATATTCATATTTGAAAAAAATGTTTAATTTTGTAGCATTTCTATTGATTTTTCCAGCTTCTAGACAGCACTCTTTCTTTTCAAATGTTCATCCTGTCATTTCAACATCTGTATGATAACTGGTTTTGCAGCCATACAGCCAGCTTCCAAAGTGCCCTGAATTCATGGATTATACAATTTAAGAGCATACTTTTAGAGGAAAACTCACTTAAAGAGTCAACAGGGGATTGAATTAGCCACCAGAGTATAAGCAGCCAATAGTGTTGATATGAGCTGTTGCTGGTTCACTTGGCTTATCGTATGCTAAATTGCCTTGTGAATACAGTGTTTTGTTTCATACTGTCTGAGATTTTGACCTGTGTTAATAAACCCAGTTTGGGAGCTGGTTTGCTGGAATGTGGGAATGAGATTCCTTAAAGCAAAATGATGTGTGTTGAATTGCCAGGCTGAAATAATTGTTCTGTATCTGGCATTCTTTTCTTTGCTGTCGTATTGACTGTCTACACTAATAAATCTATGAGTATACTTGTGTAGCTCAACTGCAGTGGTATCATCTAGACAACTTGTTCTATTCCCATTTATCATAATCAAGTGTCATGCTTTGCAATTACCCAAGGCAAGTTCACATAGTTGAGCTCAAAATGTGATTATTCAGCAGATGTGCCTCATGTTCTGTGTGGCTCATGCTGAGGTCTTAGATTGTAATCAGTCACAGAGCTTAAAGAGAGTCCAGGCTCATCTGGAGAGCACTCTACTCAACAAGCATCTGTGAGGACAAATGAAGGGAAAGAGGGGACACTTAGCACTGATCCAGCACCACAGCACCGCACAGAGGTTGAAATGAGTTATGTCAATGATAGGAAAGGTAGAATTAAGAACAGATATAATCTTCCTTAGCCTGAGGGTCTGTATAGCATTTTTGGCAGAGATATGATCAGTGAACCATATCCTGTAAAAATCATACAGCAGTTCTTTCAGTTCATTTCATACAGGTGTAGAAAACTCACAGTGCCTTTCAAGAATAGACATGCTTTAGAAGTTAACCTAAGTTATTCTCACTGATTGGTGTCACTCAAAGTTGAGCAAATGGGTATATTTTAAAAATTTGTTCTCTATTGTGTTTGGTTTGTCTATATGCAAGAGATACCATTTGATAGAAATCAAATTGTCATAGATGGACATTATATAATTGTTCTTATTAAATATATGTGAATATACTCTATATATAGTGGATGAACAGCATATGTATGTGTTTTTGAAAAGAGGTGATGGTAAAGACAAGTTATAAGATCTTTAAGGAGGGCATTTTATCTTTTTTGCAGTTTTACTGTACTCAAAATGCCAATTTCTCAGGTGAATTCTCAGTTACTTCCTCTTGGTGTATTTTTGACCCAAGAAAATCAGATTTCCAGCTAAGACATTGAATTCAGTTTTGAAAGTCAAGTGCAAAAATGAGGGAATACTTCTCCTGAAAGGAATTTGAAACTGAATATTTGAAGTTGCAATTGCTGAGAGAAAAGGTGATTGTTATTTTCTAATTTTTGATCACTAAAAAAGAAAAAGTATTTGTCAAAAGTTTATCAGCTATGTCCTGATGCAAAATTTCTTTGGTCATTTAGTCACATGCATGCATTCAGGGAGGACATATTTATTTTGTAAAAAATTTCTGTGGAAATCATGTAGTTTTTTCAAGATTTCTCTCACTTATCAGTCCAGCTCCCAGGAGCTGTGGTGTTTTCAGACTGCTGCAGGATTTCTGAGTTTTCTTGAAGTTCTTGCAGCTAAGAGGAGTGCTTGAAAGTCTTGGGCACCAGGATTTCCCTAAGCTACCAAGCTATGTAATAAGCTGTGTAATAGGAAGTAGAGATCACTTGCCACACTTGCAAGGGCCCCAGCAGTTCTGTTTTAAAAAGTCCACAGAATTTATTGGTTTTCTATGTGAAAATATGGGAAACTCTCTTCAAAGGAAATAAATTTTATACTGATGTTTATTTTTTTTTCCCCTACTTTGTTATTGAAATGTTGACATTTCCAAAAGTTCAGGAGTCTGGAAATGGGCCATGGCTAATCAGTCCACCTTGATTAACATGTGTTCCAGGTATCCTTCCTTTCTGCTATACAAAGAGAATTAGAAATGCTTCAGTTATGAGTATGACATATTCCTAATATACCTTAGACTCTTAAAAAAAAAAAAAAAAAAGAAACAAACCTCATCTAGTTTATTAACATAAGGATTCATTAGCAGTAACTTTTGTGGTTTTCAAAAGAAATAGTACAACTTACTGAGGGGAAAGTGGAAAGCAATACCTCTTATAAAAAACAGGGTAAATGTTCCATCTATAAAACATTATGCAAGATGAAACATAAATGGATGGCTGATGAATAAGGATAATTAGCCTCTACTACAACATTTCCTGAAATTGTGGAGTTTGTTTCCCTTGCAGCTTTATAGGCCATCTGTAGCAAAATGTCCCTTTCACCATTAAAAAAAAAAAAAATCCTTTTGGAGCTTTTGGTTTTTGGTTTCCATACAAGAAAAGTATCATATTTTTTCACATTTCTTTGATCTGCAATTCATTTGGGGTGTCTGATGCTCAGAAGAGTCAATCTGGTGTTTAATTATGCTCATATAACCTTTATTATCCCCATGCTGACTAGGTGAATCTATTTTTTAACTGTAAAGGTGACAATGGAGCTTTTCACACTCTTAAACTCTGAAGTACTCATTAAAGACATAAGCTGTTTGAGGTAAAAATTCTGCTCTTTATTACTGAAACTTATCTGAGAAAGAGGTCAGGCTAAAGACTAGAAAAGAAGCAGGAAAATTTTAGATTTCATGTTAAATAATGCATGCACAGCTCTAAGGAAAATCAAGCTATGGAACAAGCTTCTAGAAAGTTTCTAGTTACTCAAGGTAGACTAACAATCTGTGGAAAGGACATTAAACTCATCTGTTTGTTCTGATCTTTATTTAGTCTCTTTCTTACGCATCAGTTATAAAATCTGAAAGACAGTTGACTAGTTCATGCGGCAGTTATGAATACAACATAGATTTATTTCTTACTGTTACGGAAAGGATGGAGACATGTTGTGATGCTGTGCTCCCCTCCACACACCCCTGACTTGACCCTTTCCCGTAACCCTGCTCAAGCGATAACCACCAGTGGTGGTCATGATGGATGCGTCTGGTCAAAGTGGCTTCAGGGGAGACATATAATGATAAAATAGCCAAGAGCTTAAGTTATGGCAATGCGCTTACACAACCACAGTGCTTGTCAGTGTCCGACTTAAGGCAAATTTAGAAGAAACTAACATCTACAGCTGGTATGCAAATATGGCTACGAGTTGGTCACCTTACTCCATAAATAGTGAACAGCCCAAGAGCTCTTTGAGTTTTCCTGCACGACAGCAGGCTGCATGCCAGGATCTCTCCTTCAGTAGGGACGCCTCTCAAGGTTACTTCTCGAGACAGAGAGATTCCTTGTGGCAACAAATTCTCAGTAAGTGATTAATAGCATGCTAAAAATTGAAATCTTAGCTAAGTGATATAAGATTGATTGCATATATATAATCCTTTAGACATAAACTGTTGACCAAATCTGGGACTAGGACTGGATCCAGCCGCATCTAGAGTCCTCTCTGAGAAGGAGTTTAGAAAGCAACGGGGTTCTTTCTAAACCTCACGATTCAATGGGAAGGTCTCCCTGAGAGTTTTTTTCCGACCTTGTCCTCTCTGCAGTAAATAAGCAAGTGTACCCTGCCATCAAATCTTATTAAACCACCGTCACATTTACTATCAAATGTTGTTAAATGGCTTCTACTTTGCTAACGGTCCAAATGTCAATTTTTTGAGCAAGATAGGATACTACTTCTAATTTTACTTCTGTGTTTATCTTAATTGCTGCAAGTTATCATTTTGTTTTACTCATAGTGACCATACCAATCAGTAAAACCCATTTGTCAATTTCTTTCCTTTTTTATTCAAAACTGAGCCCAGATCTACGGTACTACATTGTTCAACAATGTTCAACTCCTTCTGTCTGCTATTCATACATTTTGTGTATTAAAACCCTTATTTTACATTGCTGAGGAATATGTGGTTGCACTGCAACTGAGTTCTTTCCAGTCACACACTCCCAATATCCCATGGCCAACACCAGGGCTGAACATCTCTTTCACATGGTGTGAAAGTTTGCTCCAGGCAAGTAAGTTTCTGTTTCACAGGCTATGACCTGCAACGTTTCCCTTTCCATTTGCATCAGAGTTATACAAATAGTTCCGATCAGACACAGACCGGTCAGTGAACCCACTAGAAGAGTGCAATTAAGTTACTTGGTTTTTACTGTTCCTAACACTATGAATAGACTATAAAGCAACGTCATCTCATGGGACTCCAATTCTACAGGGTCCTTCCTCTCACTCTGTTTTTCTCAGTATAATGCAGTAACTTTGCATGCTTGTCAAATTTTGTGAAAATCAAATTCAGGAGCAGAGACATTTGGGGGCAAAGTGCCTACAGGAAACATAGTAAGACCTTCTTATACCTCTAAAAAATGTCATTTTAAGACAGGTGGAAAGACCTGGGAAAGCATGTTGTGATACAGATTTCTCTATTGATTTTTTTTACCCAGCTACAAAAATATCACAGCTAATTCTGTTTTAAATTCTATAGCTACACCCTGGATTTTTTTTCTTTGTAAAATCCATTGTAAAACTCATTATTATAACTGTTAAAAGATAGCTTTTAAAATTTTTGTACAAGTCTGTCTACCAGTATACTGCTTTAAATGTTAAAACTACATTCTTCAAGTGACTGTTCTCCTTTGCTTTAAAATGCAGCAGATCTCTGACAGAGAAAAAATAGAATGCTATAAGAAACCGTGCCACTTAATCAGCAGTGATAAAGCTTGCATAATGTAATGACATTAAATATAAGGCACTTGCTTTTGGTGAAGCTTAGATGGATATATCTCCAAAGTTGCCTCTTTTCTAGACTGGGGAATTGAACTAATGAGAAAAAGCATCCTTTGCTTTAGTAGAGTTTCATACTGTGGTGGATTATTTTTGGCTACTAGTCAAAGTCCCACCAAGAAGCTTGCTCACTTCCCCTCCTCAGTAGGACAGAAAGATAAAATAGGAAAAACAGGAATGATAAAGCTTGAGAGTCAAGATAAATACAAGAAAAATGATTACCAATTATTGTCGTGGGTAAAATGGACATGACTTTTGGAAAATAAACTTTTTTTTACATATAGTCACCTAAGTGAATACAAAGTTGGTAGAAAAAAAAAAAAAACTGGGCATGTCCAGAGAGCCAATGAGGTTTAAAATAAGAGCCCTCATTCATCTATTCACTGTGGAAGGAACTTAAGCACTTCAAGAAAGTAACACAGTGCACTAGGCTAGATACAGTCTGCCTATTCCCTGAAAGTACAAAGAACATATAGGAAATGTAGAAGTTCTTCATTTACTTCAGATTAGGTGCTTATTGAAGTGTCTAGGGGCTAAATTTTTCTTAATAGCACAGTGGCCAGAGCACACAGAAAGGAAATGAGGCACATCAAGGATTTTTAGCCACAGTTTTTCTAGCACTCCCTGCCTTGAACCCTTGTTTTTCATAACCATCTTGTGCACACTAGCCATCAAACGTGTCCTCATGAAGATGAACCTCTGATTAAGCAGGAAAATGAGACAGCAGAGGAAATGGTATGAGTTTTGCAATTCAGATGCTTCCTTGTGAGGAAAATGTGCATTTTGAATACATTTACATTACTGGATTCAATATTTCTACAATGACAATGGTTGGGCTCCACAAGGAAGAACATCTTTCATACAGTGACAGGTTGAGCAAGCTGGGACTGTTCAGCCTGGAGAGAGAAGACTCAGGGGGATCCTATCCATGCATGTAAATACCTGATGGAGTGTAGAAAAGAAATGATAGCCAGTTTTTTTTCAATGGTGCTCAGTGACAGAACAAGAGGCAATGGGCACAAATTAAAATACAGGAGGTTCCTTCTGAACACAAGAAAACACCTTTTGCTTTAAGAGTGATCAGATACTGAAACCAGTTACCCAGGGTGATTTAGGGGTGTCCATCTGTGGAAGTGTTCAAAACCCAACTGGAAATGTTCCTGGACAACCTGCTTTAGATGACTCTGCTTGAGATGACCCTGCTTGAGCAGTAAAGTTGAACTAGATGATCTCAAGGTGTCCTTCCTCACCTAAATGATTCTGTGATTCTGTGAAAGATGATATCCCCAGTTTTGTCCTTTGCCAGAGGAACCCTAAATGTAAAGTCTACTTGTTCTACATTTTCTTTGCCTAGCCCATGATTATTTCTTACCTGACTACATGAGAGAGTTTTTTTTCCTTGTATACTTAGGACCTTATTGTGTGTTCAGTTCTTAGTAAGTTTTAGGACTCAGATTACATTTTCTGAGTGAGTACTCTCACTAATCTTTTGGACACACTAATCTTTTAAACAAAAGTTAGAATACCACTTCCTACAGAAGACCTGATAGCATAGATGTTTCCAAGGTTTGCAATAGAAATTAGGATGAGTTCAGGTTACCTGCCTGCATAAAACCAGATCATCATCGCTTGGAAGTTAGCTCCTGTCCAGAAGAGGTGTTCATTAGTACATTAAATTCAGTACTCAAGGAAATTAAAGGGTAAAAGAGATGTGTACAATGAATTTAGGTAACTTAGATGGTTAGGTAGTTCTGGCAAGTACAGCATCTGGCTCGTGAATCTTTGACATTTGACTTCAAATGTAAATAGACTTCAGCTGCAGTGAGCAACTGCTTCTAAAGTATTGCAATATTTTATCCATATCTTTGTATTGAGTTCCAAAATATTTTTTTCCCCAGGAGAAATGATGAAAATACAAACACTTTTGACAGGTCACAATGTTGACTGTCTTTCCAGTATTGCAACTTGTCAGTATCTCAAAATAAAAGTTCTTACTTCTACAGTTCTGTTTTATAGCTAAGGAAGATCAGCAATAGTGTTTGATTTTCTTTATTGTCTATGTTATATTGCTTTTCTTCAGAACTAACTAAGACGACAGCTTTTTTTTTTTTTTT
>VFFE01008364.1:2231706-2359930 GCA_008921705.1 Burhinus oedicnemus
GGGTTAGGTTTGAAGAAACAACAGTGTGTATGGAACAATATAATTTATTAGCAAAACTTAATTGTTTTGGGAAATAGCCTCAAGTTTGCAAGTTTTGCAATCAACTCACAGAGCATATAATTTTTTTTTCCCCCACTAATCTACAAAGTTACAATAACAAAACAAGAGATTAATTCTGTGGGTAAGGTATTTGTGATCAGAAATTGTGGGACCCTAGGTCAATATTTCTGTAGCAGAGTGAATATATGGATCAGCATGTAGTACCAGGACCTAACACAGCTGGCAAAACGTCAAGGTATAGGAATAGTGAGGATAAGATTGTGAAAGCCTGGGCTTGAACTCATTTGTACCATCACTGAATATTGCTTTAAATCTGTGGAAGGCCTTACCGAAATGTCCTAATGATCATAAATCTAATTGAGAAACAAAAAATGTTTGAATGTTCTGTATCTTGGCAAATACCAAGATTTTGTGAGAAGACATACAGTGTTTCATCAAAAAAAAAAAACCCAACCCCAAAACCAAACCCAAATCACTTTATAGTCAATGTGTTCCTTTTTGATATGGAATTTCTGTCTCTCTAACACTTGTCTGTATGATGTCTTACCCTTTTGTATAAGTTTTCCCTTGAAATGTCTATTGAAATGATAAGAAAGTAAAACTAGTGATACAAAATTTAATACATATTTCCATTTCTTATTTGTTTTCATCTTAACCAGAGGCCAGATTCAACGTAAACAGAAAATGCAAACAGAGATATTGAAATGAGTTTATATCATGAAGATATATGAGATTTCTCAGCTATCTCCTCTAGTAAATTATCTTTCTTGGATCTAATTGGAATTCAACAAACATTAGCTCCGTTTTTATTTTGAAGAAACTGACTGCTGAAGGAAAAAAAAATCGATAGAGACTCCTGGACAACAAGAAAATGGGCAGTTGTCATACTGACTATTTGATTTTAAATGAAAGTATTCATCTTTAGACGGTTTGTTGAAATATAGAAAACACATATTGATTGCAGGGAATTAATTTGTAGAAAATGAAATGTCTGAAGCTTCTTCATTATTTTTACATGCTTGCCAGCAGTTTCTATCAGCTGTACTCCTATGTTAGGGTAGGCAGAAATGGCCAGAAGGCTCTGGAACAGTCTGTCATAAATGAAAGTATTATCTCCCAGAACCATTAGAAAATACATTGAACCAAACATATTTGTTTTGGGAAATCTGTATTTGTCAGTTACAATTGTCTCTATGTTACTGCTGCACCTTTTGTACTGACATCCTTCAATTTTATGCTTTTAAAACTTTGCTTTTGTGATCAATATATTCTTCTTACAACATAGGAGTAGATTACAAAGTAAGAAGGCCATGGAGTGAACTGTTGCATTCTCCATAAGCTTACAACTCTGTGAAAGGCTCTGGAGTAAGGATTTTTTATAACTGAAGTTAGTACCTGGTTGCTACTGGGAAGCGTAATCAGAAAATCATCTCTGATCGGCAAAGAAAGAAAATCAGGTAAGAAGTAGAATATTCACTGAGAGAAGCAGTGATTCTTAATGCAGAACCACAAATATTTTTTTAAGAGAAAAGAGTAGAACAAAGATACTTTAGGCAACATCTGAAACTCCACTGCAAGTGTGCAACCAAGTAGTGATTTTTGGGTTTTTAATCAGCCTTAGGATATACATTAGTGCAATGAGAACATCAAGCAGTACGATATGACTGCTAGTTCTAATCTAATAGAGTATTTACTTAGGTCTGATGGAAAAATCAATTAGGTCTATCTAACTAAAGTTAGAAATAAATTTTTAAAATGTTGGATGAATCCTTTGCCTACTTATATCAGTAGCAAAATTCTTGTTAACTTCAACAAGACAAAAAATTTAGCCTTGTTATATACATATCATACAGAAAAAAAGCATAGCTTGACAGCATTGCAGGGGTTTTTTTTAGTTCCTGAAAATCTGAAAACTAAAGAAAATAATAGTTATTTTAGATTCCTTGTTGTCTGAACAAGTGATACTGAAATATCATGTTAAAATGAGAATATGATATTTATATATTATGAAGTGTGTGTACATACCTGCGTTAAGATAGTGTACTCAGACAAAATGTAGGTTAACATCTCTCTTAAAGATGTATAGAAACATAGGATAACATCTTAAAGTTACGTGCAAATTACAGTTTTATTAAAGGGTCAGTAAATTTATATTTTCCTTGTCAAATTATTGTTTTAAAAATAGCCATGGAAAAGGAACATACTCTTTGTTGGAGATTATGTTTTAACCTCAAGTATTGCTTGAAAATAATGAAAAGCCTGCTGCAAATAGATTGATTTAATGAAATAGGGAATTCCACACCAACATTCCTTTAATACCACAAAAAAAAAGTTTCTTTTTTGTAAGTATTTTCAGAAGATGAAATTCAGGCCCACAAGTGACATTAATATAATAAGAATATAACATTTTTTTAGAAGATTAAGTGAAATTCCCTTGCAAAAGATGATGTCATCCAAGCAACTATTACACAGCATGTGATCCAGGTGGCCAATTACAGGCTCAAGTGTCAAATCATTAATATCATGGCAAAAGTACACCTGTAGAGAGCACTTTGTGATCAAGCCATTTGCTGGTATAAGCCAGAACCTCAATAACCCTGCACTGCAAATAAACCTGCAAATAGTCAGTTGTCTTTTTCTAGGAAAACATATAAGCTGATAAAAGAACTGGAATGCTTGGGTAATAATTCGTATTATGGACTTGAAAATAAGGATTATAATGAAAGTGTAATATAACCTTGACTATAAATGCATGAACAGAATTTCTTTAATGCAATAGATGCTAATAAGATAAAATACAGTTCTATAGAACAGTTCATTTTGCATTTCACAAAAAAAGACTTTCCTAAAATAAGTAATCCTTTTTTCTTTTCTTTCTAATTTCTTCTCAATTTTTATAGGCAGACTCTCTTTTAAAGTGGCTGAAGACCAGTTGCTAGAGTTTACATTGGCAATGAGGACATATACTGTACAAAAGAAAATCAGAAGTAGTTTCTAATATGAGAGATTTGGGTTAAATAATGTCTGTCTTGGTGAAAACTATAATCCTTTTCTTAAGCCTGAAGCTGTCTCTCACAGTTCTGACGTGAAAATTCAACATGCAGACTCTCTAAATCACGAGAATTCAAAAAAAAGTAAAAAGAAACACCACAAAACAACAGTGATATCTTGCTTATTAACAAAGCACTGCCAACAGCTGATTGGGAAGAGCATCTTATTTGAGTACTCTATGTATTTCTGCCTCCTGAAAACCAAAATGTAACATGATTTTATTTATTAGGAAAATCTCTTTGAGAACATCTCCACATATTGTTAAAAAGAGAGAAAATTATGGAGGCTTATTGAATATTCCACACAATTGTGCAAGAACCAGCCCACCAGGCTAACCACTGTTTATCTTGTCATGACACATTTTACAACTCGTTCAGACATATTGTCGTAAAATAAATCAGGAAATTAAATAGCTGTGCTGTTAGCCATTTCTTTACATCATAGGCACAATTTGCACAGTTTACACCAGGACAATTCTCATAAGAAAGTTGAGGATATTTTGGTTTTCTCCAACTATTTTTAACTGGGAACTGACACTAGTTGCCTCTGAGGGCAGAATTTAGTCCTGCTACGTGTACATGTAACAGAATTGGAAATTATCTTTGAATGGGTTTGTTCCATGTGGAGACAAATTGGTTTAAGCTGCAGGGAACCATTGCAGTGACATAATGTTCTTCCTATTAAATATTGCTTTGTTTGATAGAATCCCATACCAGTGGTTTATTCATCCCTAGAAACTCCAGTTCTGTTGGGACCAAATGAGTTGCTGTCTTTGCATGTCTAGAAATAAACTATGTTACCTCTTATTGAAGAGGTATAGGATAATAAAAAAATAAGAGACAGTAAAGCATATACCCCAACAAAGCACAAAACTAGAGAAATTAAAATGCAAGTATAAACTGTAGGCATAGTTGGTTCTGCTAAATTAGTTGCATAATCTTTTCAGATTTGGGAAAATGCCATGTTATCTGAACCATCTCTTGAACCTGTCTCTTGGAGAGTAGTCTCACCACTTGAAGGTTAGTTAAGTTTGCTGTAATTTAACTGGTGACTTCAGCTTCATTTAGCCCTTCTTTGATGGCTTACCAAATTCAAGCAAAACTAATAGGATTTTTCTGTTAATCACTTCTTTTGTGGATCAAAAAGGTTTTCTGCCTCTGTCAGATAAATTCAGTGTTAGTATGCTTTTTCTTACATTGCGTAAGTCCACACACGTGCTTCATTTTACATACATGAAATTCACAAGAGTTCAGAGAAAGGCTGCATTTTATTTGTTATTTGTAGTGCTTTTTTACAATACTTCTGTATTTCCAGGACCTATTGCGCCATCCACAAGATAAATATGAAATTGAAGATTGCCTCTGTTGTGAAAAACTCATTGTTTAAACACATGATAAGTAATAACAGATAAAGAAATACAACCAAGGTAACAATGAAATTATCATACAGATGTGATACATTCATGAAAACACACCGTGAGTTGTTGCAGAAATCCTGTAAGAGCTAAATTTAATAGAGGACTTGAAAGTTTCTTTGAAGGTTTTTTAAAGAGGCATTGCATACTCACTGATAAACATGCTATTTCTAAAACTATTGCCAAAGCCATTCTGCAAAGCATAAAGAGGGAGACTTACTACTGTAAAAGACTGTCAGCTTGTTTAAATCCTTTGCATTTATATACAGGTACAGTGGAGGCTTTGCATACTGTGCCTAATCCTGGAAACGAAATGTTTTTCTGAAGTAAAGGGCAGCGACAGACAAGTTGCTGTTGAATTTAAATATACCATTTCTTTCTAAAAGGTAATTACAGCACCTAACAAAGTACAAATCCAAACCACTTAATGCCGGGGATGAAAAAATACAAAAGGAACAAACAGCACTACCACACTACCCAGGGCAAATTGCACTATTTTTTTGAAAAGCACATAGGACATATATTTTTTCCTTGCCAGTGACAGTCAGGAATGGTTCCCTCCAGTTTGACAGGAGAAAAATTGAATGGTAAAGTGTCTAAAGATTAAAGAATAAGCATGGAAAGTACTTTGGGGACACCTACTCTAATTTGGGGAATTATGGAGATGTACTTAATGGTTTTCATCCTGTTTATGATACTTGTTTAAGGTCTTGGTCTTAAGTTTTAAAGGTAGTGATGGATACAACTCCAGCTGTCTGAAACGCCAAACTTTAGAATAAGAACTGAAGCATGACAGTAGCACTCCTTCAACAGATTGCAGTATCTTAGGTACTCAGTGCAAACATCTGAAAAAATGGTGACAGCAGCAACCATACACCTCATTCCTTCCTTCCCAAAAACCTCAAGTATTCACATTCTAAAAGGAGAAGCAGTTCTAGAAACCTGCACCAACCGGAAAGTCATGGACTTTCTTACCAAATGATTGCTTTAAGACTGAATTAAAATTACAACATTCATTCATCATCTGACTCAAGTATCCTTGTATTTCTGGCTACAAAATGCCTGTAGTAGGAAGTTGGACAATGTTCTTCTCCAGAATACTCCTGCATAGAATCTGGGAAGGCACTGGAGATATGGCTTCCAATCTCTTTACTAGGGACTTAGAGCTGTTGCCTATTTCTAAGACAAATGTTATTGTTAAAAGTCTGTGACAGGCCACTTGACTACTGTGAATAGAATTGCTTGTAATACTGATTATGAGTGAGTATTGGGGTTTGCTGGGAAGAGGTTTCCCAGAGACTGACTTCCTCCACAGAGGAATTCAGATGTCTATCCACCCAAGCTACCTTCCTAATGAAGTTCCAGACAGCAGACGGATGTTTATCTTCCCAAAAGCATTATTTCTAAGCAGGGAAGATTATCTAATACAAAATTGTTAGGCCAAAACCGAGAGCTCTTTATGAAATTGGTTAGTTACAGATTAAGGCTTTTCTGGAAAGCGGTCAACATAAATTGCTGTCTTGGACTTTCAAATGCTTTGCCTATGCCCTCTTTGCCTCTTCTAGAAGCTACAAAGGCAAAGTGAATTTGTAACACTAACTCAAAAAAAGTTTAGGCAAATCTAGAATCTAACAGTGCTTTAGAAAGCCACTCAGAACTTTCACTTTCAAACAGCCCTTATTGATCACCAGGTCCACCAGAAACAAAACAGAAAGGCCGAACCATGAAAATGAAAGCTTCCAGACTCACCACAAAATTTGTCAAGGGACATTACTTTTATTACTGTTTTTATGTATTGGGAACTCAGGTACATATAAATGTTTTTGGAAAGATGATTTTTGCTTAATATGCACATATGTTCTTTACATAACATTATTGCACTTAATATCCTTAAGGCAATTAATCATGTAGTAACAGGAATAAATAGCCACAAAAGCTTTGTAAACAAAAGAAAAATTGCCTTGTTTTGTCTTTAATGGGCATAACTCCTGAAGCATGACTTAGTCATCCTCACATAAACTAAAAAATTGCAGTGGGCCAATGTACAATGACAGAATAAAAAGTTAAAGATTTAGAAACTGAACATGAGAACTCATTTTTATTCACAACAATATGTCAAAACATTCTCTGGTTTGACTGTATGCAAATTTAAGATGGATGTTGTAGAGTATAAATGTATCTTTACTTACTCACTAGTTGATAAAACTTCAAAATTATTCTAACCCCAACAACCTCTACAGTATTTTTCTTCTTCATCTCAGTTTTTAAAAGAAATAATAAACTATTTAAAATTACATGAGATTCCTATTTATTTTAAAATTAAAATCTGTTCTTCGCAAGCACAACATGCTGTTTCATCTTGATTTAAGATTTTCATTTCTAAACAAAGATCACATCATAAATCCAAGAGTATTTTCAAAGGTTTGCTTTAAGGTTTTTGTTCCAGTTTGATCTTAAGAGCCATATAACTTCATTAAATTATTTAGAAAGTAGCTATAAATAATACAGTTATTTAGAATCTGAAAAGAGAAACTGCTCTTAAATTTACATTTGCAATTATTTTCAGCTACACATTATACATACATTAGATTAAAAAAGTAATCTTGATTTCACAACATCATTTCCAACCACCTGTTTTGTTTTCTGCTTGCTTTGATTTTACTGGGACAGTTTCTGGATTATATTACTATTTTACACAAATAAGACTAGTAAGATCTGGTTTATAAAGATTAAATTATGCCCTTCGTTGTTGTCTATGTGCATTATCAAGCTGAAGAATATCAAGCAACTTATGAATAGTAACATTTACTTTGCAGAAGTTATCCTAGTAACTATGTTACAATATTTAAACTGGGTGATTTGTCACTCTCATAAGTGTGACTCAGGTTGTAAAGTAAGAAAGTTGCACACAACCTAGGAACCTTTGGTTGATATCTAGTCCAGCTCTCTATCCCAAGGACACACCATGTCATTCTTGACAGAAGTTTGCCTGATCTGTCTGAAATATCTTCAGTGGTGGAGCTTGCACAGTGCCCCAACAAGCTTCTTCAATCTTTCTCTCTTCACATGGTCAGAACATACTTCCTAATATCTAAAAAGTATTCCTACCTTAACATCTTCCTAACATCTTTAATACCTATTGCTTTAGTTTTCAGAACTGTTGGCATCATTGGGAACAGCTTCTATATATTTAGGAGAAGAACAGCACACTGCAGGTGGTAGAATGTATTGATAAGAGATATTTTTTATACCATTCAGGCATTTTGTTATTCATACAGTATATAATCTTAGTTTCCAAAGTGAAGATGTGTAATTTAAATAGCATTAAAACAAAGTATTGTGAATAAGCAATATGAGAATGAGTTTTTCTATCTATATAGATTCATTTTCACTGATATTAGTGGCAAGGACATGCGTGTTTTCAGTAGAAGAAGTAAGAACGAAGAGCCACGTTGCCTTCTCTGGAGCTGGACTTGCTCACCACAAATAGTAATTTAGCCTATTGCCTTCTAAAGAAGAAAACGTGTCCTCTCCACCATTCTTATTAATTTTAAAATATGCCTTGTTGAAAATATTTGTCAATCAAGTATGTTAGCAAAGATAGCATTTTGTTCAGCCTTCATTAACAAAAATATTTTTAGTGATTTTTAGAAAATAAATAAATAATCTTCAAGCCCTGGGACATTTTGAATGCCAACAGAGTATTCAGGTCTCACTGAGTAAATACCTTCTTTGCATGCAGATGGCAGAGCCTGGGTGTTTGATCTAGTAAGATATCTACTTTAGGAAATGCTGATTTACACCCTTAGGTGTCCATATGTCTCTCCATTATTTGCTAAGGTATATAAATGGCAATGTCAGATATAAATATCTACACTTACAAAATGTAGATATATAAGAGAATTTCAGCATCTAGAAAACTATACTAATCACTCAAAGATGCATAAAATATTGATGTGCCTACTCTGTGGCAAGACATTCACTCAGAAAAGCAATCTCCATTAACACATGAGAGTGAATGTAGGCATCACACTGTTCCAGTGTAACAACTGTGGAAAAAAGTTCACTCAGAAATGTTCCTTACAGGGACATCTCAACCTGCACAGTGGGGACAAGCCCCATAAATGTAATTCCTGTGCCATGGGTTTTGTGCATAAACTCACTTTTGAGGAAACATCTTAAACAGCTATATGGTAAAAATAGCCTTGACAAAAATAGCTAGGTCTATGATTTATTCATATGAATGCTCCTTTTATACCCCTGAGACAATGAGGAATAATGGGAAAAAAACAGTATGAATGGAAGTAATTGGAGACACAAAATATGTGAGGGATCCTGCACTAGCCTTTATCGAAAACAAAAGTAATGATGGAAACTGACTTGGTAACTTTGGATCAAAGTGAAGACCCTTTACACTAAGTTCTGTCTTAAATCTGTGAGTGTTTGTGTGCCATAGAACGAGTCAGAAGCCAAGGAGTGACAGGAATTTCTCCTTGTATATTAGTTCTGCACCCTTGAACTTCAAAGTAGACTGAACAAATGATTTGGAACACTGTATAAACCATGCATTTTTACTGGAAACTACATACTGTGCAGCAGATGCTTTTTCAAATGTTACCTGATTGTTCTTTTCAGAGCATAATTTCAAGATTAATTCTATTCATTTGCTTCAGCAATTCAGCAATGAGTCATCTTCCTGTTGTCTGATCTGTATTACTTATGATTCCTCTCTATAGTAAAAAAGAACAATTTGGTTGCTAGAATCTTTGTTAGAGAAGAATATCTGCATTTCTTATTCAGCAAATAAAAAATATTGAGAAAAGTAATTGCTTCATCTTGGGAAGTAGTAGTTCTTTAATAGCACTATTCTAACTTCACTAGAGACCAAGTGAATGTCAAAAACTTCACTTCATTGTCAAATTCAGTTTCCTCATCACTTCCTAAGATCCTAGGAAAATGTCAAGTAAATCCAACACAATTAGAGGTATCCTTGACTGAAAGGCCACTCTATTCTCCCTGAAGAAGTTATTAAAAGAACATTTTAGAGGCAGTTTGCTCAGTACCTGTGGAGAATTGATAGCTTGTACTTCACATGTTCTTAAACTGAAGGAAAAAAAAAAAGAAGAAAGAAGAAAGAAAAAGAGAGAGTTACTCTTGGCAATGAGAATCTGGAGGCTGATGCCAGCAGCATACAACATGATGTGGATTCAGTAGCACAAGCACGTTGCTTTCATTTCCAACCTAGATTTTGGTAAATTATTTGTGGCTAGCACACTAAACCATCAATGGCATAGATACCCTCACTTCAATAGCTTAAATATGTTTTTAAAATAGGAAAAAAAACAGAAAAGTATTTTTCAACCCTATCTCCCATTTAGAAAGGTAGTAATACAAAACCTGTATTTATCTTTTTTAATTATTGTAATGCTGTAATGCATAATAGACATGTTTCTACATATTTTTCCTGAAGAATTTTGTGATTTAGGCTGTGATATGTTTTGACATTGCAGTAAGAAATTTTTTTAACCTGAGATTTAGGTGTCCTAATCTTTCCAATTAATAAAATTCCTCTAAATTGATTTGGGCGTGTTATTTGATATTCAAAGTAATATCATATTATGAGTCACAATATTATCATTGAGAAAAAAAAATTAAGATCTGATATTTCCGGGGAAAATGGAGAAACACCAAAACAAACCAAAACAAACCAACACAAAAAAATACATAAAACCACAACAAAACCAATAGCATCCCAACCCCTGTTTAAAGCATTATGAGGGTATTTTATAGTCCAAAAGTAATAGTAGTAGATTGATTATGGTTATTTCCCATGGTTGTGGACAAGATAGCCTTCATTTTTTTTTTTTAACCTTTTTTTTTTTTTTAAGTGAAGAAGTGGTTGTTTTGTGCTTGTAACTGGTATTTTTGTGCACTTGTTTTCCTAAAATGAAAACTGTGTGAAGAAAAAAATGTGGTCACCTGAAGCCTCTTTTGAAGTAACAGGAACAATTCTGCTGCCTTGAATTGTTTATGAATGATATGCGTATTACCAACTTGGATAAAAAGGAGAAAGAAAATCTAACATAAAGACTCCATATAGCACAAACCTTCATACCATAGTGATTACGGAGAAGTCTAACTGACTTTGGAAATGGAATTTAAAGTTTTCAGATGAGTTGTTGCATAGCACCTGTTCCTTCATCGCATATTTGTGCCTTTAAATTTTCTCTTTTATTTGTGATGTTTACTTTACAGCATATGTTATTTGAACCAGATTATATAGTGTAATAATAAAGGCCAAATTCACAATCTATGTGTAAATTTAGAACTCTGTATTCTTATGTAGGTACAGAAATCTACTGCATGGTTCGACTACTCTTTTTATCTCTTTGGTAGAAAGTACCTAGAAAAAAATAGACAAACAAACCAACAAAACCCCCTAAGACTTCTTCACCCTAAAAGAGTGTATAATCAGTATATTATACAGAACAATGAAAATTTCATTAGGTAGAATTAATATTTAGCCTCACTTAATGTGGGTCTCAGAGACAGCCATGTAACTATGAGTTAAACTGTACATTAAGCTAGAAGAAATCATATCAATTTTATAGTTAAATAATTATTAGAAAAGTATAAGAAAATTCGATAAATGTAGTCTTGGCACGTGCCATATCTGAAACTGGTAAACGTACCATGAACTGCGTGTATTTAGAAAATTTCTTACGCATATTACAATATTTTTTCAAATTATGTTCATGTAGAGAATTTTGCAAAGGAAAGGAGAGTGACATTAGTTTTGATTAACAAATTATGTGTTTATTCCCTTACTTTGCCTGAATTAAAGCATTGTGATTGTGATTTTATTTTAATGAATTATTGACATTCAAAATTTAGACACTGTTAACGCTGGGAGCTGGGAAATGCTAACTGATTTTAAATGAAGCTGAACAAGGACATTAGTTTACATTTAAATTAAGTTCAAGACTTACATTTTTCTTTTTTCTTTTTTTTTTTTAATTAATTTTTTTCCCCTTGGCATGGTGTAGTATTTTAATCCCAGTCGGCAACTAAGCACCTTGCAGCTGCTCGGTCACTCTCACCAGCTGGGATGGAGGAGAGAACTGGAAGTGTAAAAGTAAGAAAATTTATGAGTAGAGATAAAGACAATTTCATAAGTAAAGCAAAAGCTGCACATGCAAGCAAAGTGAAACAAGGAATTCATTCACTACTTCGCATCACAGCCAAGTGTTCAGCCATCTCCAGGAAATCAGAGCTCCATCACACGTAGCAGTTACTTGGGAAGACAAACACCATAACTCCGAATGTTCCCTCCCTTCCTTCTTCTTCCCCCAGCTTTATATACTGAGCATGATGTCACATGGCATGGAATATCCCTTTGGTCAGTTGAGGTCAGCTGTCCCCACTGTGTCCACCCCCAACTTCTTGTGCACCCCCAGCTTACTCACGGGTGGGGTGGTGTGAGAAGCAGAAAAGGCTTTGACTCTGTGTGACCGCTGCTCAGCAATAACAAAAATGTCCCTGTATTATCAACACTGTTTCCAGCAGAAATCAGAAACATAGCCCCATACTAGCTACTATGAAGAAAATTAACTCTACCCCAGCCAAAACCAGCACACAAACACTGGAAGTAAGACAGGCTGTTTAGTTGTTCAGCTGGAACTCATAAGTATGTCCATTTAACATAGATCTATTACAGATTCTTGAAAGCTTTTTATTTTCTAGATTTAATCTTATAAGTAAAAATCCATTTCTTTCTATATTTCCCCTCTGATACCGAATAAATCTGATTATGAAACTAACCATGAATGTCAGATCCCTATCCATGTAAGAAATCAAAGATGAAGATGAAGATTGGGGGTTGGACTAGATGATCTCTAGAGGTCCCTTCCAACTCTGAAAATTCCGTGATTCCGTGATTCTCAGAAAAGAACTGCACACAAGATACTATCACAGGGGCCAAGTCCACGTTTGAGGTCAACATTATGATCCAGAGCCCTTTAAGGCACTGATGATGAACAGTGTGTTGGAAAAGAAAGTAATTAATTTCAAGGAAAAACAACAAATTCAAGGAAATTAAAAAGAAGGATAAAAATGAATCCCAAAGTTAGGAAAAAGTTTTCCTGAACATCCATGGAAAATAAAGAAGATGGAAGACTTTGTCACTCCTGTTGGTTTTAGCTGATCTTGGAGTGGAGATAACTCTGCAGCAGCAATGATTCACCTTCCTGCTGTGTGCAACGGAGTATGTCATGCCATTGAAAGGCCATCCACAGTTAGGTCTAAAATTTTAGACTATTTTCTGAGGTTGTGCTAGAAGCTAGCAAGCTGGCTATTTTGTCTGACTGCCAAAGAGTTGGATCGGTCCTGTGGGAATATGCGTGCCAAAGTCAGTCATACAATAATGGAAATTACTAAGCTATCCTTTAGCTAGCAGCTATATTAGGGTAGCACTGTACAGCATCGTGTACAGATATTAATCTAGGTCCCCAGGAACTAATGGAGGCTGGCACAACTTCCCCCCAAAAGCCTTCAAAGTCATCTATTTTCATTGATTAAATTTTCTTTTACATGTTTATTTTGGCACTTAATGGCACTTATTTTAGATACTTTGTGTTGCACCTCATATTTGGGCTCAAGCCTGATAGTGGATAGTCTAGATCCATTAGTGGTAATAGTGATCTGATAATAATTTAAAAGTTATAATGAAATTGGTGTCATATAATTACTGTAATGGTTCTGTTACCTTTTATATGGATAGTGAACGTTCACAACTAAAACTGTATGCGTATTCCTTTAATGATCACAGACTAGGAAAAGTAATCCTTCATCCATAAAATATGCAGCAGACTTGACCATGTCTCTGATGGTAACTCATTATCTATTTGAGAGTATCTTGAGTTTAAAATTCAAATTATATGAAATTAAAATAAAAGCCAATGCTATTAGAGAAACTGTGACCTAATTTAAGTGAAATTGAACTCAGAATTATTTGTGGAATGGACTCAAAGTAGTGTAATAAGCAGTAAAAACCTCGCTGTCTCTTTAGCTCATTTCTAGAAGAAACCTCTGACATTCAGTGCTGTGGAGAGGATGATTCCAACTTCAAAAAAAGCCATACCATTGAGGGGTTGAGGGAGGAAGAAGGTGGTGTAGTTTGTTTGTTTTAAAATGCAGCTATTTCATTAAATAACCACAAAATATTTAGATCTCAGTCTAAGACCTCTTAATCGACTCCTGGTCAGATATCAAGAAGCTGACAAAATGAACCTGGTGTGCTTAAAGAACCTGTGTTTACCGTACTCAGTCCAGTGTTAGTTTTCTGCATCCCTAGCTGTAATACTGTTATAGCTATTCCACGTACAGTTTAAATATTAAAAAAAAAAATATCTGTTTTTGGGACTGGAACATCCCTACTTATCCAGTTATTAAGGAACTGCACTTTGGTTTGTACTTTGAAATATAGAAATGGAAACTTGTTTGACCTTTCTTCTGTGTTCTGCTCAACATAGGGAAGAAATCAGAGATTTTGATATGTAAACAGATCATTTAACTGTAATTTCATGCATGTGAAAGGTCATACGTCTACATAAAACATAGCCAAATATGAATCTTCCAAAAATATCCAATGTAATAAAAAACCTTGTGACTTAGTACTGTCTAACCTGTATTTAAATTTAACAGGATATGTATTGCTTATTATCCTGAACTACACAAAACAAACTAAAAATCTACTGTGGGTGTAGTTAGGAGACCCCAAGTTGTGATAACAAACACAGTTTCCATCTCATTTTGTAACCACGGAAATTATATATATTTTTGGTAAATTGATCACACTACACTCTGCTGTTTTGTCCTCTTTCTAGGGGGTGATATTTGTTTGGGTTTTAGTGGGGTTTTTTATGTGTGTGTTAAGCTTAGTAAGACAGCTAAGGAATGTCTTAAAAGCGTTTCTGGTTTACTCATGAACAGGACTGTTAATAAGGTCATAACTAACAATCTAACAGGGAGTTTAGATCTTTTATAGCTATTTCAAAAGAAAGAAATGCTAAAAGGCAAATTTTTAAGATGGCAATGAAGTGGATTCACAGGCAATATTCCACAGTCTGACTGCCACCTTGAGCTTTTCATTAAAAGAATAACAAAATATTTAGATAAAATGAAGCAGCTTCACCAGACAAGACTCAAAGACATTTGCAACACTTATTTGCCAGTTCTTTGTCTTCTGATGTGGTTAACCTTCACTCAAATCCAAATACAGTGGAGTAAGAGTCAGATCAGTACATATGAGTGCTGTAACAAGTGGGCTATCAAGAAAAAGTGTAAAAGAAGGACCATCACCTCAAATTTCTCTGAAGGACAGAACTGACTTAGACACTTACATCTTGGACAGGACATACCAACACTAACAGAACAATAACACAACGTAATATTTGAATGCTTTTCCTAGGTCACTTAAAAGTTACACATTGTGAAGTTGATTTTGTTTCCTTTTGTGACTATATTAGTCTTTGTAGATGTTAGCCACCTTATGCTGCTCCTAAGTTTGTTGAACGTGTTTGCTGTTTCAAAACGTATGTTATAGTCTTCTAGAAAACCTCATCACATGGTAGATCTAACAAAACCTACAAACAGTAAATCGTTGACTATATTGTAAAGAACAAACATACCACTTGCTTGCCATGACTGGAAGTACTCTTTATTTCAATCACCTTTAGCTCTCTTCTCAACGTGAAAAGGTGCAGTGTGTAATGTTGCACAGTGTATCTGGTGTGCTTATTGGGTTGCTGTTTGGGTTTGGGGTTTTTTTTTTTTCAGTTTAAGTGATGGCATCTGTTTGCTGAAGTGCTTACTGTTTAGCAGATCATTGAAGTACACACTTAACTTAGTTTCCTTAGTAGAAAGGACCTAATTTCTTATTGACTGTAGTCAGTGAGGTTACTTTCTTTTGTCAGAATGAAAATCAATGGGCTCATGCAGCATTACAAATCAATTTCTTCCACTTAGATTACAGTGCTTTTACATGCTTGATTGTGTGTAAACAGACTTCTCGCTCCTCAGAATATCTTGCAATTTATCTACAAATAGGAAGACAAATGTCCATGGTTTCTTTTGAAGTTTTGAATCTTCTGCATATTTTTTAAAAATATAAAACTGCTGGAAACATAGAATGTTTCCTTCTGAGGCTTTAGAATTTCAAAATATTGCTTAGGAACAAATCAGGATTAAAGATTTGAGAGCATGAGGAGAAAAGCGTTACTGCCAAACAAAATATTTCAAAATTGCCTACTTTGCCCTTACACAGTATTTGTTTGAAATGCATTGGAACAAACTATTTTGACAAGTTGTCTTAGAAAATGTTGATATAATGACTACATTCCCATGAAATGTTTTAAAAACATGGAATTAATATATTGCTATAGGAGATATGAAACATTTCAATCAGTTTAACTTACTAGTTAAGAGAAATGAGTAAATATGCATGTAATGATATCACTAAGTATATTTAGCAGAGATAAAATACATGAGATTGTCAGACAGAGCTGAGTGACATGATTATGAACTGTATACAAGAATCACTGTTATGTCATAAAGTTATATTGTAAGCCATTCTGCTTCCCTTTCCCCTCATTCACTGTATAACCAAATGTAATAATAGTAGAAATAATCATAAAGGTATGATAATGCAAACAGCAAAAAGCTAGTTACAGTATTCACTGTGGTATAACAATAATTTTATTTTCTTTTCAAAAAGGTAAAATTATTTTATATTTGCTATTTTTCTCCTGATTTATTTCAGAACTTGTACAGATCAGGGACAAAATTCTTATGCCCTAAAAGCATATGTAAATTATAATGGTCTGAAACAGTGATTTCTACAAACTAGGGGATATATTAAAGACAGGAACTGGCAATAGATATAGAATGAACTGCATCAAACAGATTTTAATAAATGGGGATGTATTGCTGCAGGAAAGCCTGGACCCAAATTCAGTACAGTTTAATCATTCAAGGTGAAACATTTTACATCCTTACATATGCAAGCAGAAGTAGGAGAACGAATCTTGAATTCAATAATTTAGTAAAAAGATAACCTCTCTCACAAACTGTAGCAAAGACTTGGGATCTGCAGATCTGACTGACAGAGAGTCCTTTGATTTAAGGTATAAAAGGGCAATAAAAGCAGCGCAGAAACATCTAACAGACACATCAGTGTGTGGGCATGGAAAGGAGCTGGATACACCGCTGAAGGCAGAATAGGACTGACCAGTAAAAGGGCTGATGTGCCACAGGGCACAGATCCCACTGACTGCAGCAACCACCCCTGGCACAGCATAGCTATACTGGAGGGAGGACGGGGCCACCCAGGCCTGGGGCCGTGGGACCCCCCGATACCTCTCATGGAGCTGGGGCTGGCAGACATTCTGTCCCTGCCTGTGGGAGCCGGGTCTGTCAACAGGGTAAGCAGCTTTCGAAAGAGGAGAGCAGATGACACAGCATCAAGGGAGATGTAAAGAAGACTGACAGGATCTTCTCTGAGGCCATTCAAAGAGGAGAGCTCAAACCTCCAGGAGGCACAGGCAAAGATTGTGTTCACTGGATGGCAAATGAAGACTCCTGCAGTGGCAAAGGCTGGGAGATCATGACTTCTGGCACCAGGAGAGCCTTTTACCAACAGATCTGCAACTACAGAATAGGCCCTTGTAGCAGACAAAGGGCAGAAAGCAGTGTTTGGGGAGGCTGGCTGTGCTATGAGGCCAATGGCAGCTTTAGGATGAAATGGCGAGCGGTGGCAGTGGGTGTCTCCCTACTGTGGGGAGGCCCCCATCTGCTGACCTGACCTGCTGTTGGGGAGGTTTGCTGCTTGCTGGGAACTCAGACCTTGGATGTTGCTTGTCCAGACCTCAGACTATTGCTCTTGCTACTTTTCCACATGGGCACTGTGGTGGGTTAACCTTGGCTGGCTTTCAGGTGCCCACAAAGCTATTCTCTCAATTCCCCTTCTCACCAGGACAGGAGAAGAAAATAAGATGAAAAGATAATGACAGGGTAATTGCTCACAGGCAAAACAGACTCAACTTTGGGAAAATTAATCTAATTCATTGTTGATTAAAAATAGAGCAAGATAGTGAGAAATAAAATCAAAACTAAAACCACGTTTCCCTAACCTCCCCTATTCCTAGACTCAACTTTGCTCATTCATTCCCAACTCTCCTACCTCTACCCCATTGAGCAGCACAGGGGGACAGGGAAATGAGGGTTGCAGCCAGTTCACCTCTACTGCTCCTTTCTTCTCAGGCATTTCCCTCCCACGGGATACAGTTCTTCATGAACTGCTCCAACATGAGTCTTTCCCATGGGCTGCAGTTCTTCACAAACCCCTCCAGCATGGGTCCTTACCACTGGATGCAGTCCTTCAGGAACTGACTGCTCCAGTGTGGGTGTCCCAGAGGATCACAGTTCCTGCCAGAAAACCTGTTCATGCATGTGCTCCACTCCACAGACTGTGGCTCTTGCCAGAAGCCTGCACTGTCATCGTGTCTCTATGGACTGCAGTTTCCTTCTAGGCATATCCTCCCGCCCTGGCATGGCATCCTGCATGGGCTGCAGGATGGATATCTGTTCTCATGTGGTGCTCAGGGCTGCAGGGAGACAACTTGCTTAACCTTGGTCTTCTCCAGGGACTGCAGGGGAATCTCTGCTCTGGCACCTAGGGGACCTCCTCTTCCTTCTTCTCTGACCTTAGTGTCTGCAGGGATGTTTCTCTGACATTTTATCACTCCTCCCTCACAGCTGCTGTGCAGGTTTTTTAACAATTTCTTAAATATGTTACCACAGAGGTGCCATCAATGTCCCTGATGGTCTCAGCTTTGGCCAGCGTCAGGTCTGTTTTGGAGCTGGTTGGGACTGGCTCTTTCCAACAGAGGGGCAGCCCCTCATCTCTTCTCACAAAGACCATCACTGCAGCCCCCCTGCTACCAAAACATTGCTAAAGAAACCAAATATAGGTACCAATGATAGAATTACAGAAGGTCTTAAGCATATCAAGTATGACTACATAGCTGCGTAGGTGAGAGCATGGAGGCCAGTGTGGTGTCTCCTCAATCCTGTCTATGAAAAGCTTGGGGATGTGTGGAATGGTCGTTCAGGTCAGTGTCTGTTTACGAAGCTGGTGTCATTAACAGGGATTTTGCTTTTTTGACAACAAGAACCTCTTTGAGGATCTCCTAGGGAGAGACAGGATCCACCAGAATGGAAGAGCTGGCCAAGCTGGTGAGGAGAGTGTTCACCCAAGAGTGAGATGGCAGTGGGAGAGGACAAGCCACAGTCAGTGGACAGGAGTGGAAAGCAAAGTGTGCAGGGTGACAGTAAGAAGAGACAGCTCATTAAATATAAAACAAAGTGAAAGGAGGGCCTTCTCAGGTGCATGCTCTCAAACGTGCACAGCATTGGAAACAATCAGGAGGAACTAGAACTCCTATGCAGTCATAAATTTACAACATTGTTGGAATAACTAAGACAGGGTGGACTTTAGGACAACAGATTTCAGCTTATTCAGGACCCAAATCTCTCAATATTTGTGATTTTAAATTTAAATCAATTTAGTACAGTATGAAGAATAGTTCATTAGTTGGATATCTCACAAGACATGAGCAGTTCCAGAGAGGAGCTCTAAATGCAGTCTGAAGGGATTCTTAGTAAATGTGTTTCTCCTTAATTCCAGTTATGATAAGGAGATTCATGGCTGAAATAAAAAATATGTACCTGACACACCAGTTAGGAGTCAGTATACCATTCCCTCAGAACATCTCAGAAACCTGAGCAAATTCAGCATTTAGTTAGAAGATGTAACCAGGACAACTCTCATTTTTGTTATGGGAGGTCCCATCCTTACCAGATCTTCATAAAATGGAAGCAACATATAACAACTTACTGCACATTACAACTTATTACAATATATAATACCTTCTCACAACTTTTTGTTCTACTGATGCTGAAATGCATTACAGAGCTTTTGTGCACTGGTATGTCTACGTAATAATCCTTACTGGGGATTTCATAAAAGGGCACATGGCAATTTAGGCTTAGGGTGAAATAGATAAGAAGGTGCAAGCACAGAAGGACTCTTATGAAAAGATTCTAGTCATTGTCCTAAGCAATGTTCTGAGACTAGCGCTTCTCAGTTTCTCTTTCAAAGGTAATTTGCTCTGTGACAAAAGCAGTTAAATTTTCTTTAGACTAAAGCTAGACTCTGAATCTTCCTGAGGAATGTCCTGCTCATCTATATTATATAGCAAGTCCAATTAAGAGCAGAACCAAATGTCAAAATACTAAAATTTCTGGGAGGGGTAAGGAAAAAAACTCTTCTCAATTTTTTTTTTTTTTTTTTTTTTTTTTTTTGAGGACAGAAGGTCACAATCCAAAAATAGTGAAGCTTTTGTTTTGTTGTCCACTTTCTGATCTGGTTGAGGAAAATAGTGGATAGAGATAATGCATTTTTTTTAATGGGTCAATAGGATATTGTGTCTTTAATAAAGTACAGAAAACACAATCAGATGCACAACACTATGTTGTGTATAAAGGTAAATCCAGCTTTTATTGACTATATCTGAATATTTTGAAATACAGTTGTAAAACCTCCGTTTTCCATGGAAATGAAACCATAGTAAAAACCAATTCGAAATGCAATTTCATGTCTACTGTTGTTTTTGCATTGTGACTCATTCCACTACAAAATTGCAAAAACCCTAGCACAATCTCCCAAGCTTTGAAAGAACAGCCAAAAGTGCTTTTTTCCCCCCTTCTGTCTTTGTACTGCCTTAATTTAAAAACCAGTGATATAAAAGGGGGGAGGAGACAAACCAGCAAAATACTAATCTTTTTCACTTTGCTCTACCTGCCAAGTCTTCTTACATTTTGCATGAACAATCCATTTTAAAGTCTCATTGTTCTCTCCCTTGCAAGTGATTAGCAGCTTCAGTCACTCTCAGGAATATGTTAAGTTATGCAAATATAATGGATCCAGATAGTCAGTCAAGCATGATAACCATTCAGTAGATTAACTTTGCTAGTATCATCCCATGGACAAAGGAATGTTAACTTAGATGAATTTAAATGGAACATCAGACTTTGTGGGTTTAGCACATAAATCTCAGCATGCTGTGTCACAAATATGTGATGTCTCAATGACATAACACATCAAACTCAATGTACAATAGTAGCTGTTTAATCTCTTTTCAAGTATTTGAAATGAATATTTTCCTGTTAAATACCTGGTAACATAGGTTAAAAACTGAGGACAGTAATAGTAAACTCCTAGGAAAATGTGATTGGTAGGGACATCTGTGTCAATCCCAGTTCCCTGTAGTCATAGACACAATTAAAGAAAAGATATCTAGTCCAGAGGGCCTCATACCATGATCCACAAAACATTTTCTACTCACTACCACAAACTGAAGTTTTACAAGTTATGCTGGAAACTTGTGCACAGAAGAGAGCAACCCATCAAACACTGTTAATGTCCTAGTTTGCTGATATAGCAAGTTAAAATGTTTCATATATCATATGAAATATATGCTTCATAAATAATGGAGAAGCACACCTGCACTATCTGAATTATTTTATTTATGTGGCTTCCCAAAACCATTCTTCTCTGTTTCACAGAAGTAAGAAATAACCTTGTTATACATTTTCACAGGAATAAAACTTGTCTTGCTTATTAGTCTCACATCTTTTTTAAAAAATGCTCCTCTGATATTTGCAGCTTGTGGGGAAGAAGGCCGTCAAAAGAATATAGAAATAAAATCTTCTATTCTTGTGAAAATCGTTTGTTTTTTTTTTTTTTTTTTCCACCAGAAAAATACATGCACCATGCCACAACTATAGGTGAACTTAAGTGTATTCCTCTGACTATCATGGGAGCCTAAGCATATGCCTCACATGGAGAAACATTGAAGGTATCTAAATTAGATGTTTAAAACCAGATCTTATCCCAATGCTTGAAAAGTGCTGCAGAATGTATGATAACTATTCTCTGCTCCAAAGAAATTTCTTCTGAGGAAACATTTAGTTAACATAGCTACCTGATCAAATCAACTGCTAGATATTTGTCTCCTGCTACTGAATTTTCAGAGTTCAGAACCTGCTAATGCATTTTACTATGAGCCATATGATGTTTTCTATGAATTTTTAAAACCTTTACATAAAAAGTAGCCAATAACTCAAGAATACCATGCTAAAATATACCTTGAGAATGTTCTGTTTAAACAGCAGACTCAAGCAATCAGACGTTAAGACATGCAAGGTTTAAAGCGCATCTGTGCAAGGGAAAGATACAAACTGAAACATTGAACGGGTACTGTCACATGCGTAAAAACATTTTTCCTCTCTCACTAGACCATATGCTAGATATTAAAGAGAGATTTTTGGGAAAAAAAAATGAAAATGATAATTTAAATATTAACCAGAGAAACCATTCAGTAAGTTGAGACAAATAGACGAACGTATACTACAATACAGAAATACTTCAGAGCTCAGGACCATGAAAGGATAAGAACATTACTTTTTCATCAAATTTATGTAGCAAGTAAAAATACTCAAGTTGAAAATGAATGGGAATTCAGGTTGGTTAAAGTTAATTTAACATTCTGAGCTGGCTGCAGAGGTTTTATGTGATTTTGTGATTCTTATGGATTGGCCTGCAACACAAATTTAACTACTCAATTGGCATATCTGCATCAATGGAACTATTTAACCATGACAGAAGTCAAATTATGGCAATTTTGTTTGCATCAAGATGTACAGCATAATGTTAATTAGACCTGTATTGAATACAGCTATCAACCCAACATAGAGAAGAATTTTGCTGTGGACAGTAAAGCTGCCTTCTTCAGAAAGAATTAGATGTTAAAGAATCTCCCAATTCACAAAGCAATCTTACAGAGACATCAGCTGTAGGAATCATTCTCAAGTCCACTGTGCAAGCACAGTTTTCATGGCAAACATTCACAGAGTATACTGAGAGCATCAAAAACATGTAAAATAAATTCAACCTTTTTAGTGTTATAGAGCTTCCATTGTACATACACTGCACATCTAGCAGATTGCTTCATAAATTCTACTGTGAAATACTTGCAGGGAAAAAAGAAGTTGTCAGATGCAGAGCAAACACAAATCTCTGTCTGCTTTGCTGATGGCTGATTACAACCTGTGGAGTATTTTGTTACCTGAAAGAAAAGTTTTCAAAGTGGCTTTATCTTCTTGGATGCTCTATGACAGAGGACTTTCTGTTAAGTGTGGGATCAACTTCATGGATGTAAAGCAATCAAGAGCCAAAGTGGGGCTCTGTCTCTGAAAGGGGTCAGATAGATCAGTTCCTGCTCCAATCTCCATTTCAATGCACTGGTTGAACTAGGCTTATACAATTCACAATATTTTTGCCATATTTTGAGTTAGAAAGTAACCTTGCCCCAGTCTTATTCATTTACGAGGATATCTCTTCATTTTTGTTTGGATATTTCATGTATGAAGAACAGTGATGTTAGTCTTTAGTAGCAAAAGTTGGGCTGTTCAGATTGAATTGTAGTAGCCAATTTATTTTGATCAAACGTGTGGTTTGATTATGTCCATGCTAACCAGAAATTCTGGCAAATTTATTCACCTGTGATGAAACAGAGGCTCAAGGATTATGTCAAAAACAGAATGGGAATTTTTAAGCAGTAGATAAAGGAAAATTAATCTGATAAACATGGAAGGCAAATACTTATAAAATATATGAAATGTAAGGTGTGGAAAGACGTGTAGATAAGAAAACTGAAGCAAAATTAGCAATACCTACATATGGCACTTCAACTGAAGCAATTTCTTATTTTTGTGTAAGCGGTAACAAATTCAGACGTTGCTTTGAAGCTGCTTTTTTAAATTTGTCTGGAAGACAAATGGTTTGCCTTACTATTGTCCCTCCCAATATATTATTCATTGTTCACAATAAATTTTATTTAAATAAATTTTATAATTAATATTATTCCTTTGACTTTGTACATTTGTTCTGACATTCTGGAATTCAACTGCCAAAATCTGTTCAGTAGTCTCAGTTATCATATGCCTATTCATATGCAAAAACTATGCTGGATTTGATGTTTCTTGATGGCTGTTATCAGCCTCCTCAATCAGGAAATATCATTGCTTCGGATAGCATCTTACATAGAGAGTAGAAAAATCTCTGGCAAGTTTCCAATTAAAAAACAAAATTGTGATTCAGTGATCAGAGAACCTGTGAAAGAATGGCATTTATTTAGCCTAAATACAAGGAGTTGCATGGGCTGAAGGACTGAGATGAGAGGAAGGAAAGAAGACATGGTAACAGACTTCATATAGACAAAGATTTCTACAACTGAGAAAGGTCACAATCTGTTCTGTAAGTCTGTAGTGAATTGTATAGAAATAATGGGCTAAAGCCAAAGCAAGGAAGATTCAGGTCACGTGTTAAGAAACACTTTCTAACAATAACAATAATGTACATTGGAGTAAATTGCTTTGGATGGCTGTGCAGTCTCCATTACCAGACTTCTTTACGACCAAATTTAAAGTATCTATCAAGGATGGTATAGGCATAGATGATTCTGCCCTGACCAGAAGAATGGACTGGAGGGCCACTTGAAACCTCTTTCAGACTTACAGTTTCATGACTTAAAGAAATAAGTTACGGATACAAGCAGGATGTTAGAATTTGTTATTGCATATGCCATCATAAAAAATACTAGAGTTGGAAAAAATACTTTTATGATACTATTTGCTTACAACATTTATTCAGATTTACTATGATAGTCCCTTAAACCTGTTATGTGGTAATTTTTACAACATAATTTTTAAATGCTAAAATATCAGTGTGGCTGCTGAAGCAAATACTGTGTTGCTTTATTCTATTCAGTTTGCTTTAAAAGTGTTAGTATATTTTAGGTCTTCTTCCCGCCTCCTCCCACCTCCAGCTTATTGGTACTTCTGTATGATGCTTTTTTTCTGCAAGCTTTATAAGTTATTCTCATTTAGGAATGCTCTGTACAGGAAAAAAATGCTGTCAAGTATTCCCATTTTTTTATTTCTGCTTTAAAGGAACATGAATATAGCACCTATTTCTCCGATATTTGGACAATATTTTATTCTACTGAAATAAGCCAAGGTACATACCTCTCTAGAGTTTCTCTTATTGCAACCAATAAATATTTTATTGCTAAAATTTTAAAAGTGCTCCAATGGAAGTTGTATAAAACTTTTATTGACAAGAACAAAGCTGTTGTAAGGAAAAACAACTGTTTATTTCCTATTTTGAGGTAAATATCTAATCTATTTACAGAAAATGTCCCAAGTGAATGTGCAATAAAGAAAATGATAACTTCTCAGAGCGGTGAATAACATACGCTTCCTCTACTTTGCTATGTCCTCATGTTGCTATAACTACAATCCTTTCCAGTAGAGCAGTAATAAATAAATAAATAAATATACGCAGCACCTTGGGGTATAATGGCAGGGGACTTGAATAAAATTTCCTGAGCTGGTGGAACTATGTCCCTAATATCCTTTCCAAGAATTGATGGCGCTGATTTAAAAAAAATTATATATATTTTTTTTTTTTTGTCCCCGTGTCTTCTGGAACAATCTGTTCCACAACTGTGTCATTTTAAAGACAGGAAAACATCCTCTAAGCTGCCACCCATTTTTCTTGCACTTAGGTTATACTCCTATGTTCTTCTGCCAATACTGTCATATCCAATTGAATAACCTTCTGTTACTTTATCTTAGCTTAAGTACCTCTTTTCTCTCCCTCATAAATACTACCTTCTCTCTGTCTCCTCCCTTAGTGAATTTAAACAGCAATTACATTCAGTGCCAGCTTTCTTTATTAAGCTATGGGATATACTCCTTTTCTTTCCAGTTACCTGTTCATTGTAATAGCATTCTCTCTAACCGCTTTAGTCTGAATTCAAGTTTCTCATTACTGAACACAATTATAAGTCTTACGTCAGGTAAGATCCCACCAGTGCCTGCTGTTGCTCATGTAATTAACTTTCTTGATACATCTTACAACAGTCCTTACTTTTTCACTGATTCACCATACATTAATAATCTAATTCTTTCTCCTCCTGAAGAATTCTTAAGTTATGAGCCTTGAACAGAAATACATATTTGTTCCAAAGTATAGGATTCTCTGTCATAAATATAAAAAGTTGAATGAGTGATGTTAATTACTATTCAGGATACATTCTGTATGTCCTGAAGATTTTGGCATGAGAAAAAGGTACTCCCCAGTGCTACGTTTGCTGGGAAAATAATAGAGAGATGTTTAGGGAAAAGGCAACCAACTGGGTCCAGTCTCACCTGTACTTCCTTTGGGCAGTAGTGTTGCTGACTATCTCAGAGCCACAACTGGACTTCACAGGGAACTAGCTGGTGCACTCCAAAAGGCAAGGAGGACAACCATGGACCAAGACCTAAGAATGAAAGGTAAGCTACAAAACAGTGCAGTCCTACTCTAAAGAAACTCCAGAGTTTGTTCTATGCACTTTAATTTTGCTAAGCCATAAGCAATATGTTTCATTCGCAGTGAATGAAACATATTTATTTCTTTCCATTTAAACATAAAGTCAATTAAATTACATTTCTTACTTTCTTTCTAACTTTATCTTTCATTCTCTACTTTTTTTCATATTTCTCATTTGAAGTTCATTACCTTCCTTGTAAAAGCTGAACTCTCTTCTCTTCCCTTCCTCCTCTTCTATACCTTCTTTATTCAGTTTATTCAGAATGACATCACAACACTCCTAATTTTCCATCACAGCTGATTATTTTCTTTCATTCTTTACACATGAAGGTAGAGGTTGAGTTATATAACTAGAACCAAAAATTCCTTTTTATTTATTCTATCATGTATTTCATTAATCTAATTACAACATGCAGTTTTTGAGGATGTCTGAGATTCATTTTTCTGCCAACATAAGGGCTAACAGGCTATTTTTAGAAATGTTTGGAGTTTACAGTCAATTCTAATTTGGATTACAATAATCTGCAGGTGATTGCATTTCTTGAAAGCATGCACTGCTTTCAAAGAGGAGTATTTACACTTTGCTTCCATATATATTTATACAAATCCATAAAATGTATTGATTTAATATTTTAGAAATGCATTGCGAGTTAACCCTTCAAAAATTATGTAAAACTACTATTCACATTTGATTATTCTACAGTCAGTTTCTCACATCATGTGTATATTTAGATAAGAAACCTTTTTTCCTATACTTTTATTAAATACTATCTGTAAGAAGTTCCAATAATTTCTTGTAAAAGAATAGTCACAGACTCACACAAAGAGAGTTCAGTACCACATGGCTTTTCATTTTACGATTGTATTATAAAACACTGTTTTTAATTGATTTGCAACAATAAGGGACGTTCCAACATGATTTTAATTGCTTCTTTCCCCATAATTTAAGGTCTACGTGAACCTGGAAGATGTTGGGAACAAATATCTTGTAGAGTTACTCCAAGTTAATCAACACATAATTAAATCTGAAAATGTCGAAAGACAAGACAAAGATGTCAAGTCATTTTCAACTATCTTATCCTAATGTAATTAGAAAACTAATAATGACAGCATGAGGTTTTTCAACTGGAGATTAAGGACCCAACAAATAAAATTATCCATCATCCACTGTCTTTCCTCATTTTGTTTGGCACAGTGCTCCATTTTCCTTTCCCCTACTCTTCCTTCTGCCCTGCTCTTCTTGCAGATAATGTGAGTTATTCCAAAGTAATTAAAAAAGCTTTACATCTGATAAAACTGATTATCTTATTATTTATTTTGGTTTTGAATAAATATAGCTTCAGTTAAAATCAGTAAGGATAAATTAAATTTAGAATTGAAACACAGGGAGAACACAAGACAATTTTAAAATATTCTGGTATCAAGGCTATTTCTTACCATACCCAAAACAATTTGATTTCATTTTAAATTTTCCTTTTCTCAGCCTGGAGCCAGGTGTCAGCAAAATTAGCTGATTAGCTGAATTTCTCACTTGGCCAATGTGAAAAACCAAAAAACCCAATACTGCCATGAAAAGCAGTCAGTTTGGCAGCTGTTTGTGCATCATAACTTGCTTGCTGCATGCTTGCCATAAAAGAACAGTATGGTTTATGGATAGTAGTTATCATTGGAGATACATTACAACTAAGATCTTTTTTTGTATCATCAATGCTTAAATAAACTTATCACTTAAATCAGTGTGAAGATCTAATTAAAAACTGCTTGCATACTAAGGGACTCTAGGGACGTTTCGTAGTGAACTAGTCACCACTCATAGATACTTTTTTAGCAAGAACAAATGATCACTTCTTGAATACAAGGTTCTGGGGAAAAAAAACCCTTATTCCTTTTAATTCACAAGGTAAAGCATCATCTTATGGAGCCACAGTAACCTATATCAAGTATAGGAAATAAAATATCAGCTGTTATCTGTAAACTCACTGAAGAGCTAATTTAGCCTTAGCAGTTAGCCACTATATTGTTATAAATTCTTTTTTTAAGTCTATTGTTAAAACAACTCTGGTTTTATACAACAAATACTGAAATAATACACTGGATATTATTACCAATCAAAAATATTTGTTGCCCGACAGACTCAATTTAAAACTGTCACTTAATTCACAATGTAATAGCCTTACTAGTGCCACAATTTCTGTAGCTCTGTCTATATTCTACCTCTACAATTCACACTTAACTTGCTCAGCACAGTGTGTTACATGAATAATTTTAAAGCCTTGTTTTCTTTTTTTTTTTGTGTGGAATTCTTTTAAAACCATTTCACCAAACTTTAATGATTGTACCATCTACAAAAGCACAGACATTGTTTTCTTGTTTTGAGAAACCTTGAATCTCATTGTTTGTCACTTTTGAAAACCAATAGCCTTGAAACAAGTCAGAAACATGTTGTGTCTTAATTTCTGTCGTGCAAGTGCTGTTGAAGTGTTACATACTCTTGGCAACCAATGAGAAAGGAGATTTCTGTCTCTGTCATCAACTCACTCAAGGTATTAGAAAACTTCAGATGGTCACAGTGAGTTTTAGAGCAAATCATAATTACAGGAATTTAACAGGTTGTAAGTAAGTAATTGTGACTGTCTTTTTAATTTGTAAGTTCTTATCAAGGGCTATGTTCATTGATTCTGAACATGCCTCTTCGCTTTTTTACTTCTTCCTCTCCAGCTTCACTTTCCTTTTCATCCTTAATAGTTTATGAAATCTTTTGTACTTTCATATTGACTCATATGTTCTTCCTATAGATTTCAACTTTCAAGGTGCCATTTTGAATATATTCCAGAGTTCTTCCAATTTGTTTATTTTAGTGCATTGCACTTTGTGCATTGGCTTTCTTAATTCACTCAAAGTTAATTTCCTGAGATTGAATATGCTGGTACTTTTGTAGTCCTACTCATTATTACAATGTATGGAAGCAAATGGTGGCAAATATTTCCAAGCTTTTTTTTTAAATTTCAGTCCTTTTTTCTATTGCAAAGAAATGGCCTCCTATGTACTTCTAGTTACATTTTTCAACTGCTTGCATTTAGTGATATTCAAGACTACAACAGTTTCTTCCTTTAAGTAGAAAAAGAGTTATTTTTACTCTTTAAATAATCTTAGGTCCACAATATCTGTGCCAGGTCTGACAATCTAACAACTTCTTTTATATTTTTGTTCAGTGAAGTCCCTGCTACAATATGTAATTAAATTTTGTAATGATGTTTCCTTTGTTTTCCTTAATTTCCATTGTGGTTTCAAAATTGAAGCAGAAGTTATTAACACAATGGAAATAGGAAATTATTTTAATTTGGTAATGTCAAAGATAGGGAGAAGAATGTAACAAAGTATTATTATAGAATGTAGCATGTATTGTTTTTACTGATAGGAGACAAAACAAAAAAAATGCTGTCACTATAATTCAAATGTTGCTGATACATGATAATTTAGCTAAGACAAATGAAAAAAAAATGGAATTTCCATGTCTCGGGTGTTTGTATTGATATTTGGAAGAGATTTCATATTCTCCACCAATGATGAATTAACACACAATACAGTATTTAGCAATATCAGCCAAATTTACTTTTGAGTAAGACCAGTAAGTAGACTCCTGCATCAATTAAGTTTCTGGAGATCCATTTTTAGTGTAAGGGCAGCTGGAAGATATTGATAGAGGTTGGATAAAAAGAGTCAGACAAAATAGCTGGTACACAATGTCTTAAATAATTTCCACCATCCAGCTGGCATTTCACTTTTGACCTACAGTGGTATGCCATCTCTCCCTACAGAGATGTTCAACCAGACTCTACAGGTTCCCTGGTGATGAAAAACTGATTAAAAATATGCTTCACCTATTCTGTCCAACAGTGACTTAGCATTGCTTGCTTTCATCTTACAGGTGTTCTACAGGGATGACAAGTGCTTTTTTAGGTCATTCCAGGTCCAACGCATTGTAGATGTGTACAGCGTACAACTGCAGCCCCTACACCTGCAAGGGGTAAGGCTAGACCTGTCAGGGTAAAAGTTCCTGAGACCAACAGGTCAGTCGAATATCCTGCTGCCACTTGAGTTTTTGGTCTTTTGATGCAGTAGCAACAGTGTTATCCTATGGGAGAGATTCCTATATAATCCCTCGCACTAGCTCTGGCATGCAGCTGACCCCTTGTAAGCCCTAAGAAAAATAACTAGAAAGAGAAAGTGAGGAAAAAAGGAAGGGAGGAAGGGAAGGAGGAAGAGACAAAGAGAGGGAAGAAGAAAGGAAGGCAGGAAAACAGGCAGACAAGGGGGGAAAAAAGTTTAGCTGAATTGATTCACTGAGGATTAGAAGAACATGAGAGACAACACACAGACAAAACAAGATGAGAAGAGTTGGAGTGGAGTGGGGGAGGGCAATAGCATAGGACTACCTTATCCAGGGACCACGAAGCATTAGAACAAACTGATTGCTTTATGCCACTTCAACAGATGAAGAGGTAGACTACTAGAGACATGGTCTTCCGGAGCTTTTCACAAGTGCAAAGAGAAATAGAAATCTCTGATTTTTATTTTATTTTTTATTTTTATTTTGTGACTTTGCAAAAGTAGATTTAAAATACACACATTTGTGTGTTATTTGAAAAGTGAAATGCTACAGGCATTTCTCCTAATATTATGTTGTATACAAAACCAACAACTGACCTATACAAGTTTCTGTTGTTCTTTGAAGGTGAAAAGATTTGTGCCTTGGAAAAGAAGGCACTGTAGGAGTGAAAATTATTTATTAATTATAGGTTTAGATTTCATTGTAGATTTGCCCTTCAGGGAGCTATGAGTTCTAAATGAGTTGTTAACTTTTATTTAATTTATAAAATTATGTACCTGGCAGATTTCTGGTACTAGTCCTGTTGCTTATGAAGAGGTGGCTGTCTTTCTGGTTCATGAGATAAAATGTCACTGTTACTGTATAGTCTCTTTTGATGAACACTCATTTAGTAACTGTGTTTCCCTTTATTACAAGGTGATCTGAATTTTAGGGTTTTTTCCAAGTCTAATAAGGCTGCCACAACAACACTTTCCAGAAAACAGACTATGCCTATTAACCCTTCCTGGAGAGAGAAGTAAAGATGCCCTAAGCATAAATGCCTTTCTCACAGGGTTTATACATTGTAAAGACTGGGATTTGCACTTTAGATACATGGTGTAGTATAAATCTCATGAAAGGACTCCTATAAAAATATCTAAATAAGATAAAAATTGTTTCTGTCTTTGCTTTGTTGCTTAAGTTTCTTCATCATTCGAGAATACTTTGTGAACACAGGTCAAAATCTTTTCAAAAGCAGTAGACATTTCTGGACAGTGATTCATCTTGTGCGTACAGGGAGTAAAAAACAACATTAAACAAACTGTGTCTTTTAGGTCTGTTTTTCTCTCCACTGGCTATAAAGAATGTGTTGGGGAGCATTCACTTCAATAATTTCTAAAGGCTGTTCCATCCTGTCTCATCCTGGGGTTTTTTGTTTCTTTGTTTGGGGATTTCTTTGCTGTTTTTTGTACTTGGTTCTGCCTCTGAAAAAATAACCCCATGTTTTGGTCTCCACAATGCCATTGTCTTGTAAACTGATAATTCTCAACCCAAATGATTCTATGATTCTGTGATTCTCCAGTACCATCTTCAGTGCTGGGCAAACACATTAGATTGTCTATACAACATGGAAGTACAATAAGCCCTACATTCACAGCATTTTCCTGCCCGACATAGATAAACATTACACTGAATTAATGGCATTGCACAAATAATCATCATAGAATCATAGAATGGTTTAAGTTGGAAGAGACCTTAAAGATCATCTAGTTCCAACCCCCCTGCCATGGTCAAGGACACCTCCCAGTAGATAAGATTTCTCAAAGCCCCATTCAACCTGGTCTTGAGCACTTTCAGGGATGGGGCTTCCACAGCTTCCCTGGGTGACCTGTTTCCAGTGTCTCACCACCCACACAGTAAAGAATTTCTTCCTGAGATCTAATCTAAATCTACCCTCTTCCAGTTTGAAGCCGTTACCCCTTGTCCTATCACTACATGCCTTTGTAAAAAGTCCCTCTCCAGCTTTCTTGTAGGCCCCTTTCAGATATTGGAAGGCTGCTATAAGGTCTCCCTGTAGCCTTCTCTTCTCCAGGCTGATGATTTCATCATCAGAAGAAATCATCATATCTATTTATTTGATCTCTCATGGTCTGTCAGAGATACAAAATGAAGGGGGCTTCTATTTATGTCCTGTGTTCAACAGCTGGGGAAAGAACTTGCTTTTCTAATTCCATTTTGATGACTCATGAATTTTTTTTTTTTCCCATATATAAATTTACATAAGCTTGCTGGGAAGTACTTAGTAATTGTTTGGTTTCTTTCCAGTCATGCTGCTCTGCCACTTTATAAATCAATTTGAAACTAAAAAGGAATGATTTAAATTAGGTGATATATGTTCGTATATCAGAACTACTCAAATAAAACAGTTGAAAAAGTAAATTTTCAGGTGCCTATTTGCACCTGTTTGTATTTGTCATTATCAACAATCAGCTCTCATAAGCCTAAAAATAAAATATTTTCCTTATCAAGTAGTTTTTCCATTGAATAATTTTTTTCATTGGAAAAATACATAAAACCTTTAAATCCCATTTCTTTTCATGCTACTTGAGTAATATTTTTGCTCTAAAGAAGCAGAAGGGATTTAAGCAGTAAATGTTTGCTTTCAAAAGCTGACCTCTTCTATTTCCCTCCCATGACCCCAGAATGGATAACACTTGTTGCCAATACAAGCAGTAATTTCACATAAAAGATAGACACAAAGCATCAGACCCACACTGTTTTAGGGAACGGGATAACTAGGTAAAATGACTGCCTATGGACATGTTTATAGTGTCCTAGATGGGTAGGATAGTAAAGTAACTGTTCATTATACTCTTAACAGCTATAATCTCATAGAGTGCTATTCGACAAATGGTTCTCTGCTTCTGTAATAGCACTGGGCAGGGTCCTATGGCTCAGCTCAATTAAAACTACTCTGACAGGGCAAGACCGTTTTGGCAGACAGTACTATTGCTCTTTCATATAAAAGAGCCTTGGGAACACAGTAAGCAATCTGCACCATAATGGATGAAATAGAGCTAATGTTCAGTGATGCAGTACAGATTTACTTAGCTAATGCAAGTTGACTGTGCTTTGACATAGCATACACAGCTTTCTAGAAATGGTTTCACATTTTAATACTATGCTGTCTAAGTGTCAGTTTTGCTGCTTCAGTCTTGTAGTGCATGTGAAATAATAGATACCGAGACAAAATGTTAGCTATAGATTTACATGTGAAATTGGCTTTCAAATAATAAAAATTTCAACAATGGGAGGCACCATTATTGCTCTTGTTTTCTGGTTAGCCTATGAACTCATCCTTTTTTTCCCCCTTTATTTTCTCTTCTCATCCTTTTTTCTTTTTTTATCTTTTAATCTGGATTTGTTTCCTTATATGCATTTTTCAGATTAAAGTCATTATCTCTCTCTATATGTGGTACATTGCCTTTCGCAAAATACATCTGCACAAAAAAAGGGTGCCTATATCTATATCTGTATCCATATCTGTATCTATATCATCTCTGCCTGTCTCTTATATCTTTGCCTATTTTACATACATATATGTAACATAACCAGGTTTGTGTACATACACAGTTTGTTTGTTTGTGATTTATGTGTGCCTTCCTCATAAACAGAACTGGATTTTGCTAACATTCATTTTGTCACTCCAAGGCCAAAGTAGTGAACCCACAAACACTGGCAATAATCTTCTTACATAGGAGTGGATTGAGGTAAGAACATTAATTCCAGAAAGCTAGCTATAATGTACATAATCCTGCATCTTTATATTTTTCCTAAGTAAAAATATAGTTCTGATTAAAAACTGTTGTATTCAAAATTCAATGGTTTCAGCTGTGACCCTGTAGGAGCAAAGCTTGCAAACAGAACTCTGAAACAGTAAAAAAAAAAAAAATCTTCTGGCAGAAATATGTTATCTTTCTTCCAAAATTCACATTTGTTGGATGTAGACACAGTTTTGTATAGGTTTAACTGTCTTTTCATTAGTATCCACAGTTTGTTATTGCTGTTTACTGAAAGTGAAATTCCAGAAATATCTGACAAATTATATATTTACACACACAAAAAGTTGGTTTCTATTTGCCATTTCCAATTCATTAGTGACAATTTCTATAATTTCATTCAGTAAACTTCATAAAGGTGGCCATATACTTTACATGATCAGATGGGGGAACTGGTGGATGACTAAATAATTCCATAAATGTCAAAATCAGTAGCAATCAGGATCCCTTACACTTCAGATAAATTGTTTGCAACATATGAATTGGTCATGTACAGGACTGTCGCCGACACCAGAGGAATAGCCTGTGCCGTGAAGTGGCCTTTTTTTCAGACAATGGCGTTAGACCTTCTGTCTGATGTTTTGGCTGAAAATCTGCCAGCTGCATTACGGTGACTTTACATGTAGTTCCATGAAGAAGGCCTCAAAATCAACTTAACATTCGTTCCCAAGTTGAATTCAAGAAACATTTTCCTCTTTTGAAAGCGCTGCAGTCCAAACTGTCTTTTGGTATGACAGTTATTAATGTCCAAAGTGACACTAAAAAGTGGTGGTTACCTTGTGGCTGTGTTGCTAAGTATGCATACCTACCTGCCAATACATAATGGCAGTTTGGAATCTAATTTATTCTGTGCAAACTCGGTTTGTATGTTCATTTTAGATGCCTACTGAGCACTATTTTAAAATATCCTAAAACATCCTAAACCAAATGCTTGTATTTTCTTATGCAATGACAAATTTCCACCTGGTCTCCACATACCAGTAAGAGATCTGTGGGCTACTTTTAAGAGGTGCAAAAAGCAAGTAAAGAAAGAAAGGCAGTTTTCAGTAGGCATATATAGCCTCCATGAAATGCCATTGAAAGGCATTCCAAGGTTCACTCATTGAAAATGGCTTAACTATGTGCCTAAGAGAAAGAAATTGTGGTTCACAGCCTAAATCGATTTCCACATTAGTGTGATAACTTATTGTAACATCTAACATGCGAGTCAGAAATGAATGATATACAGTTTTCTTATTGCGGTGTTTTTAACTTATTTTAATAAACATGCTGACATAGGATATAAGAAAAAGCAAAAAAAAAAAACTAAAAGAACCAAAACTCCAAACCATCCTAAACTAAAATATATAAAGAAACAGAAAGAGAAGAGGAGTTTTTATATCTCTTTGAGGAAAATGGTTGTAATGTTAAGTGCAGAAGATGACTTTTAGTGCTTAAACTTTGTTTTTAGAGCAACTGGAAAACCACTGAACACCCATCTACCTAGCATCCAGCTTCTGCTTCATCCAAATTGCCTCCTAGAGATCCTACTTGTGAACGTCCTGGGTACATTTAAAATGCCATTGAATACTTAGGCAATGTTTAAATTGTTTCCTAAATCTCACAAAAAGAAATTTTTGCGATCTAAGAAATAGGAAAATCCTTTAATTTCTATCAAGTGATTTACAAGATTACCATGACATCATGGAATTACAGAATGATTTGGGTTGAAAGGAACATTCAAAATCATCTCGTCCAACCCTCCACCATGGACAAGGACACCTTTTCTGGATTGGGTTGCTCAAAGACCTGTCCTACCTGACCTTGAACACTTCCAGAGGTGAGACATCCACAACCTCTCTGGGGAATCTGTTCTGGTGTCATCATAAAAAATTTCCTCCTTAAGTCCAACTTAAATCTACCCTACCTTCTTTCAGTTTAAAACCATTGCCCCTTGTCCTGTCACTACAGGCCCTGGCAAAAAGTCACTCTCAGTCTTTCTTATAAGCCCCCTTTAAATATTGAAAGGCCACAAGAAGGTCTTCCCTGGAGTGTTCTCTTCCCATAGGCTGAACAACATCAAATCTCTCAGCCTTTCTTCAGAGGAGAGGTGTTCCAGTCCTCTGATCATTTTCGTGGCCCTCCTCTGGACACACCCTAACAGGGCCACATCTTTCTTGTACTATGAATGCCAGAGCTGGATGCAATAGCCCAGGTAGGGTCTCACCAACACAGAGTAGACGGGTCAATCACTTGCTTCGACCTACTGTTAAAAGTTTTGCAAAATTATGAATGTAATTTTCATTTCAGTTCCATTGTGTATATAATTTTCAATGGAGTTCTACTAAAACACCATATTCTAATTTGTTTAAAATTGCGGGGGGGGGGGGGCAATAATCTGTATACTCCATTCACTAATATCTGCTGTAGTCATCCTTGGGTGACTATAGAATGTAAATTAAAATTATTATTACATTCTAATACATCTTTAAATTTTATGAAAGGAAGCTCTTAGTTATGAATAAAGTCTGAAAAAACCCAACCAACAAAACGAAGTAGCAAGTGCAATATCTTCCAAATATCAGTTAATTAGAATTTCATTATAATTTCGTTTTTCTGTTTTGGAAGTAAACCCAGTCTGTTTATGACTTGTCTAAAAAAACAATTACACATTGTATTAGCAATTAACTTCATGGTGTCTTTCAAACAAAACTACTCTGAAGTTGTACTCTGACATTTTAAGCATTTTCTTGTCATTTTTCTTGTTTTATTTTTTCACATTATTTTGTTTGTTGAAGGGTTAGATACTGTGTTTTCTGTTCCAGCTTTTTCTTTATCCATACAAATCCAAAAGGACTAAGATGTTTTCTTTTCTAATACTCTTTAAAGGAAGAATAGGGACTAGCCTTCACCATGCATTGTAAGCAGTAAAACTCTTAGCCCAGTGCTGCTCTAGTAGTTCAGCACGCTTCTGGCTGTGTCCCCCAGGATAGTGGAACTGTGGATGAACCAGAAAAACTTCACCACGCATTAGAAAAATAAAAGCACTTGTATGTCTTTATCAACATCAAATAAGGGTGCATTTGCCTTCACAGCCAAGATTTTAATACCCTGAAGAGAGCGTTGTTCCTAAATATAAATGTATCTTTATATCAACACAATACAAGTTACTCAACTTGAATGTCTAGCTGAGGGCTTGCAGAAGATAAAAGTCTCATGCGAGCACATTGCTCTGTGCTTTGAAAATAAAATTCAAACATGGTTTTAGGTGTGTGCGTTGTTGACCTTTCTCAAAATTCAGACTGCTAATTTCCCACTTCCAAAATACGAAGTAGAAAATACTTCCAGTTGCAGAATTTTTAAACCTGTCTACTGATCTTTATTTAAAAGGCAGATAAATTTCGTGCCAGCTACATAAAATAATACACAATTCTTTAAATTTTTCATAAACAGAAAACCTCATAAACACAACAGTTCTCAAGTACAGTGAACAAGAGGGGAAAAAGAGGAAAAAGGAGTGTATGCAACTATGATATAAATGGGGGATGTCATGGTATTTGCAGGGAGCTACAGGCTTCTAACCTTCTTTTTTTGACATTCCACAAGACTCTTTTTTCTGGGTGGAAGGGTTCTTCATCTTACATTTTGCCACCCCATTTGGATCAGCCATAGGTCTCATGCATCATTTCTGAGATTCCCTAGGAGATTTAATAGAGGCAGTAGTTGCCAGAATATGCCACAGGATAATCCCTTCGGCCTCCAGGGAATTTTATGAGGTACCATATTTAGCTCAGCTTATTTTCTTCACCACTATGACAAGAAGTTTCAGCTGTGGACTAAACATTGTCTCAAAATTTGGATGATATGTTTGTCTATCACATTGATTATATTGAAAGCCTAAATAACGAGCTTTGACACAACAACTACATTTTAGATGTCAAAAGCTAGGCAACATGAATCCTAGCCAAAGTGATTAACTGCTATACTCCAAGTTAAGTGTTCTCAAAATATGAATTGTGCCTCATCCATCATATATATAGGTGAAGTCATGTGTACAAGGTCTAGGTGTATCCTCATTCTCCCCTTGCTCTGAGCCAACACAAAGCCTTATGGTACCAGTGTATCTCAGTTTGGGATAGACTTCATAATAATCTGGCTATCTAATTTATAAATGGCTCAGAACACTGGCTAAGTGATCTTCTGAATATATGTAATTAGATACTTATGTTTACCACACAGCCTCCTTAAAATTAGCATTTTGTGTTTTGCAATTTAAACAAAAGTGGTGCAACAGATTGTGCATGGAACAAGGAAAATTTTTGGGAAAGAAGCATAAATTCAGTGAAAACCATACCCAATTACAGCAGAATCTTAACATCGCTCTCCATCTGCCAAAAAAACCCCAAACCCTCAACAAAAAAGCAACCCCAAACATCCCACTAACTAAAACATGACTGGCACCTCGTTAGGGTTTTTTTCTTGCCAAGTTTCATATTCATATTTCTCAATATTTTGCCATTAATCTTGAAAACCATAGTGATGTCTATTAAAACTTGTAGCTAAGTGATTTTGTTAACACTTTAAAAAACCAGCTACATTAATACAGTGTTTACTGGGTTTACTGGGTTTACTGGGTTAAGGACCTGATCTAAATCCTGGGAAACTCTACATAGTGTGGAAAGCTGAACAAAGCCAAAGTGAACATAACAAGAAGCTGATAAGCAAATGTTATAAATAGTAATGTTTGTCTTCTCTTATTGTATTAACAGTTACATAAATAACCATATATTTAACACTTCTTGTTTCCATATGTGACGTACTGTTCACAAGCAATATCTATTTGCTGTATTCTTTCTGACACAATCTGAAGCCAGAACAGCTAAAGCTATGATTTCATCAAATCTCAAACTATGCATCATTAAGCTTGCTCAGCACTTTGATGCAAGGCCTCTAGGGAAAACTCATGAAATGCAGAGCATGCTATTAATGGTTCTTTGAGCTGCGATCTTCCCACTCAGAAAAGTGCTGGACCAACTTATAATTATTCTATAGAGATTCTGAAAGGGTTTTCTTTCAAAGAATATGAATGACTCTGGACCTGGGTTTTGACGGATTATTAACTTTTGTGTCTTTATCAAATTCTGGGTAGTTATTCATTCTGTTTACTTTTGCTTGATTTTTAAGATTTTCAATATATATAAACTTTCTCTTAAATCACTACACTACACAGCTGTTACATAATTACTTCTCAGAAGGATTATATGTATGGAAATAGATCCGTTCCTGTTATTCCCACTCAAAGATACTAGGCTGTTTCAAAACATTTATGAAAATGGAATTGCCCCATTGCATTTTAAATATAAAAATAAGAAAAACAGATGATCAAACAGGCAAGGATACAAAAATCAGAAAAACTTCCCAATTAATTACTCTTCTCACCTTTTATCTATTAGACTCCATCTAATGTGTTTATTATTTTGCATTGGTTTATATTTTAAACTTCCTCTGTAATCTTAAGCATTTGCTTTTCTCTATTTTCAGAATATTTTTCTCTTTTAATTACTTACCAGTTTTTATTTTTATATTTTATGCTGTATACTTGCTGATGTCTGCTTTATTCTTATGTCCAGTTCGACTTTCTACCTTTTATCCATACATTCCTTTATTTTGTTTTACATGATAATGATCTGATCTTAAGTATTTACTCATGATATTATGGAAAAACTAACAAGTGTAGACAAAGCACCTTTTGTCAAGAAGCAAAACCTTTTCATTCAGAGTAATTTTATGAGTGTCAAGGTATCTTTATCTTAGCTATAATATGCATATGCATAACAGTCTATACATATTTGTCTTTGAAGTCCTTTCTATAACTCCAGGAAGGTGCTTGCATACTATTTCCCTTGGGAGGAATCACAGAACATTCAATTCTGTGTTACTGGTGAAAAAGCCTCTTTGGGACTTAATGCCTATAGAGAAAGGTTATAAGACTATTGCTGTCATTATACTTACTGGTAATACCACCTCCTTTAAGCTGATTTGTATGTTCCAGCATAACACAGTTTAAGATACTCATCAGCTCTGATGTGGGTAGCAGAACCTACACCATGATGTTCTGAAATTAGTTTGAATGAAATAAAATTGTTCACGTGATTTCTAAAGTTTTTAAAGCCAAGTAAAATAAGCAACCTTTTTTTCAAAATAATTTACGTTAAATTCTTGAAAGTATAAAATGAGTAGTAAATAAAAGCCATATATGTATTCAAATCCTGAATTTCTTTTTTTATCTAATACTGATTAAAGTTAGTGGGAATCATCCCATGCAGATAAATGTGACCCATTCCTCAACTTAAGTTGCGCAGTACAGATTGCTTTAACACACATTTCAGAGGGATTTTTTTTTTTTATTTTGCCCATAGGAAACATAGCATTTTTTGCATGGATTACTACTAGCTCAACAGCCTGGGCTCTTTTGGGATACAGGGCTTATATGTGTGTGTGTGTGTGCACGCGTACGCATGTGTGTGTATACAGAAATGAATATGAGAAATACTTGTCCCAGAGTCATTTATTCCATAGTCTTACTACTGCAGTACAGTGAAAAAAATTCTTGATCAAAGGCTGTAGATCACAGGCACGTGGCCACTCTGAGGAGAGAATAAAAAATGGTAAATTTCTTAACTGTTGCATAACCACATTTCTTCCTAGGTCTAGAAAATCTTTGTGCTACTACTTAAAGAGAAACAGCTATTTCATACAAGGTACTAAGGAGATCTAGTATTTCAATACAAGAGGAAAAGCAAGTAACAACAGAAAACATAAGCCTTTTTGAGAGTTTGCAACTTAATTCATTATGTGTGGAAGTAAACCTTGCATTAACAAGTAAATAACCTAAGAAATAAAAACACCTGAAACACCACTTGTAAATTTGATGTAATTTATTTCAGATAGACTGTCAAAGCACCAGCAAAATAATTTCTCTGGGGAAATGCCAAAGGTACATATGCCACAGGTACAGGAAAGACAGACATAAATAAAAATAAAATTAATGCAAGTATATATAAATTAAGAAATGTGTTTATGTTTCTGAGAATATAATGCTCCGCCAGTGACACACCATGTCAACTTATTCCTGTTTGTCATCCAAGGTAAAATAAATCTGCTTCTTTTTCCTTCTATCGTTCATCTTTTTTGAAAGGTAACATTGCAAACAAGTGTGTCAGTCAAGGAGGGTGGTATATGTGTCTTGTCACTTCACTGGCACTGTAAATAATACAATGTCTGCAAGTAAGAAAGATAATTGTCACTATCAGTACTTGGATACACGTAACAGAAATCGAACTTACGTGAGGGATGCAGACAGCTAGGAACAGCATGGAAAAGAATCACTTGTGTTGCTCACATTCATAAAAAAGTTTTCTAAGTACTGTAGTTAGGGTAAATTAAAAACTGATTGATTAATTGCTGTAATAAACCACTGGAGTTTGTTTTTTGTTTGTTTGTTCACTTTCACCGTATGTCAAGAAAAAAACCTGTGAATTTTCTGAAGTATCCTGGTAAAGATGGTATCTTAAGCATAGGAATCAGAAGCTGGCACTGCTACATACTAGACAAGTATGCTGAGACATTTCACTATATATAAGGTATTTACTAGGCATACACTGCTGAGAAATAACAAAGATGCAGGTTAGACAGACTTTAACCTCATTTGATATGGTTGTTAATATATACTTATAGACACATATAATGACTAGAACAAATACTTCTGTGATTATGTTTTTACATTAGTCTTAAAAACAGATTCAATAATCTGCACCAATTCAAGAAATAACTAGTAACAAAATATCAAGAAATAACTAGTATAAATACTAATTTTCATAGCATGTTGTTTTGAAATCATGATTATCTGTACTTACTCACATATGACAACTACGTTAGGTTTTTTTGCTGATGAAAGCCGTGTAATTTGAAACTGTCTATCCCAGACTGAGAAAACAGAAATACAATATAAAATGGCAAAAGACACACAGCTTATCACCAAAGACAGTGAGGGAGGCTTCTCTAACCAGTTGTAGATTTCCACCATTAGAGTCAGTGGAATGACATAAGCTCTTTTAGAAGCACTGTCACAGTCCAAAAGCACTCATTTCTCTCCACCAAAAGTATGGGATACTAGGTGAAATTATAGCAAAGCCTCAAGAGCAGGTTATCAGATAAAACACAAGCAAAACAGATAAATTTCCTTTTAATAACAATGCAGTAATACTTACATATGTATTAGCGCAGTAATGATGTCTGATTTATCAGTTCTGCATACCTGATCCTGAAGTACGGCACAAGCACAGCCTTATGGTGTCCACTATGGTTTTGCATACACCATCTGCAGGCGATGCCACCTATGCTATTATTTATGGTAAGCTTTGATACTTTTACATGTGATTAAATTTTAGGATGCCTATATTGGGTAAACTGTTTTTTCCTCTACAAGGTTTCTGTTTAATTTGATAACACATCCATTCTGTTCAGCTCTTAACTGCATATTTTCTAGGATAACATATATACCCATTGATCTTCCATGAAAGCATACTTTTATTCAGATCCATATTAGCATCCTTTTAAGACATGTTGTCTGAAGTTCTCTGTGACTCATGTTTTGAAACTGTGTTGCAAGATAGCCTTAAAACGTTCTTGGTCATGTGTGCATTCTTGAGGTCTTTGGAAATTCAGGCTACAAAGTGATACTAAAAGATCATACCTTTCTAAGTACTTGTTATTAGTGTTTACATAATAATGGCAATATTGTTGATGGTTTGGTTTTGGTGTTTTTTTTTTATTTTATTTTCCATTCGATAACTTTTTTAGTTTATAGCAAACTGTCAGCATCTACAGTAAAGTGAGATGACTGTCATCTGGAGAAACCGAAAAATTGTAGGAATGAGAATACACCAGTAGAAGAAACGTGCACTGTGCAAAAAATACGAATGTAAGAGACTCAACTAACAAAATTAATGTAGAGAAAAAAATGCTAACTACAAAAATCGCTACTACTCTATTATAATCATTTAGGAAGACGGTTTTGTGGCATGTTGTCTGTATTGTTGGTTTTATTCAGCTGTCCAACTTTAAAGAAAGAAATAAAGAATTTTATAAATATACCTTTTGAAATCCTTTTTTATCTGTTCACCTCTTCCTAAGGAAATACCCAGATTGATTGCATTTATTGTATTTATATTGTAATACAAAACTTTTTAAATCTAGTATCTATACAAACTTTTCAGATGTTTTTGCATTATTTGAATGAAATCTGAACTCCTTACTGGCACTGTTGTAAAGTTCATAATTCATTGCTGTTTGTCATGTATGTCACATCTTATTTTTTAAAAATCTATAGCAGTCACTGCCTTATCTGTATCTTTTTTTCTCAAAACCCTTTTCATTGTTATTGTTTCTTGACAATGTTTTCATGCTTTCTGAGAAAGCCTGAATACTAATATAAATAGCAAACAGTTTGTATAAGTCAAAGAGAAAGATTGTGGCTACCAACGACCTCCCAAATATATTATGCATACACAGGATTTAAAATTGCAAAAATCAAATGGTTTGATCATTCGAACATATTTGCAGTTTCAATTGCACCTTAAACGTTATTTATTACAAAAATGGTGTGGAAAGTATCTGAGGGTCTCCGGCAGATTAAGGAATTTTTCTTTCTCTGGTTTATTAAAAAATTAATCTAAGTAGCTGATCATGATAATTACAATGGCAACTGCATTAACAATCTGAAGATTACATTCTGTTCCTGCAGATTTTATTGTATGTCTGTCATTAAGTCATTTTGAATCAATGGGTAGAAGCAGAAAAATTCTCTGATCTCAGATTCTCTCTCATCATGATGTAAATTGCCAGTGATTCATAATTCAACTGGAGTACTCCTTCAAGGAGAAACTACATATCCAGAACCCCAAGTACTAAGAAAGTATTTCAGAAATGTAAAATACAAATCAGAGTGATTTGTTGCAAAAAAAAAAAAAAAATTAATTACAAAACGCAAACAAACAAACAAAAGCCCACAAAACAGACCTTCAAGCAAAGGTCAGAAATTAATGTGTTAGCTCAAGTCCATTTGAAAAGCACTGAAATTCCACAATTCAGTTCTTGTTGATAGCCCTTGTTGGGGCAAAGTGTGATGAAACAGGTAACCTTAGATTTTCTAGATTCAGTGCATGCCTTCCACTCTGATTGCCACTTAGAAAAAAATGCAAACACCCTGTAACTACGTGACTGACTCTCAGGATCTGGAGTCAGAATATCCAAGAATTCATGGATGGTGGATGTTTCTAGAAGGTTCAAACACTTTCTGCATCTGATAAATGTAAGTTATTTGCAACACTTTATTAGTAAGGAAGATCCACAAAATATGCAGCTACATGAACCTTTCAGATGTACTTATAAATTTCAGGTTTTTCACAGGTCTCTCTATTAAAGTGTCTCTTTACAATCGCTCAGACAGGGCCTAGTTGTGAAAATCTTACCATCATGACACATGGACTAAATTCACCAGTACTCACTCTCTACTTCAAAAAATCATGTATGGATTCAACCAGAATGCAACAAACCTGCCCTGAGAACTGCAATCCACTTCAGTATTGTTCTGATTAGCTATGCGCTCTCCTGTATAACTTTCAAGTATCATTCTCATTTATAACAGATGGAATGTAATCTTGCTGGAGACCTTGTTCCTTATTAAGATTAGAATTGAAATTCTGTGTATTTTCACATCTACGTTTCCAGTATTACAATTATCTGCTTAAGGCCAACATTAAATATTAATTTCAAATTACTGTTTAAAAGAGATTCTATAAAAATTCAATGATGAGATGAAAGTTTGAACGTAAAGGTAAGGATAATTATGTTCTTCAAAAACAGTATTTAGTAAGAAGTGCCTTTATTTGAGCAAATAGTATTCCAAATTATTACTGGGTTGCAGTCAGTTCATAACACTTCACTTCTGCTGCTCCTTACTCCTCACACTCTTTCTCTGCTCCAGCATGTGGTCCCTCCCAAAGCATACAGTCCTTCAGGAACAGAATGCTCCAGCTTGGGTCCCACATGGGCTATATTTCCTGCCAGAAAACCTGCTCCTGCATGTGCTTCTCTCTACAGGTTGCAGCTTCTGCCAGGAGCCTGCTCCAGCATGGGGTCTCTATGGGCTGCAGCTTTCTTCAGGGCACATCCACCTGCTCTGCTGTAGCGTCCTGCATGGGCTGCAGGATGGAAATCTGCTCCAACATGGTCCTCCATGGGCTGCACAACTCTGTCACAACCACTGCTTCACTGTGGTCTTCTCCATGGGCTGTCTCTGTTCTGGTGCATGTGGGACCATCTCCTTCTTCTATAACCTTGATGTCTGCAGGGATGTTTCTCTCACATTTTCTCACAGCTGCTGCACAGTGGTTTTTACAATTTCATAAATATGTTACTCAGAGGTGTCACCAGCATCACTGATGGTCTCAGCTTTGGCAACAGTGGGTCTGTTTTGTAGCCGGTTGGGACTGGCTTTGTCCAACATGGAGGCAGCTGCTGATCTGCTCTCACAGGGGCCACACTTTCAGAGCCCCCTTGCTGCGTAAACCCAATACAATATTTTTAAGGGTTATAATCAGTATTCTTAAAGGTTATATCAATATCATTAGGATTTTTGCTAAATAGAGGGTTAAACATAGTATATTTTCACTATTTACCTTCTTTCCATGAGAACATAATGTCTTTCCCTTAATGAATGTCTAGCAAATAAGCTGTTCTATGACACTTCATAACAGCCACTTAAAATGTGGTTGTCGTTATAATAATTTCAAGCTAATTAGCGTATAACAGGAACACAGTATGTCCTAACTCCTTTGTAATCTGTTATAAATAGTAATCTTCGCATTAACCAGGTATTTTCTCAAGCCCTATGACTAATTAATTCCCCAAAGCCTTGAACAGAATGAATTTTTGTTGGTAGGAAGAAATGGAAAGTTCATATACAGCAGCAGTTTCACTTGCTATTACTAGACTTACAATCTTTTATCATCTGAAAAGGAAACTCTAGTCATGAGTGCAAAACAACTATAAATATGTCCAGATCCATGATATCTTCAAAGAAAACACAGACATTCCTGCAATTTAACTTAGAAAAGTGCTCTGTGACTCACAATAGATTTTATCATATTAAAATTTATTCCAGTAGTGTATCATTTAGCTTCTAAATCAAGATTGAAAATAAATTAATCTGACAGTTTAATAGAGACTATATTCAAGAAACAGAAAATAGTTGTATCTATGCATGTACAAATCTGTGTTTGAACAAATACCCAAAGACAGAGAGGAATGCAGTACTGACAGTTAAAGGCATACGCAAACAGAAGTTAATAATCAAAAATAATGACATTAGATAGAAAAACATAAGTTAACCAAAAGAATGCATATCAAGAATGAAAACTATTTTGAGGGAGTTATCTTCTGAATGTTTAGAGTTTCAGTTTATGTTTCAAAGCTTTCTTTACAATTACGATATTTGAAACATTAATATTTTTAAAATAAAGCTTGGAACTAACAGCATCAGGAATTATAAGTTAAAAGTCTCTAGAAAAGCACAAAATTACAAAATTTTAAAAATATAATAGAATAGATGAAAGAGTCTATTCATTTTGCCACTCAGTCTTTTATTTATTTCATCATCTTTTAATCTTTAAATTAGCTTCTGAATACATGACATATGGTCTTAACTTGAGAAAGCCCGTATCACAGACTTAGCAGCCAACTATTCTTGCATTCAGCATCTCCTAGGGTTAGATAGACAGTTCTCACTGAAGCATTTTCCCAACAGACACTGAGGTTGTGATTACTCTGACATGGACAAGCAGAGATCCTCTAGAAATAAGTAGACAGGAGCAAGGGAAATGTAACTGTGGAGAACGCGAAAACCTGGAACCCTTCCTCTTTGTTTCAAAAATATGTAGATGCATTAAAATGCATTTCTTCTGACAAAACAAGATTTCATGAATTTTCACTTATTTTTTTGTCTGTTGCTGTAGCAGTCTATCTAGGAACCATTCCTTTCCTAGGTGAATTATAAAAATGCAATCTAGCCTTCTCTGAGGTCAATGCTTTAACATACATTCAAATCACATCGAACAATTAAGCACTGTTAGTGAAAAAAGGAAAAAAAAAAACAAAAAAAGCTTACAGCCTCCCCATACACATGCATTTGAACTCCTGAGATAATTTCTTAGCTAGAATAAAGGGTCAGAGCCATGAACAGATTTTCTTTTTTTTCCCTTCTTGTTTTTTCCCCTTTTGGTTCAATATGCCTTAACAATACTAGAGAGGAACACGTTTCAATAAATGCTGAACATAAAGAAATTGATCTATTCGTGAGTGAATAATATAGCTACAATTGATCTTACCATCTTTATTCTGCAGAAACGTATACTGGTTCAATGCTTAATGGTTGCTATTGAAAAGTTAGCAAGCATATTGGTTTGATTTCCTTCTGAAAATCTAGGGGAATTTAGTAAAAAGAACTATGGTTTCTTGTGACCTCTTGTTTTCAGCCAGTCAGCGTCAAAATGTCTCGGCAATTCTGTTGTCTTCAGTTCTGTCACAGTTCTCAATGGCAAATGAAACAACGACTTTCTGTACCCATCCCTCCCATTCTGTCCTTTTTCCTTCCTTGTAGTAGCTTTACTGTCATATGCTGATCCGTGGGCCTAGAAGAGTACATGCCTAGTCTCTAAAGTGTTTGTTTCCCATCTAATCTCCCAAGGTTGAACTCCATTTCCTAGCTCAGTTGAAGAGCATTTAGATGCAGGCTACCCTACTGGTAATCATTAAAAACCAGCACCACCAGGACAGTAGGTGTTCCCACACTACCTCAGAATATTCTGGTGAGAGTCACTCCTGAAGTCCTGGAAGAAGGAAGTGATAACTCTTAGCCTGTGTGCACTGACACATAGCTATGCACCTGGAACACGGCACAGACACCCAATTTTACATTCTACAGATCAAAAAATGAACATTACATGGAAACCCCTGAAGGAATAGCAATATAAACTTATAACAGATGAATGATTAATAGATGGGAAAATGATTATACAATTTATTGATCCTCATATCAATAGTTTTATACTAAATGGTCCACTAAATAACCTGTATTCAGGGTAATGAAATACCTTTGCTTTTTACACCATAGATACGTATTATATGGAAAATATCTATGTTTAAAAAAATACTGCCATGAACGTACAGACAAGGCATGAAATGTTAGGATGTCAATAACTGAGGTTGTCTATGAACATTTAATTTAGCATCCTAGAGCAAAGTGTTGCAGTAAGACTTCTAAGTACATAATAACAAAACCATTTTTTCATATTAAAAGTCCACTGCCATCCTCCTCGCAGTGTGAATAATATTCACCGTGTGAGCTCTTTACGCAAAATCTTGCTTTTCTTTTCATTCTTCAAACTACTTTATTCACAGTTCGTCATTTCATTCCAGCTTTGAAGAATTATTCATTTCCTCCATGGAAACTTTGGATTCACAGGCAATTAGCAGAGAATAAATAGTTTTATGCTTAAAGCTTTGTTTATGATTAAAAACCCCCATACTTTATATACGAAGTCAGTAATTTATTGTTAGTATTATTGGTATTTTAACAATCTAACCCAAGAATCATTATTAAAGCCATAATTGTTGTATAAAAGTGAAAGAATACTTATGAAGTTTCAGTAATAATAACAACACAACTAAAGTTGTTAAACATGCACTTCTAACTTCTACCCTTTTTCCAGATGCTATGTTCTCCTTTCCCCTGCTTCCCTGAGCCCTAAGCCCAGTGGCTTCATTTAGGTGGCAGGAGTGGGGGAGTGTTATGGCAAGTTGTTATTTCTCAAGCCCTCTGTTACTGTACCAGGCCTGTATTTCTCTGTACTCCATTGTTATGTTAGAATTGTAAAACCATGGTGGTATCATACGAAGTAAAACAAAAGTAAATCAAATTAGCCATAGAAATTAGAAAAATTGCTGTTACAGTTAACCCTCACTCCAGAGACCTTGCAAACTAATTACAATGCTTGTGGCCTGCTACTAACAAAACCATGTTCCAGGGCTATGTGAATTCAGTGGGTCTGACAAAACAGATCACTAACTGTTAATGACTTGTACCCCAGGCTTTAAGCCACAAGAAACCTAGCCTTCTAATGTACTTCCACACACTCCCATCCTCTCAAAACAAAGTTTAACAAACTTCTCAGAACTTCCTCTTCTTGCCATGTCCTTAAACCCACGCTTCCATTTTTGCATCTGGAGACCTGGGGTTAGCACTTAAAGTCTGAGCTGCTGTAAGGCACCAGCTAGGCTTACGAAAAAGCCGGCACACTGCTAGTCCCTCAGGTGACGAGTATCTGGAATGGTTCCTACTTTATAACACTTGACGTAAAAGTGAGTCTTTAGCACAGCAATGTTGCTACTTTACCATAGCAAATTACACATGCTTCAAAATTTACTTCTCTATCTTTGCGGAACACTGGGAAAAACAGCAGAATAGGTGTCTGGCTCAGGTCACAGCTTTATGAGGAACATGTAACTCTGTGTTGCTGCCAGCCTGTGCTTTTTGTCACACTGTTTCCCTTCTGCGCACACAGATACTGTGCTCACAGTGACAGTCACCAGGTTGAACAACAGTTAGGGACATGAAGATCACTGAGTTGAAAATTAATAATGTTTATTTTTTATTTCTTTCTGGTGGGTTACATTTCAGCTTTCTATATTCCTTGGCCAAGGGGAACGCATGGTTGCATGAATGCTAGTACCACTGCAGGATCAGTAGGTGAAATATCCTTTCACTAGACACAGATGATTTACATTAGATTTGGAACATTATACTTTGTTCCCAAGAGCAGTGTGATACTTCACAACCACATTAATAAGTTAATTACAGTCAAATAAAAAGGATAGATTCCCTTGTACCTGTGTACCTTGCATTTAGTAAAATGTGATACAGACAGGTACATTGCATTTAGTAAAACGCAATGTACCTGTCTATATTGCCTTTAGTAAAATGTGTGGTTTCTGGAAAACAAGAGTTGAAAACCTTTTACTTGGTAATGTACTTAATTGGTACTGCTGACTTGACAGTGAGCTGTTAATTTTGTCAGCCAAGCAGATCCTTCAGTGTTAAATGCTGTCTTATTCCCAACCCTCCCTGTATCTGCAACTCCATAATGAAATTACTTAGAAAATTGCCGCTTGCAAAGAGATCAGTCTTGATAACACAAATCTTGTGAAAGAGCGGAAGGAGAACATCATGAAATTTGGGGAATTTCTTCCCCTCAACTTCAATCATATAATCCTATAAAGAAACATTACTTGCTTGAAGTGTGGAAACATAATACCTAATTTGTATTCCATTTATATTTTCAGATGTAACCATTCATGTTCTTCTGTGTAGCAAGAACAGAAATTTTAGACAAATCTTTTGACGACATTTTGCTACCACTGTCTTTACTGTAAAGACTTAAGTGAGATATACAGAAAATATGTGTTAAAGTCAGTATAGCCATGCATTTCCATTCACAGTGAAAATGAATTAATGACTTCCCGCTTGTCCCAAACTGATATTTTCTTTCCCTGAATTCTTCAGTTCTTGCTTTAATAAGAGATGTGAAAGTGACAAAAACAGCTAGGGCAGCTCCTTACAAACTAAAGTACCTGCACTGTCACATTTCATACTGACCTAAACTCAGTCCAGAAGAATTTGATGAGTGTGCCTACCAGATCAAACCATCTGGATAATGAAGTATAGTATAGATGTCTCTGCAGTCATGTCAGAATTGCAACAAAGCCTTTAATTATCTGAGTGTAGATGTATTAGCAAATCTAGTCACCCTTCATTCCCTGTGGAGAGCAATAGATACTTCAAGAATTAGTTTAATCTAGCCTACGTTAAGCATTCATTTTAAGGTGAGATGAATCACATTTGAAGAACACTTGCTTCTTTTCACTGACTGTGAAGGGTATCAAGAGTGATGGGATCAGAAGTAGATGTCAACATGGAGTTGGCTGAATTCCACCACCAGATGTCCAAATCAGGCCACCTGTGAGCTCCTGTAGGAATCTCTTGACTCCAGGGACCTTGGTGGTACAATATTTAGATACTGATGGGGTCCAGCTCCTTCCTGACATTGGGTCGTACATGGGAGAAAGTAGACAGTATTACTTTCTGACATGTAAAAAACCAACAGACTGCTAAACTGAGCTTGAGATAGTAGGGTTTAGCTAGGAAATACCTCCGGAAGTTACAATGAACAAAAAAATCTTGATCTTATAAAACCAAAATGTTTCATTTCTTTCACTCTAATAATGGTCATGTAAAGATATGCATTCTCACTGAAACTTTTGAACTTTTGGCATTTTGGGGGGAACTTTTTCAATCAACTCTAAAACAATAGTTGTAATTCTAAAGCTAATTGTTGCTTCTAGCATGCCTAACAGCTGTCAGACAAGATCAGATATCTTTCAACACAATTATGTAATCATAAAATTATGTTTTATCTGCAGTTCTCTCCATACTCTCTCTAGTTTGTGAGCTACTTCTTGATACATAAATACATACACGTAAGTCCTACAGCTACTCATATATAAGTAATGCAAAATATTGATTGAGAATTTTCTGTTCAGTGTCTATGAAGAACTGGTGATACAGTACACACAGTCGTGCTCTCTGACTTGTTTTCACATATGTTAAATCATTTACATATACACATTTCAAAAATAACAAAACTAGAAAGGTAAATTAGACTACCACCTTAGAATATGACAGTTCATATCAGAGATAGATGTAATTACTGGAAGAGTACCAAACCATTCCACAGATGAAATCTTCTCAGATGTAGGTATAAGGAATACACATTTTTCACAATTTCAGCAAAAATAAATGTCTGTTATCCGAATAAACCTTCTGCATATTTAATCTTGCTGTACTGTACACCAAGATATCAGAATAGCCAAACTGCTAACTGATTTTAGAAAATTATTAAAGATTTCAGGAAAACGGATCATGTATTAAGAGGAATGCTTGTCCTCCTATTGATAATTTATTGGGACAGCTTTACCTACATATTTTAAGAGAGAGAAAAATAAATTTTTCACTGTTCCCCATGGGTTCAACTACAGGAAAATAATGTTTTTTACTTATCTGATCTCCAGAGACAGAAAAAGTCTTTGATAAATCTTATCTGTGATAAATTTTTGAATTAAAATACACACTGATATAAACTATACCAATGTCATGGTTTCAGCTGGAATGGAACTACCTTTTTTTGCTAGCAGCTGGTGTAGTGTTATGTTTTGGATTTGGGATGAGAAACAGTGATGATAGTGCACTAATGTTTTTGGTTGTTGCTAGGCAGTCAAGGTCTTTTCTGCTCCTCATACTGACCTGCCAACAAACAGGCTGGGGGTGCACAAGAAGTTGGGAGGGGACACAGGCAGGACAGCTGACCCCAGCCAACCAAAGGCCTATTCCATACCATGTGACATCATGCTCAGTATATAAAGCTGGAGGAAGGAGAAGGAAGGGGGGACATTTGGAGTGATGACATTTGACTTCCCAAGTAACTGCTACATGTGATGGAGCCCTGCTCCTGGATATGGCTGAACATCTGCCTGCCAATGGGAAGCAGTGAATGAATTCCTTGTTTTACTTTGCTTGTGCGTGCAGCTTTTGCTCTACCTATTAAACTGTCTTTCAACCCACCGGTTTTTCCTCACTTTTACTCTTCTGGTTCTTCTCTCCCCCAACTCAGGGGAGTAAGCGAGCAGCTGCATGTTCTAGCTGCTAGCTGGGGTTAAACCATGACAACCACTCAGTAAATGTAAGATCTTTCTAGTGTTCAAGATTTTGAGAAACAGATTTCCACTGTGATATATACTTTGAGAGTTATGAGCAATGTCTGTAATACATTCAGTTCCAGGAAAACTATGCAGCAAGTTTTATTCAAATATTAGATATCTTTACTGTTAAGCACAAAACTGATGTTCTACATACACATCCTAAGGAAAAATATACATGAATTTGTAGAAGAGTGGCAGTCTAATCATAATCACTAAAGCTATAAATACGCTAGAATTAGAATATTTCAGTGTTATGAAGAGGCATTTAAAATTTATGTTAGAAAATTGCAGATTTCTTTGGTGAAACTGGCTCCTATAAAATAGCAGAGCAGTGTAAAGAAATAATCAGTGAAAGATCATATACCATACAGAACAAAGTAATAATGACACGGTTATTTTCGCATTGGCACCATGGGGGAAATGTAAATTTCTATCTGATTTAGACGGAAAGAAGTCTTTCCTCAAAATGGACCTAGTAGTGCTTGAACCACCTTTTCCTCCAAGGAACAGCTCAGCAATATTTTCCAAAAGGAGTTCCATTTATAATCCTAAAAGAAAGCAAAAGCAATGTCAGCCAGCATACTGACTTTTCATACGTTTCAGCTAAAACGTATTTTTAATGTCAACTGACTTGTGTCGTGTTTTTCTGCAGTCATGATGCCGATCAGATAATTAAATTTATCAGTAAAATTTGTGTATTTGCAGTTACTGAATATTTGTCCTAAAGGTTTTTGGTTTTCCTAAACAACAAAATCTACTTCTTTAGGTACAGATACATGCTTTGTATTTGAATCATTACAATATATATATACAATATCAGCAGTGTAGGCATAATTTCTATAGAAATGAATAGTCCTCTTGCTCTAAAGATGGTTTTTTCATACACGGTTCACATATATCTGCTTTGGCCCTGCTTTTAATGAGGGGGATGAAGCACTTGCTCTCTAGCGATTGTTTCCAATCTAACTTATTTTATGTTTCTATCATTTTATGATACATACATAGAGAGACAAATCACATCTAACACAAGCTTCGCTGAAGTTGTGTGTATGTGCATTTGTGTGTGCATGTTCCACATTTATATATGTGGAAACTTAATGAAAATGTGTTCAAAAGTCAAATGTCTTATTAACTGCTAAGGTTTTAATCTGTTGGGGTTTTTAAGTTGTTGAGTCATGGAATTACATAAATAAATAGGTTGATTTGGATTTGCTCAAAGCAAAACAAACCTCAAAGTTAGAACTGGTTGCTCAAAGCCTTATCGATACCGGTTTTAAAATATTTAAAGATGGAGATTTCACAGCCTTTCTGGGTAATCGTGTTCACTATTCAACAATTCTTATCGTGAAGGATTTTTTCTTTATTGACAATCAGCATCTTTCTTCTTCCAACCTTATTGTAATCTTTGGGTCTTGTACTGTCATCGTACACCTCTGAGAAAAGTTTAGGTCTCAATGAACCACTTTTATTTAGTGCAATATTGCAATTAGATCCAAACTTAATTTTCCCATCTCCAGTCTAAACAAACTTGAACAGTATCTCAGTATCCCCTTCGTAAGTCATACATTCCAGCTGTCAGATATCTTTGTGGTCCTTCACAGAAATCTCTCCAGTTTTTCAAAATTACTTGGGGGAAGGAGGAAGGGCGGGGAAGAGGGGAGTGGAAGAAGTGGACGCAGTAGTCTTGTTGTGGCCTCATGTATCCTCAGTAAAGGGGAATAACTGCTTCCCTTGATATGTTGCTTTTGCTCTTGTTCACCCAGTATGCAGTCCACCTTCTTCTCCACAAAGGCACACCACTGACTGACATCAAACTTGTTGGCCAGGACTACAGGTATATATATCAAGTGTGATAAAGTTAACAGCTGTGAATTATTCTACGTCCATAGAAGGCAAAAAAGTCCTAAATATCAGGTTGCATTAAAAAAAAAAAAAAAAAAAAAAAAAAGCATTTTCAGTTTAGGGAAAGTTTAAAGAACTTGTCAAGGTATAATTTACATAAAATGTAACAATTTAAACCCGGTTATTTATTGAAATTTTTTTGATCCTAAGAATTTTGCCTTCAATAGAAAAATACGATGAAGATATGCAAGAGTAGTGGGTTAACCTTGACCAGCAGCTACATGTCCACTCAGCTGCTCTCTCACTGCCCCTCCTCAACAGGGCAGGTAGATAAATAAGATGAAAAAGCTCATGAACTGAGATAAAGACAGGGAGATCCCATACCAGTTACTGTCACAGGCAAAACAGATTTAACCTGGGGAAGATTAGTCTAATTTATTGCTAATGAAAAGAGGGTTGGGTACTACAAAATAAAGACACAAATATTAAAACAACATTTTTCCCCCACCCTTTTCCAGGTTCAACCTCATTCCTTCATTCCCAACTCCCCTGCCTCCTCTCTCTACCAGTGGCACAGGGGGATGGGGAATGGGGGTTACGGTCTGTCCATTAGAGCTCCTCCTTGCGGCTCCTTTATCCTCACACTTTGCCTCTGCTCCAGCATGGATCCTCTCTACAGGCTGCAGTTCCTGCAGGAAATACACAGCTGCTCTGGAGTGAAGTCCTCTATGGGCTGCAGCGTGGATATCTGCTCCACTCCTCTCCATAGGCTGCAGGGGAATCTCTGCTCCAGTGCCTGGAACACCTCCTTCCCTCCTTCTTCTCTGACCTTGGTGTTTGGAGGGTTTTCTCTTACATTTTTTTTTTCTCACTGTTCTTTCTGTCATGCAGTGTTTTGTCCTTTTGTGAAATATGTTTTGAATGCTGTGTCCTGTTGTGGTGAGTCCATTGTGGAGCCAGCTGGAACTGGCTGTATCCAACATAGGGCAGCCCCTGGCCTCTTCTCACAGAGACTGTCATACAACCTGCTGATACCAAAACCTGGCCACACAAACCCAATAGAGCAAGTTATACCAATATTACAAAATTTGTAAATAAACTATCAGGATAATATACCTAGTACAAAACCACAGAATAATTTTTTCATTTATTAGTGTTACTTGCCTCTAGCCCTTGACTTCAGTCTCCTCTCAGTCAAGGGAAATTGCAGGAAAATCTGGTATAGCTTTTGTATATATCTTCTGCTTCCATTTCATACATCTGTTTTATCCGACTCAGCTCTTCTGGGAAACTGACTCACAGCGGATAATTCAAGGACAAAGTGAATCTATGCAATACTGGGTACAAGAAAGATCTGGTTAATAGAAAAACAAAGCTGTGTTGGTGTAATGTTAGATGTCAGATTCATCACTTTACAGATGACAACATGAAAGCTAGCAAAAATACCATGACATTCCCACTGCTTCTTTGCTTAGAAGACAATAAATAAATTAGTATTTGTATTCACATACAATTGAAAAGATGACTTCAAAGTAGACCTTACTACAAAGCCTGAAATTCCTGTAATTTCACTGGAGGAGTAACAGAAGTTGTTTAAAAATTGTAGATAAAATTGTTGATAACCCAGAAGTTTCTGAAAATATACTCACAGAAATTTCATGTTGTCCAGAAAGCAATTATAAATTAAAAATTTTAGGAATTTCAGAAGGTGCTTAGATTAGGTTTTTGTTAATATATTGACAAGATACATGTGCTGTGCTCAGGTTGAAGCCTGGAGTTCAACTTTTATTTTAATTGGGTTTTAAATTTCTAAAGCCTGAGATCTGAACACTCTTTTTCCTGTCTTGATGTTTCAAAATATAGAGTCTTACAAATTATCATGGAAGACACAACTTGTGTTCAGCTTTTTGCACGATTTGTGTGGACTAGCATATACTACTTTATTTCACAGTCACTTGTTAGGTTATTTCTTTCGCTAATTCTGCTGTAGCTGACCTGGGACAACACAGTTCTCAGCTCATGTAGTACTGGCTGACCAGTTCATAAGCTCTGAATTCACTGTTCAAGTACTAAAAGTAACCCCCTGAAGCGTTTTAAATGGTGTGTTATTAGAAAGCTGAAAGTTAGTGATAATTTGCTTACCTATGGCTTTGCAAAGCACTGATAATTACTGATTTCTCAGAAAAGCTATTCAAAAGCTTTTTTAGATGCCCATTCTGTCCTGCTGCTCCTCAGCCCCTTCATCTTGCTGGCTTGATAATCGCTGACTCTTTGAACCCAGCAGTTCACTGGCACAGCAGCAGATGAAAGACTGGAAGTGCAGTCCATGCAAATACCATTTTCTTTCTAACACACACTAAGAGTATTTTCCTCCAGCATATGGAATGGCTTTGTCAAGTCTTTAATTGCCTTGTTTGCAAACAGAAATCTGAGGTACAAATGTACGTAGAGAGTATGTTTCAGCTTAGCTAGCCATATAAATGTTAAATGGCTTCTCAGAGCTAGAAATGTAGCCTCCATATATAGTTTCTCAAGAGAAAGTGGCAACTCCAAGAAGGTAATTCATCCCATCTTGGTTGTGTGTCTGAGATAGGGGAGATGAATTGCCTGTGGCAGTATCTATTTCTCTCCATTGACTAAAAAGGGAGGGAGAACAGACCTAAACAAGTAGCTTTGACTAGATGCCCATTTTTCAGGCAGCTAGAGTTAGGTGAGATGAATTTCACCCAGAGTGCCCATCTCTCTGATGTCAACAGGCCACTGTTCCTCTCTCAATTGCATATAGTGAAATAAAAATATCCCTTTAATCATGCAGAAATGCAAAAAACCCAGCTTCACACCACTCTTATAACCACATAGGTTTTTAGCAGCTTGTCAGAACGTAATTCTCAGCCTCCAAGGCCCTTAAACATCTCTCTTGTGCAAATCCATTGCCCAGACCTATATGCTTGGATCTCTACACCTCTTCAAAAAAATGTAACACAGAAGGAGATTTTCATATCCTCTCCTTCTGTCTCTTCAGCTCATGACTGACAAAAAAAAAAGATTTATCTCCTAGATAGGAGAGTTATTAAGCAGACTAAGTACAGATTTTTAATTATAAGATGGAAACAGGGGACAAGAAAAATAACAGAAAATAGGAAAACTTTGAGAAACTGAGAATGCATGTTTATCAGGGAGGAGCAAATAACTTTTAAATACTATGCAAGATTTCTTGCACCTTCAAAAGGAAAGCAAATATAACTTGGGTTTTGTGCATTGTGCTGTCAGACTATATCCATAGATAAAAAGAGGGTGAGTACTGTCAAGAAAAAAACACAGGACTTCTTGTATCAAAGTTTATTTCGGGCTTCCCACTAACCCATCAGGGCCCACAGCTTAGCATATTTTGCCTAAAATAAAATACATTTCTTTTTTAGTTTATCAGCCTTTCAGAGTTCAAGGAGTGTCTGGACGACACTCTTAGTCATTTGGTTTAGTTCTAGGTAGTCCTGCAAGGAGCAGGGAGTTGGACATGATGATCCTTATGGGTCCCTTCCAACTTGAGATATTCTATGACTCTATGATTCCATTTCTCAGAGACTAAATGAGATCCTTCCACTTTCCAGTGCAATCACAGAATCACATGGAATAACAAGAATTACTTCATAATTAGTCTGCGCAAGGACTTCTTTCAATAAAGCATGCTAGAAATTAGACAGACACTCTGCACATATGTGAAAGAAAGACAAGAATGAGGAGCCTTCCTGGCGTTACAAGTTTCTCAGGCAATAAACTACTTGTGTGGTGTTATAATAAAGGACTCCTTGTAAAGCTTTTAAAGATCCTCTCTGAGGCTGCCTTAGAGACAAATTATGAACTTCATGTATTATGAAAACAACTGGTGAATATGCTTTGTAAAAACATCAAGAAATACTTGCAGCCTTAAGGTAGCTGTGAAATATTTGACAAAGTGGATGTGTTTATAGAGGTGGTCAATATTGTAGTGGAGAAAGAAACAATAATTGAACAAAATGGTATAGAAAGAAGAGAAATAGTGTTTGTCCCAACAGTGTGTTAAGGTTTTAATGAAGCACATCTGCAAATGTATTGTTCTGACTGCAGCTAGTATATAATCTCTCATGTTATTTGCCAGTGCCATTAAAAAGCAGTAGCATGACATGGAGTGGTTGACAATTTTTAAAGCCCTATGTCTTAGCTTATGTGGTATGAGCTTATTTTAGTATCTGAGGTATACTTTACCTCAACTGAAACAAATTGTGCCTAAATTGGTGCCCATTGAAAACATCAAACCACAAAAAGTGGCTGCAACAGGTCAAATGATCCCAGTCCTACTTCTAATGCCTGTGACGCAAACACTGCAAATTAGGTCAGCTACAATCACATTTCCTGATGTTGCTTTGATGATTACAGGATGCTGCACAGAAAACAGCCATTAACTATTTCTCAAGTTCCATTTAAAACGTGGTGTATATTGACAGCAATTTTGAGAGTAAAACATACAGTACATCTGTACACTCTGCTAAAGGCTGAAGAATACGTAGTATTTATGAAAAGGCAGTACCCGTTTCTATGGCTTGGGAGACCTCTGTTGGACATCCCTATCTTCTACAGCAAAAGCTGGCGGAGTCCTCACTGCTATAGGGCACCCAAGCTGCTGAAGCTTGTTTTGTCTTAGATAGCTGAGAAACTCCGCTGGGCGAAATCCAGCTGTGCTGTTTGTGGTGCAGAAACATGACTGCATACATGTGCTGGGACATGGGGTAGTAAATGGAGTAGAGGCAGGACACCAAGGACTGTCTGTACAGAGTGAATTCCTTTGATCAAATGATGAGACCTTTTTTTTTTTTTCTTGGATGTTATGGATATAATGAAATAATCACAAATGGCTCTTCAGCTATCGGGATCTAACAAAATTCAGTAGTCAGGGTGTTTGTGGGCACAGAAAAATACGGGACCACACCAGCCTCAAACATCTGAGGATTTTTGCCTAGGTTTCTAACCCCAAATATTCTTTACCTTGTTCCTTATGGACTGGGTTCAAGGTCCTAGTTGCTCCTTTCCTTGACTAGCTCAGTCTTAGAGTTACAACCTCAAAGAACCAATACATTAAATCCTAATGCATTGTAGTTCAATTGTGGAAAGTAATTAAGTGTGAGATGCTCCAAGATCCTCCCCTGACTCCAGGAAGACTTTCTTTCTGGACATATTTTTGCAACAGCTGTTTACTGAACAAGGAAAATCTAATCTTAGTTTCCTATGGAATTCTTTCCCATGTTAATCTTTCTGTGACATCTTGTAGGAGTACATTCAGGCACATTAATACTCTCCTCAGAAAATACAAGCAGAAGTACAAGGTTAATAGGCTTTTTAAAATTTGTTATTTTATTCCATGAAGAGCTTGAGCACTCAGTTCCAGATACCACGGCAGATGACAACAGACCAGCTCTCCAAAACATCCCCATTCTTATTTATTCACCTAGTGCGACCTGAAGGGACACATCACTAAATCCAACAGATCTTTGTTACTGAGGATAAATGACTCAAATTTTGTACAAGTTATTCTTTATTCTCTTTTCTGATATGACATAGAGAAATTGTGTACCTGCAAGGATTTTGTAGATCATGGAAGGGACCCTAGGAGGTTTCTAGGCAGCCCCCCCTGCCAGAAGCAGGGTCACCTCTGGGGTCGCACTAGGCTGCTCAAATCTTGGTCCAGTTGAGGACTGAAACCCTCCAAAGGATGGAGATGGCACAGCCTCTCAAGGCAGCATGCCTTATTGTCCTCAATAAAATAGGAAATAAAGAGGTTTTCTTTTTTCTCCTGACATCTCATAAAATAAGGGTAATAATTTGAGAAAACTTTAAAAGTGAAGGATTTGTCAGTAATTATATGGTCATTAGCTGCTTCAGGTAAACTTACTGGTGATAAGCCTGGGACAAGAACAGAACTAATATCAGGATCTAAGGTGTTTGAGCTGCAGTTACAAAAGAGAAAAATAAAAATACGAAATGAAGGAAACAAAAAGTAATCTGTCCTCTACAGGTATCATCTGTTGCTACAACAGCTGACTGTAATTTTGCCCTTCTAGTTTGAAACAAAGGCACAAAGGACATTTTAATATTCCCAGCTTCTGCTGGAAGTTGATATCTGGTAGGTTCCCCAGTCCTGTCTGGTGCCTTAAAGCCTTTCCCAGGATGATTACTAACGTGAAATAAATAAGAAAATGCTGCTACCAAGAGTTTGAAATTAAACCTCGACTTTAATTTTGAAAACCAATGGAGTGTTCACAATTTTCAGAATATTATTTGGAGATGATTAGCCAACTAACATTAGCTCCAGTCTTTAAAATGTCTTTATTTACAAATATGTATATGTTTATAATGAATCTAAGCAGCTATTTAACTTAGGCAAATATGGATTAATTTCTCAACAGTCTAGTGCTTATTCATATGCAGATTTGACACAGTCTTTTGTGTTTATATATAAACACAAGGTAAGAGATATTAATTTATTTTGATTAGTATAATTCCCCTTACATTATCAGTTAGAAAAAAATATATTATCTGTGTTATTTTTTCATTGTCATGCTATGTTTGTGCCATTGTAGTTATGGTAAAAATATACTTTAAATACCAGCCTCTGTCTTCAGACTGTTAAATTTCATTACATGCATATTATTTAATTGATTTAAATTATTATGCTTGAATTCAGAATTTTGCTTCATTTTGTTTTTAATTTTGATGAAGTCTTGTTTAACTGACACTGATGCACAATTACAGAAAAGGAAAATGTGAATATGGGATTTTTTTTTCCAGAGTGGTTTTATCTAATGCTTAAATGTAATTAAAAGCTACTCTAAAACAAATATTACTTGTGTTTTTCTTTACAAAAGTTACAAAGATACCCTTACAAAACCCATTCTTTAAAAATAGCAGAAATATAGTATCAAAGTGAAATAGGAAATACCATTATAAAGGTTTCTTACAAATGTTTCTTCTTATAAAGTTTGTTCTTTCATAATAAAATATAATTAATCTGTCAAATGTATATATATTATGCATTATTTTTATACATGTACACCATAATACAGTTATTAACGTGTCCATTACTAAGTAAGACAAAACGTCTGTTTATTTCAGCACTTCTCTGACACTGGCCTGTGACAAATATTTAAAGGAATACATGAGTGGGGAAATGTACAGTGAAACTTCCCCCATTAAACCCTACTCGCTTCCATAAACGTGTAGTTTAGGGATGTCCCAAGAGGTGTTTTTTAATAGCCCTTGGAGATTTCCACCAGTACATTTTCTAATTGTTTCCTGCAGTTATCCACAAAGTTGGCATTAGAAATCTAATGTGGTGCTGAATTACACAGTTTAATGATGCATTGTGTGAAAAGCAGATTCCTTTTCTTTGTTTTAGAACTTCTTCCTTGTAATTCAGTATGATTCCACTTACCTTTCACCATTACACCAGATTTATGTAGATATCTATCCATGTTCCTACTCATTTTTCTTCTCATTATAGTTTCTTCAACTGAAGTTGTTTACTTTAGTATTGAGAGTTATTTAATCCATAAATTTTTAGAATTAATAATTGGAAAAAGTCACCCCTTTGATTCCTTTAGAACTTCTTTATGAGTAAAATACACAGATGACAACTTTTTTTTAGTTTACAAGCTTATTCTCAAAACTTTTCAGCTGACAATTCAGTCTGAGATACTTGCTCTGATTTCTCTTCCATAAAAAAAAGCACCACTGTGGCAACTTTCTTCACCCCTGAACATTTGTGCAAAGAACTGATTTAGCTTGATGGCTACGGCTTTACCTTTCTGGAAGGCTTCTTTTGCACATTGATCATTGGTTCTGCAGGGGTGTTTTAACATATTTCTTGTTTCTGTTATGTTGTATTTCTGGTTTAAATACCCTTAATAAGTTGTTTTTTTCTAAATTTTTGGGCCATTTTTTTGTGGCTATCTTATCTTGTCAGAGTTTCCTAATTTCTACCTTGTCAAGGATACCTTCTGATAGATAATATACATTAAATATGAACTTTTAACATAGCATCCTTAAACAGCTTTGTACTACCTGAAAGTATTATGACCTTTTGAATGTTTCTTTTATCTTCCCTCTAAAGGAAACAAAAAAAAAAATTCAAAACCAACCCAACCAAACAAACAAAAAGAGGTTGTTTGTGGTTTTTTGTATTATACCAATTTTGAAGTTAAATGTTTTGAAATTATGTGATGTGACATGACATGAGAGATTTTTTTAGGGGAGCTTTTCCTGTAAATGTGACTAGATTATCTTCATTATTACAGAATGCAAGAGTCCCTATTGAACCATGTCCCATGCGCTCCTCAGAAATAAATATTTTATTTTCCTTTTGTTTGTGTGTTTTCTGAATAGTTTCTCCAGAAGACAACATGACTAAATAATCTGCTTTTTCACTATAATGTTGTTCTAGGCCACCAATAGGTTTCTGAAAGGCAATGTTTTTTGCCCTCATTACACTGAATCTGCCATAGCTTTTAGTTGGTCACAGTGCCTGTTACACCTTGGATGGACAACAACTTTATGTTCATACCATACATTTTCTATTTTTAATGTTTGACAGAATCCATATTGCAGTTTCAGCACACAGATAGTTTATCATCTCTTAATATTTTATTGAGCTCAGCATTTCATTTATCATATAATTCCACTTCTTCACTAGAGTATCTACCTTGTCTTTCCTGTAAAGCATATACCATATGTGTATTTATGGAATATACCACAAATTATCTTCCTATGCACTGCCTTCCTTCCACTAGACTTCTGAAATCTCCATTGTGTCTACATGTTTATTAGAAACAAGTTATTCACTCCTCTGGTATCTCAGATGGTTATTGTTTATATAAAACATACAGGGTTTTTTCCTTCATATAGTTTTAATAAGCTTAAAGCAGGATTTGAACCATTGAATACGCTCTCATCTGTTTCTGACCAGAATTTCATCTTTTCAGAAGCCTTTTCTTGTGTCTTGAGAACGTGTAATGTCTGTGTCTTTGTCTTCACTAAATGCTTCCTTTGAACTTGGTTGCCCTTCTGCATTTGGCTGCTTTTCCTCTAGTTTTCTTTCAAAACACTTAAAATAAACTTACAGAGGACCACAGGATTCAAAGTGGCTTCCATCTACCTCACACAAGACAGATATTTTTTTAGGTTTCCACTGGCCTTCAGAAGACACTGTAAATATGAATCACCTGCCATTAATTAGCATATTATACTGTAGTATAACCATATAAATTATGAGGTGCAGAAATATTTTTTCCCCTCCTAATGGCAAAGAGCTCACTCTTTGAAAATGTATTGTTTTATCTACTGTTTATAAAATGAGACTAAGATGACTGTTTCAGAGACAGATATTTGCACTGTATATTTGTCCCTAAAATTAGTTGAGACACTCTCCTCATATGTGAAACACAGCTTTTGTAGAGGAAAACACATTGTCTTTTGATCATGCTGGGAATCATATGTTGCGTTGATTCAACAGGTGACCTAAAGTCCACGTTTTTTTATTTTCTAGATTTAAACCAAAAATTCCATTTATCAATGAAAGATGAAGGGGATTCTTTTTGTTTCATTTGGTTTTGTTTTGTTTTCTAATGTGGCAGGGAAAGTGCAAAAAATAAAAGCTTTCTTCTTCCTGTGCAAGCCATTGTGCATTCCCCTGACTGTACTTGCCCTTATATGACAGTACTGAGAACACGAGTCATCCTGAGTAGACTGCTCTTCTGCAGCATTTAGTTTAGAAACTGTCTTGAGACTCTAGACATTATGAAAACTTTTTTGTGGTTCATTTCTTGAATACTACATGAAACAAATGGATTACCATTTATTTCCTCAAGAAATTTCATAAACATTTTCACTGTGTACTTTAATTAAGACATTTCTGACTGCAGGATACTTGTCTCTGATACACATTTCTGAAGGCAGCCTATTAAAGTCCAATACTTTATATTTTGAGAAACTTTACATTCCCAGTTTTCTTACTGATGAATTCTGTATCGTCAACATTTTTCTTTATATTTCTGTGAATATTGTATAAACATCCAGCATTATTCCACAGCAAATAAAAACGGAGACATTAATCTGAATGATGCCTTCCACCTTTGTACATAATTTTTGTTTTACTGAGTTACTCCTAGAAAAATCTTTCCAATTAGAACCAGTTAGATATGATATTATATAATCTATTTCTCTGGGGAAAAAAAATCCTTTTAATGAGCCTGCCTGACTCCTATTAACCTTGTTTTGATTTGTAAGAATCTTGTCATCATCAAGGGATGAATAATAGCATTCACCAATATTCTGCCATTTTAGCAGTTAAAATCGATAAGAAACTAATCTGTCTAAAAGGCATTAAAATTTTTAAAGTATTGTAAAGGTAACTAATGAGAGTTTGAACTCACACAATAATGACAAATATTAAATTCTAGAAATGGGAGCCTTGTTTGTTTCGTTTTCAAAAGTGAATGATAAGATGCTTGCTCCTTCACAATATTCCAACAATTATTACTCCTCTGACTTAAATTTTCTTTTCCATAATGTCTACCCTATCAGAGCTAATCACTTTGGCTACAGGGAAAAGATGAAGGAAAATAACCTCAGGGTGGTCTTCACACAGAATTTCCCTCAAGTGAAAGAGAAATCATTCTATAGCCTCTAAATTAACTTTCATATGAGAGATGGTATTGAAAAACCTTACCTCAGCTCTTAACTCAGTTACTAGTGACTTACTTTGTATACACCCCACCATTTCTAGGGAAATATCTCTGGAAAAAGTATTGTCCTAGTAACAGGCTCACTCATAGAAATCATCAGCATTCCCTGAACATTTTCTATCATTTCTCTTAAAAATGGAAAGAGTGAAATAATAATGTATTTTATTACTTTTATGGCAACAATGCTTGCATATTTCCGTACTAGTAATATTTAGATGTTATTTATTTTTACTTTATTAGTTATGTTTAAAATTGTATTTTCTCATACTTACGCAATAACATAATCCTAAAAACCAGATTCATTGTAAAAGATAGCAATAAAATAAAATGTTCCATTTATATTATTAATATACATCACTAGTTTGATTAAAATTGCACCAGGATGGTAGAAATGTAATAAGACAAGCCATGTATAATGATATTTAAAAACTCTCCAACTTTACTGAGACTAAATTAAAAGAGAGAAAATATACATATTTAATTAGTCCCTGAGCCTGCTAAGACTTACTCATGTTTCTAACTTTGTAGCATTAGTTCTATTCTTTTAAATACGTCTGTTGTGAGCAAAACATTAAACACATGCATAAGCTTTGGCAAGATGAAAGATTAGAAACTGGCTTCCTTGAGATAGTAAGTCCCAGTTTTTCCTTCTGAAATCATGCAAAAAATGGCTGGTAAATATTAGTAGTACACAATTAATCCTCCCCCCCACAACTGGGTATGATTTAGCAAGGGAATGAAGAAAGAATAAATTAACAGTACTGGGAAATATAATGAGCAGGAGGCAAAGAGCAAGGTGATTAAGTGAAGACCATAACAGGTACAATAGCCTCACAGGCACAAAACAAAATACACTTGGATCTTATGTTCCTTGTCTAGTAGATTGTCTGAATACAAGTAAATTTCCTTTTGTTGTAATAACTCCTTCCAACCTGTAGGCAGCCGTTATTAATGATTCTTGAGATAAGTGGTTTTGGGGGCAGAAGTTCTGTGTGTGTGGTGAGGATAAATTTGATGGGAAGTGTTATTGAACAAGTTACCTAACTTAAAAACAGTCTTGCTTTATAGTCAAAGGAAGGATATATTTATTTTTCATTATTTGCAATCAAGAGTCCAGGCTAATTTCTCTCCTGATATAGGTGGTGGGTGGGATAAATCTGCAACAGAAAGAGGGTAAAAAGAGATCAATACAGTATTGCTGAAGGAAAAAAAGCTTGATGGCCACTGAATGAACACAGCCGTTCCCTAATCTGCGGGAGCTTCTGATTTCAAATCTTTTTTTCTCTGTTCAAAGTAATAACTTTATCTAGCATAAGCATTTGGGTGGACATGGGCCAATGTGCATATTATAAAGTGGTAATATTGTAAGAAAATCACCTTTAACTTGAAGTGGTATTAATTGATGTGCAGGAGTATGACTTTTTCTTTACTCTCTGATCAGCCCTGAGTGCACATGAACACTGCTCACCTTTGTGCATGGACTTGTATTCTGAGAGGATTTCAGTGCCTTTAGAAGCTATTGAAAGTGTAAGCAGAAGCAGGAAATTGCTCAATGATCTGTTTTAGAGAAAGGATTTAGAGTATAATATAATTTTGGCAGAAAGGCAGCCAGTGGCTATCAAAAGCTTTTCTTCTCCTTTGTCCCAGCTACTCTCTGTTCAGTGTGAGGACAGAAAATATCTTCACTATAAATTAATAGGTACAGTCTACCTATAAAGAGTCTGTTAGCTCTCAGGATATCTCTATTAGATCAACATTACATCTAACTGTTACGATGAATCTTAAAAGACCTCTAGCAAATATTGGGTGAAAATCACTGTAATCCAATGTCTACAGTATGTCACAGGAATCTTTTATTTAAGGAATATTTCCCTATGATGCTTGAAAATGTTAAAGCATTGCCAACACTTGTAATTTCCTTGTGCATCTTGTAGTGCTACAAGTTTAAGTAAAATAACAGTTCCTGGTGACCAGTAATTAACTGAGAATATCAAGCAGAGGTATAGAATCATAGAATCATAGAGTGGTTTGGGTCAGAAGGGACCTTAAAGATCATCTAGTTCCAACCCCCCCTGCCATGGTCAAGGACACCTCCTGCTAGACCAGGTTGCTCAAAGCCCCATCCAGCCTGGCCTTGAACACTTCCAGGGATGAGGCCTCCACAGCTTCCCTGGGCAACCTGTTCCAGTGTCTCATCCCCCACACAGTAAAGAATTTCTTCCTGAGATCTAATCTAAATCTACCCTCTTCCAGCTCGAAGCCATTACCCCTCTTCCTATCACTACATGCCCTTGTAAAAAAGTCCCTCTCCAGCTTTCTTGTAGGCCCCTTTCAGATACTGGAAGGCTGCTATAAGGTCTCCCGGAAGCCTTCTCTTCTCCAGGCCGAACAACCCCAACTCTCTCAGCCTGCCCTCATAGCAGAGGTGCTCCAGCCCTCTGATCATCTTCGTGGCCCTCCTTCACATAAAAAAATATAAGTACATACACACTCATAAATCAATCTTTAGCTTTCACAACTGCCAGGAAGTCCCTGAAAATGCAACCTAGTTTCAACCTGTAGTCTCAAAATCCAAGCGATTAGTAACACTGCTTCCATTTTGTACACCACAGATTTAAGGACGGCTACACTCTGGCAGGTGCTACCATTCAGCTTGGAGAAATACAGAGAAGGGTTCTACCACCCCACTTTGGAAAACAGGGACTAGAAGAGTGGTGACAGCGGTGTCTCCTGGGCTGCCCTGGACACCTGGTTTTGCTCCAGTCTGTGTTAGTCCCTGGCACACTTCTCCTGACGTTGTTCTCAGCAGCCCAATTCTTCAGGTCTTTGGCACAGGGGGAGGAAGCACGGTTATGGCTTTAACCTATTGGGTCCTGACACCAACAACAGCTACTTGCTTAGCTGTGTCTAAAGGTGACTGCAGAGAGATGGACATCTGGGTTAGTATGTAGGATAAATGCTGTGTGCCTATATGAAAATAAGAAGTTTGGACAACTGAAGACAATTTAATTCTGCACGGATGCTAAAACCAGAATCTGAAATCCTTTATGTGCTTGTACATAACAATGTACCTGCAGAATAGTTGCACAGCTCCAGCTCTGGTTTTCAGCTTGGCAGATGCATCACAAAGAGAGAAATGGATAATTCATACAATTTCTATTGGCCAAATGAAGAAGTGAAAGATATGGTATGATCAGTTTCCTCTTGATAAGCTCTATCTATGCCTTCCACATTTTCAAGGCTTTCTTTTTTATAGGCTGCCTTTACTCTCACTTCTTACATTATTTTGAAAATATTTTTGATACAGGGATAATTTGTTTGCATTTCAGTAGTGAAGCTGCTTTTGTGCACCACAAAGACTTAAACATTGACTTATTGTTAGCAAGACTAAAAATTATGTTTTATAATTTGACAGTAGCAACCGCATATTTCTTCTGTTACAGTAGTAATTAAGGGGGCATCTGTCAGTTTTTTCACAAATAAACTTCTAGCCCTGGCTTAAAGATAGGAACTTCATTCTCTGTAAAACTAAGCAGCTTGTCAAATTTGAAACAGGTATTTCCATCTTCATCATTTTCCATGGAGTTTCTGGTTTGCCATTTTTTAAAAAAAGTTTTAATTTAGTGGTTTTTTAATTTTTTTTTTTTTTAAATTAAGTTTTCTTTACTAGAAAGTCTTTTATCATTAAGAAAAAAAATTGTCCTGGACAAAGTATATTTTCATTCATGAATGTCACTATTTGAAAATGCTTTCCTTTATCTACAGAAAATTTAAACAAAAATATATGTCAATTCTCATACAAAATGTGGTCTTTTGATGCTAAGAGCTGTGTAATTTTTTTTTTCAAATTATTTTAAGATACTAGTCCAACACGACGTTCCTGAAACTGCATAGAAGTTTACCTGTAGCTTGGGGAATACAGCCTCTGTGTGATAAAATCAAATGGCTGAAAAGCCCAATTTTTGTGTCTCCTTTATTGTTGACATATTTGGCCTCATATTGACACTCATATTCTACCTATTTATTTAAAAAGTAGTATGTTGATGGGAAATAGCAGCAGCAGCATCAAGCAAAAGGTGTCATTATTGAGAAAACATACTGATCTTATACTAATAACCACTTTCTTCAAAGTATTATAGTTCTGACCAATAGGAAAAGGAATTCATCTTATTCAAAAGAACAGTTCAGTACAGGAAAATTCCTCAAGGTACTGTTGATAAATGAAACACCATGCAAAAATTAAAGCTGTATGGTACTTGCTGCATAGTGCCTTGAATCATCTCTTTTTCAGCCATCAGCATTAATTTTAATAGGTTTAATATTTTCACAGTGGTTGTAGAAGAAATAATTACACTAAGAGGGAAATAAAGATTTCACTTCATTTTTAATTTTTTTTTGTTTTGTTGTTTTGTTTTTATTGCCCTCGCTTAATTTTTAGGAAGGAAAAATATACTAATGTCACAATTTTTCTCCCCATATTTCCATTTAGCATTTCCTTGGCGTTTTTTGTTTTGTTTGGTTTTGTTTTTTTCCCCTCGGAAATGTGGTGAATTGCAACAAATTGAAAGTTAAATAGTTCTCAAAAGGTCACATAATAATGTTGAGATGTTGATTTGTATATGGAGTAAGTGAAGTATTCTTATCAAAAACAGCAGCAGAACCTGAGGAATAAAATTTTATCATGTCACTACTGTAACTATATTCTCAACCATAGCAAGGTAATTCTTGGATTCCGCTCAAATGTAAGGAGACTGTTCAGAGGTAAAACAAACACTTTCATTTGCAGAATACTTCAGTTGTTATAATTTTGGACAGGATTTAAGCAAATAATCTTTTCCAAACTTCAGCTAAAACAATAGCCCCTTGGTGCGGGGCAGGAACACATCCCTGAATGTCGGACATGGTGCTGCAGGTTGAGCCCGTGGTGGAGTCATCACACATGTAGGGACCAGGCCCCCAGCTGGGTCCCAGTAAGTTGAGTGGTCAGACCAAGTGCCCAGTTCCTGGGGGTCCTGTGGGGGCAGGGTTCATCACGGGTGCGTGTGTGTGCATATGCATGCAAGCGTGAGGACTTAAAATAGAAATCTTTGGACAGAAACCACTATGCAGCTGAAAAATCCGCCCCACTGAGTAATTCCAGGTTCTGTATTGCTGGCCGGTGTGCTGCTGGTCTTGTTGCTGCCCCACCTAAACTCCACCTTGGCAAATAGTGCTGCCTTGCACACTCAGAAATTGTGTCACATACAGCCCTTTGCATCCTGCTCTACAGCACCAAGCATTTAACGATATCCACAGTTCTCTCATGAATAGTAAACATAGGATTTTGCTTATAAGATGCAATTTGGGTGCTTAAAAAAAGTAAGATTGCTACAGTATTAGACAGAAGGCTATAAAATATGAATCTGATTGAGATAGTAATTGGACCATACTGATTTAATTATTGGTCTTGTGGTTGGGGTTATAGATACACTAATTAAAATTGTATTTTCCTGCTTACCATTCCTCCTTGAACCAGAGACTACTCTTAATGTCTTGAAGAGCAGCCAGCTTAGCACATTTGTGAAATTATACTTTTAAAAAGGAGGCAAACATTTTATAGCCTACATCAATAAACCTTTCAAAAAAAAAACACCAAAACAAACCAAAACAAACTAGAACAGAATGACAAGCTTTGAATTAAAAGCTGAACAGACTTAATAGAGCAAGTGAAGAATGGATATTATTCACAGAAGTGGAAATAAATGGGAAATGCCTTTGTTCGGGTGCAACAGCTAGCCCCTGATCTGAGGATTTCACAAGCTCCACACTCAATGTAGAGTTAAAGCACAGCCCATAAGATCATCTGCAAATCTTCTGTTGTAGATACTTCAGGAGATTTGAAAAGCATAACAGCCAGAGGATGGATATGCTGCTTACAAAGCAAAGTTGAATTAGTTAGACATGGATGGAAGACTACAACATAAAACATTCTAGGAAAACTTGTGTTCCAAAACATGATTTCAAAGCACTTTCCATTGTAGTTTTTATTGCTCTTTTTCACTCCATTAAGATTAGATGAAAAATAGAGTGAATGGCTTGGATTCCTTCTGAAAGATACTATTCTAACATATAAGAAGGCTGAAGGAACTGAATGCAGTTAGATAACATGATAGATGAAAGAAGGACAGAAAATCTTCTCAACACTCAGTACTTTTTAAAGACACTTTTTCACATCCTTCTGAAGTATCTCCAGACAAACTTTTACTATCTCTGCCCACTTTTCAAGAAACAAACTTCATACTTAAGAAGAAAAAAAAAAGTAAACTAGAACTATTCTTAAGGGCTATATAATTATTTTCTTGTCTTCTGTTTGGTCATCAAGGTCTGATTTATATGTTTGTATGTTTGTTTAAAAATGAGAGGAAAAGCAAAATAAGTCTCTGTCCAGTCAGTTAAAATAAGCAACTTCCATTTAAACTGTTCTAATTTTTTTGAGATTCATCAGCCAATGCAAACATGGTGTACTGAAATACACCAAATATTTTTAATTACCTCCTGAGTCTTGAGTGGCTTGGTCCTTTATAGTAAAGAAAACATTTAAATGTAAGGACAATAGAGAGTTCAAACTAAATATGCCTTTGGTGATTAATAATACAAAGAACACTAAACATTGAACTATCAAAATGAAGGATCCACTCTCAACAATACATAACAGTAAATAGATGATCAGCGAAAAAACCCCGATGCTTCCAAATTATTTCCTAGCAAGGCTAAATCCTAAGAATCATTGCCTGCATTACTGTATTTTAAATACCCCTAGTAACAAAGTATGTACCTTTATTTATTTACTTACTGTAGCAAGTCAACTGCATCAAAGACATTGCAATCTGAGTATAATTTGCTAACTGATATGAAATAAATCAGATGAGCAAACCAGCTCTGAGGGAAAAGGTATGAAGTGCCTGTTCTGAAGACTTTGAGGAGGGACGTTTAATATTTTTTTCCCCTAAACATAAAATCAAAAGTGTATAATTGCATATCTGTTCAGATGCGACCTAAGGAGAACTTTTCACAAAAGTGTATTCGTATGAAAAGTTTCTCAGCTCTTTCTTCTGAATAGTTTCGCAATGAATGCAGAACGCAAAAACGGTTAATATTCATTGAAAGCATTCATATCTATTAGTTCTGAAAATATTCTACTCATTTTTACTTATACACATCTGTATATGTTGGTTTTGTACAGGAGGCAACCTGTTTTGCAAGTTCACATAGAGCACTACTTTACAAATACTAACTAGTGTTGGAAAAAATAATAGATATTTATCTGTAAGCAATCAGCACTAGAAAAGATAAAATAAATCATCACTGTGGCTTTAGGATTCATTCATTCATATATATAATTCTGATATGTAATCCAGCTTACAATATTTTTTTATAAACTATTCAACAACATGACAGTTTTTTCAATTTTTTGTGGAATTATAATTTGGTGATCACTTTAGGTTAACACAGCAGAGCTCATACATAAGTAATTATTATGGGAGAGTTAATACAATCTTCACTGATACACAAATAAGTTTGCATAATTATGCAAACTATCATGGTTATCAAACTATCAAAATATCACCTATCTCTCTACATGTTCTAACCTACAATAAATATATGATAGGTCACCCTTCTTCCACCGCTAATGTATTTTAAATCAAAATATATTTACCAACTGTCTGCCCACAGGCAGCTATTGCAGAGTAGCTGACCTGTCTTTCTGCATGTATGCAGATTTTTACTGTACCTTGAGCACAAGGGACAGATGGTAAGTTGTACATTGTCATATCTTGTCGGAAGTTACTACATCTGTCTTGTCCCATTGAGGAAAGTAGTTCACACATTTTCATCCATTATTAAATGACACCTGACATACCCAGAGCTGTCTGAAAGGACAATCAACCCCACTGAAAGGACATTGAGGCTTGGAATGGTAGAACACACAAACGTTTAACTTAAGTGAGAGAAGAGATGAAGCTGGAATAATCCAGCCAATGCCCTTTCAGCTTTTCTTAGGAGAGAGAAGCTATTGAAAAACAAACCCCAGTCCAGAACATTCGCTGTGCTGAACCAGCCAATTAGAAATTTTCATAAAGAAGTGAGGCAAAATCAAGTGTGAGCCAGCTGTATAGCTAAGCATGCTGTGTTGGATGCTCAAGAGACAAACGACCTCTCGGAGGGATGTTATACCTGGGGCACAGTTAACAACAGCTCTGATGAAGATATGCACCTGCACCACAGAGATGGAAGCAGCCCCTTTTCAGCTCTGCTGCTCCTGAAGTGCCAAAGTGCATGTTCTCATCATTGTTAAACTTATGAAAGCATGGGCTGCAATGCTCTCAGGTGTCTCTGAATGTGACACTGAGCATAAACATGGCTATCGGTGCAACTCAGCTCAACATTGCACATCTATAATTTCAGAACTATGCCAGGTTAAAAACCTAACCATACAGCAACATCTATTCTTAAGCCAAAAGAGCTGAGCTGAAGTAAAAATATTTTCATCTATATCAAATATATTCTTATAAATCTGCACCAGATTATGACATTTGAAAAGCTTAATTTGAAAGCCCTCCGGTATTGTATCATGAAATTCTTTGTGTAACCATGTTTCTGATCTGCTCGGTATAGTTCTCACCCTAAAACACAAAGCTGAAATTATGCTTTCACTTACTGGTTTTACACAGGAGGAGTCAATTTTTCATTTGGTAATGTAATCTGACAGTCTGACAAAAACGTTGAAAAAGAAATTAAGTATATTCAGCTCTTGAGGCAGTCAGAACTGATGGAAAAGCAAATACTTCGCAAGCTTTTCTAAATGGCAAACCCATACCCAAGTAACCTACTGCAGGCTTGTGTCTTTCGTAGCCACTGCAATCTCTTCTACTTCCTTCCCATGGCACCACATCAGGTTCAGAGAGGTAACTATATATACACTTATGCATATAGCTGCACCAAGAATAAGGATGACAACATCAGATGTATTTTCAGCTGTGACCAAAAAGACTCCCCTGATGTTTCCAAAAAGAAAACTAGTGCATTAATCCACTCCTACAACTCTCTCGTCCACCACCAGGGCCTGTTTTCAGACTTAACTTATTCTTATATACAGGACTTCTTCCATGAGGACATATCATCCACCACATAGGTTTTTATTTAGGTACAGTACAGTTAATATATAATCTCTTTGGAAAAGTGAAGAGTTCAGAATGACTAGGTGACTTTATGTTCACTGTCAGTGCTATATTATTAAAAACAATTAATAAATTAAGACTTTTATGGCAAATTTCTGCTGTTCTAATGGAGATTTAATCAAGCCCCCTACCCTGTAAAAGAGAAAGAAATGAGGAAACATGAGCTGTTAAGAGTATAGCTACCATCTTTCGACTTTATATATTTGAAAAGTTTTCCTTCAAAGTAATGTTTTACGGTACTATCTTATTAATTTCCACTAAGTTAGATTGAACAATGTGAAGATATAAACTTTATATGTTTTAGAGCTAAGGGGAGCTGTTGCAAAGTCAGTTTCACTGCCTTAAATCTAGTAACATGATACCTATGGAATTTTTATATCATTTTAGTTGATACAAATGAATAGCTCGTCCATACAAATAACAGCCCATACATGTGAGTAACAATTCTTTTACTTGCTGTGGCATTCCTTGAACATGCAGTCCATAAGCTTATTTGTGCTGTGTTTCTGTTAAGGTAACTATATTCCAAAGATGGAAAGTCTTTTCTGGAGAACTTGTTCTATCATACTGTGGTGGGCTGACTCTGACTGGCAGCTAAGCTCCCACCCAGCCACTCAGTCACTCACCCCCGGCAGGATGATGGAGAGAATCACAAAGAAAATGTGAGGGGAAAAACAAACAGTCAAACAAACAAACAAAGACCCTCAAGAGACTCATGGGTCAAAATAATGGCAGATTAATAAGTGAAAGGGGGAAAAAAAAAGGAAAACAAAAAAGTGATTCCAAAAGCAATCACTCGCCTCCTGCAGACAGATGCCCGGTCATTCACCAAGCAATGGCTACTTGGTCACTGAGCAATGGCTACTTGGAAGAACTTCTTCCTCCCTCCCCTGTCAAATTTTATTGCTTAGCATGACTTTTCAGGAATATCTGTTCAGTCAGTTTCATCCAACTGTCGCAGCTTTCAGGCAACTGTCCCTCCCAACCTTTTTCTCACCCCCAGCCTACTTGCTGTGGGGTCAGCGTGAGAATCAGGCAAGGCCCCGATGCTGTGCAAGCACTGCTCAGCAACAGCTAAGACATCCCTCTGTTATCAATAGCGTTTTGGTAAGCAATTTAAAACGCAGCCACAAACAGGCTGTTGTGAAGAAATTTAACTTCATCCCAGGCAAACCCAGTACACATACACACCAAAAGAAGAGAAACAAAGCAAAACTCACCTTCTCATGCCCCCAGCAAAAAAGTCTTGCTCAAAAATGGAGTAGTAATTTAGTAGAGTCATAACTCATTCCATATTTCCACAGCTTTTCCTGAAGAGATAGAACAGCAGCTAACAGAAAAGGGAAATATTATGAAGTTCTACTGAAAGCATATCTATTCTGAAGAATATTAACACACTAAAACATACACATACACATTCTGAAGTCCAGATGGACATATCCTTATCTGAATGCAGACATAAATGGAAAATGCAAAGGAACCATACTACTTCTTTATATTTATTACTGATTATCTCTGTAAGACACCTTGGACCCTAAATTGTAGGTTATGTCTAGATTTAGAAGATGTGAAAAAACTTCAGAAACATCATTGTGGTTTTCCAGCTGGACCATCTTTCATTATTTTATAAGGATCTTATCCAAATTGTAACGAGCAAGTGCATAAAATTCAGTTATCTGTTTCTCTCTTCTCTTAATAAGATAATTCTCATTTCCTACAGATTTCAACCACAGAAATTTATTTATTTTTATATAAAGAAGTGGGAGTGTGGGTGAGGACTTGTCCCTTTCTGTTTTATTCTGCATCATTTTAGAAGTATTTTGACATTTAATTGTAAAACATCTGTAAAACAGAAAGTTTGTGAAAGCAACAGAAGTAATTGTTTCTGGAAGTAGGAGGCTTGCTTTCACCTCACATTTGCTGAGTAATGACCTCATACAGTCTCATTATAACAGGTAAGAGCACTAGAAATCCAGGCAGACTGCATACAAAATCAACCATCTGCCATTGCGTGGCTTTTGGTGCACTGTACTTTCTTACTGCTACCTGTTCCATCTGAATGTATGAACCAAATATTAAAAAGAATGATTGCAATGTCTTATCAGCCTAATTCAAATGGTAGCTTGAAAACACATAGTTCTTAGGGAAGAAATTACAGAATATAGTGTTGATATTGGTTTGGAGAGTTAATGTCATAATATCTTTCCTAATTTTGATCACGTAGGCAGAGAGTTTGTATATCTTTTGAGAGACTTCTGACAAGTAACTGAATTTAACGTGCAAAACTTCTGTATCTTCCAGAATTCTTACTATATTTTTTCTCTGCTTGCACTTTAAAATTTTGTTGTCTGCTGATTAACCCCTTGTCTTTCTTTCTCTTTTTAACTTTCTTGCTGCAAAAGATCACTTAATGCAGAACAGGAAATTATACAACACATTTCAAAGTTGTAAGCTCTTCCTAGATGCTTTGCATCTGGCCTTTTTCCCAGACTTGCCATCTTTTGCATCTCCGCTTCTACGTATTTAAAATGGGAGCAATGATCATCTGCTTATTGTAAAGCACCTTGAGAATTACTGATGTGCAGATCTGGGTTTTTTTTTTCTGTGTGTTTCCTAAAAATATATCTAATATACCTTATCCTCAATCTTTTACTTAGTTGTTTCTCCTCTTTAGGGTGTTAGAAGCACTTCTTTTCCGCACAGTTTTATTTTTCCTACATTTTATGTCGGAGTTCTCAAACAAAAAATTATATCAACTATGAAACCAAGATATTTCTCCTTGGTTTTTTGTATAAAATATCTGAGTCTGTGCTTGATAATTTTTTTCCACAGTTATAAGTGTAGATTTTGTTGTTGTAACACTTTTTGCCTACGTCAAAACAACAGTTTTATATAGCCATTTTTAGATGGTACACATTTTCCAGCTTGGTCTTTCACTAAAATTTGCTTAACATGTATTTTGATCTGGAAATAAAATTAGAAAAGGTATAGTGAGTTAAACAACAGTATTTTTAAAAAGGAATAAGCAACACAGTTAAAAATAAAACAGAAAAGTTCATATTAATATCGAATTTGTATTTTACCTTTGAGAAACTTTCTAAATTGAAGCTTCTGGACAAAAATAATTTAAACATTTGAATGATCTGATCTTCATACATAAAAGGAATAAATTAAGAGAAAAGATCAAAAATCACAGTAGAGAATACAGAGTGCAAGCCTAAGACAACAATCTCAATGAGAATACAACTAAAAATATAACAATAGAACTGCAAAAAAATCAGGGGAGTTTGCACATAAAATTCAAAGATTAACAAAAAGTATTTACTCAAAGACAAGACTACTCCAAGACCTAACCCTTTCAAAAATGCCATTTACAAGGAAAAAAGAATCCTGTATTATTTCCTTTTTATTAATATTTATGTGTATTTTTATTCCAGCAGATCCTTTTTATCTCAAATTTTGAGAAAAAATATTTCTTATTGCTGAATGACTTTCATGGGTATTTTTGCCCAAAAATATAGTATGAAAGAGAAAAGATGAAGCATTGTATTTTTCTGAAGTTAATCTAATTTCATTTATTGGGAGAAATATTTTTTAAAAAGAAAGAAATGAAATGAAAAAACCCAAGATCTTTCTTGGGAGAGGAGAGACTAATGACTAAACATGTTCACTTAATCACGCACAGAGACATGTCTAGCAATAATTTGTGCTGAGTTTCCTACTCAGAGTCTCACAGAAGCATTAAATACACTCCTGTCACTCTTTTAGGATGGAAGAGGATGTGAAATGGGTAACCTATTGCAGTCTATTTTTAAGTTTCATGGGGAAAGAGACTACAAAGAACCAACCACCATGGAGCATCTATGGTGGGACGTCCTGTTCCTACTTCGGGAGCCTGTATGTGTTCGCTGTCACAAGCGCTAGCTTCCTTGTAAACAGTCTGACTTTTGCTGGATTTTAAATCCCTAAAGAAATCATTTTGTACTCAGGAAGGGGCAGTGTTACAAAAATCTTTTATCTGGAGGACGATTTATATATAAAAGGTTCTTTATTGAATATAGAGATTTAGAGTATAAAAAAAGGTTTTTCTGGCAGCTGGGTAAAACCAAGTAGATTTATAAATCAAATTTAATATAAAGCCCTGAAAGTTCTCAATTGCAGCGTGCACTAGCAACATATAAACTGTGCAAGCAGCATGTGAAGTTTAGGTAATATTTAAGATGGTGGTTTTCAGCTGTAGAACATTTCATAGCTTTTCTGAAACACTGTTGTTACCCTTTGCTATATTGCCACCTCTTAAACAGTAAAAAATATTAGAGTCATCTCATTTGTGATACACTGGGAGAGCTACATTTGATGGCATTTGCTGGAAAGTTTTTGCACTCATCCTGCTTTCTTGCGCCACAAAATTTTATATGGACTCGCCCGTTTAGTGTTTGATATGCTGTGAAGCTCACCTTCAAACCCCCAAATATCCCAGGAAGGAATCAGAATAAAGCATTTGAAAACAGAAGATGAAACCAGGTAACTATTTGAGCTACGAGTAAATGTTAATATTCATAGTATAAAGTTGCTTGTTGGTCACAGCACTTTAGAAAATCAGAATAATTATGATCTAATACAAAGGTAATGCACGGATTGCACTCTACAACTCGGAGAGAGTTATAAAGCAGGTATGTTTATTCAGCGCTGGGTGCGTGGGGGATCGCTCCTCCAAAGTACACACACACCAACAGCACATTTTACCAGAAATGTATACAATAAAGATATACATATTCATAGGTTTAAACACACATAAACATTAGCATAGGTGGCGTTATTACAAACAGTTCCGGCGTGGGCGTGACTATTATAATTCTTTCCGGGAACTCATTAACAAAAGTCTACTCCTCTTGTCGCATGCGCACTTCCATCCGGTGGTCGTGGGCTGGGGTCTTTTGGAGGAAGGCTCAGAGTCTTCTTCACCGTATATTTTTCACCTTTGGCCTAGAAAGCTGAGTTGACTGGGCTCCAAACCACAAGACCAGTTTTAGGTTGCTTCTTGCATACAATAATGTTACTGCTAGCAGCTCCTGTTATCTATACGATTTACTTGCAGCAAAGTCAGGTTGTTCACTCCCTTTGTCTGACATACCAGTCCTTGACAAATGCCAGTCCTTGACAGATACCAGTCTTTGGTAAGTGAGTTCCAAAAGAATGTTTGAAACAAACAGGATTGTTAAGCGATTTAGAAATTGTAAAGCGGACAGTTAGTTCCCTATATCAAAGGCACCCTTTTTTTTTTTTTCTTTTTTTTTGGTGAGAGGAATAGTCTTGATCTCCCCATAGCACAGCTACACCAACCTAAGTGCTGGGCCACAGACAGCTGAACCTGTGCTACAGTAGTGGAGGAGGAAGACAGTAGTGTCAGTCTGTTATGTGGAATAAGATCAGACCAGCAGGTGAGGGCTGCTAGTGACTCCACCCTTCAAATACTCCTCAGAAACATTTTTTACTGAGTAGGTCCTGGCTGCGAGCGATGACATATCTATATATTTAGATGTAGCTATATGAGTCTAAAAACGCTCTCGTGTGTTTCTGAAATAATTTAGAAGTTCACAGTTTCAGTACAACACCCAGTGATGCTCACCTTGCTCCCCTATAAAATGCAATCATAGTACAGTATCATCTTTTGGGTGCCTACTTTCATAAGTGAATCTGGAGTGTTTAGTTTCTTCATTGAATAATTTTCTAGAAGATGAAGTTTCAGACAACGTGAAGCTATACATGAGAAGCAGCAGTAAAATGATAATAAATAGTATGTTGTATTGAATTTAAGGAGAAAAAAAAGAAAAAAGGAAACATGAAATTTTAAAATATTGAACAGCTGGCAGTTAGCTGCAAGATTTTCTAGCAGAGCTATGTGCTCCTTAAGTTGAAGCAAGAGACTTACATGCATGAGTTAATCACAGGAAACCTGTGGACCATAAATAAGATTCCATTTATTCCTCGCATCAGTTACAGGATAGCAAAACAAATTTTCATCTGAAGTATTTTGAAGAGAGAGATGAAAAGATTAATGAAATCATACAGGACTTTAATGATATGATTTTATATGGAATACTCATTTATATGGAATACTCATCTGATCTCTACATTCAGGAAAGATTTGCTCAAACTGAACAGGTGGAAAAAAAAGCAGGTGAAGAGACCTTGTTTTGTGAGCAGAGACTAGAAGAGTTTAACATAATAATAAAAACATAGAGGAAATACAATTTTTTAAATACCTGAGCAACTATTTTAAGCATCTAAAAGAGACCCAAAAAAAGTATTTAAACTAAAAGAAAATGTTGGCACATCAATAAATTTCTAACTAACAAGGAATACTAAACTACACATGGAATAATAGTAGATTAATATGGGAACAGACACAGAAACTTGTCATTGGAAAGCTGAATTTCTAAGTTTGAAGCAGCTTCTACTAAGTGTTGGGTAGTTACAAATTTTTATTAGTTCGAGAGATATATACAGAATTATATAATATGACCATAAGCATAAACAGAATGTTTTTCTTCTTTCCCTGCAATGTTCCTTATTTTATATATTCATATGAAATAGCATTTTCAGAAGTTTTATAATTAAGTATTTTGATTATTATCTTATGTTGTTTAGAGGGGATTTACTGAAGAACACTGGAAGATAATTCCTCACTGTCTGTTCCCTCTTTAAGAAGCTAGTGAGAGGAAAAAAAGCCTGATTTACTTCAAGCTGATGTATCTTTGTCAGGAAGACATTAACCCTCTTAAACATTTACAGGATGCTGAGGTACTGTTGAGTCATATCTATTAATTCATAAATCTGTTATTATAAAGGTAAAAGTGTAAGAATAAATGAGAATCATTTAATGGAAGATCAAAATTCATCTTTTTGTAGGAAAACTCTTTTGACAGCAACAAAAAATAAGTAAAAATAAAAAAGTGTCACATAAATAAATAGTGAACACTCTTTAAAACACAAGCCCCTTACAACATGTTAAAGATTTCCACTTCAGATGAAAAAATGATGTGAAAACAATAAAAAACCAAATGTATGGATCAACTATTGCATCACTAAGCAAAAGCTATGCTCTTTTCCAGAGTCTGTGAAACTGATTTTAATTTGGATAAAAGGCCAAAGAATAGAAAACAAAGAAAATAATTTACATCAGACAGTGTTTATATGAACTAATCCTTTCTCTGGGCATACACGTAAATGAGAAAATAAAATTGAGAAAAATATATTCATTTAACAAGGTATTGATTCTTTTATATATGGTATTTCAAGAACAGAACAGTTCACCCCTCATGATAACGTTTGTTGTTTCTTTGCAGTCTTCCAGGTCTATATGCACTCATCACTGACATTTCTAGGATTAGCAGCAAATGTTTTTCATAGTAAAAAGGCAGTTCAACTCTCACACTACAACTCTTGTAGGCTCTGGGAACTGCATCAAAATATTTCCGAGAGTATATCCAAAAAATCAGGAACAAAAGGACTGTGCAACATCATCTTTTTCTACCAAGATGCAGAAGATAGATATTCATCCTGGATATGGGCATAGGTGTGAAGGGAAAACAAAGGTGATGAAATAATCAAATATTTGCGATTTCTCCATGAACACTGTGGCTGAGATTTTATTATTTCTTCATAATTTGTCATGATGTTTTGTTTAACCCCCCTGGAATCATATTAAGTCCTAATCTTGGTTGCCTTTTCCCTGAACAAGTACATAATTATTAATATTATGTCACTAGACATAATTCTACTGTTCTGTTTTATACATCATAAAATAAAAATGTTAACAGGTATAGTAACTAAAGATAAGGTAATAAATCTGAAGACCAGCTCAGAGAAAATACTTGTTATCAGGGACAGGGAAAAAAAGTAAGTAGAGGTTGTTAATATTAAAGAAATTGAGTAAAACTACAACAGCTTCTTGTAAAATCCAATGTTCAATCCTGCACTCAGTCCTCCTTGGACTGAATAACAAGCTCGTAACTGAATCAAAACATTACTATCTTTAAGTAGTCTATTTTATTTTATTTTGAAAATGAGACTAGGTAAAATTCAAACCATTCAAAACAGTTATATAGTTATACAAAAAGAAAATCAAACAAAGAGTGAACTAGATGTAACTGTTTATTATTTAAGTAATGGAAAATAAGTGATATTGACAAGATTTGAGTTCTGTCTAAGGCTGGTTAGCAATTTATGGCAAACATAGTAACAGAGAAACTGACTAATATTTTTTTTTTTCAGATTTTCAATATTCTTATCTGCTTTCACTGATGTGTTCTTAACAGAGTAATCAGTCACTAACTCCCAGCACAACATGTGAATGCAAATTAAAGTGGTCAGTAAGGCAGTTTCCAATTTACTTTTAAAGACTACACTATTAAGTCTGTTCCTTAGAGCAGAGATTTGTTTTGATAAGAAATTGGACATCCATGCCTTGGGGAAAAAAAAAAAGACGAAAACATGTTCCCTTTGAAAACTGTACCATTGGTTACTGTCTTTAGTTGATCTTTTCTTGCTTTTTTTTGTATTTTTCTTTGGCTTATTTCAGAGTGGTTTACAGAATTATTTCTATTATTTTTGCACTTAATATACGGTCTTTGTCTCTGATGTGGTAACTGCATATAGTTTTCAGGGTTCAAAAGATCATATATGATGTCGCTAATAGCATGACTAGGAGAAAACAGTGGTACCAAAAAACTTAGCAGAGTTCTTCCCCTGGTTAATACATAAATATGTGATCTGTTATACTACGGTAAATCTAAGGTAAATCTACAAGGTCATGTTAGTGGTTTTCAACATCCGTTGATTTAATCTTCTGAGTCTTTGTATCTGGACTTTACTTCTACCATTTTATTCAACTCTGATAAAAGAAAAACAATAATTACATCTCCTTAAGAAAACAGAGATGGTCAGGTATCCAAGAAAGAACTGTAGGCATTGTGATATTCAGTTCTGCAATTCCTAGCATTAATATTCTAGTTTAGGCATAGAATTGCACAATATATCTATCCTTCCCCTACTGATTATATTGGATAAAATAAGGCTTCATAGCACTCAGCATAATGAAGCTTGTTAAGATGAAAGAGAAAAGCCTGTTTCTGAAATTCTGCTTTCACCATGAACTTAGGTATTCTGGATTTTTCTGTTTGATGCTAGGCTTCACCAAAGAGTAGGGCTTCATCAGAGTGTAGTGGAGCAGGTGTGCACATAAAGTCCATTAAGGAGAAAGATAGTTTGAGATCCTTTTCCTTGTTACTTGTCTTCTGAGAAGTCATAAATGAAGGTGTGAATATCAATTTTAAATTGTTACAGTATGCAATTGAACTGTGATGGCTTAAGCCGTCATAAGTAGGACTCAACAGAAATTACTTTGTGATGCTCCAGCATCCTATGTGAGCTTTTCAACTACTGCTCATGTAAAATTTGTTTAAGGATGCACTAGAACAGAGTAGGATCTTTCACACTGCCACAAAAATCTGGGTTGATAGGCTGTAATTAATAGATGAAGGCAAGTACGAAATGACTTCTTAACATCTCCCCGCTGAACCGATTCACCTCTACTAAGTGGTAATGGGATCAAGGGTGAAAAGTTCTGGTAGAAGACGGAACACGGATCAACGTTTCCCAGGCCAACAGAAACAAATGATTAACAAAGATGAGTCACAGGCATGACTGCAAGAATGGCAGGATAGCTGGTGCCAGGCCTGAGACTGGGGTCAGGGAAAAGGGGGAAGACCCCAGTGACGCAAACTAGGCACAGCTGCAGCCTGATTCACAGCAAAGAGCTTGTCTTAAGTGGAAACAGTGTAATCAAATTTGGATTTTAACAACCATAAAACCATGCTATGGTTTTATTAACCATAGTAACCATATCCAAAGGCAGATGAAGACTGAAAAATTTCATTCTAATATTTCTTTGCAAGTTAACTGAACCCACATGGACCTGGTTGCAGGCTGACTCTGAACATAATGGTATTCTGGTTGAAATGCAAATTTCATGATATTTGAACTTTGAATGGTAAGCTTCCTAGTGGGAGTTACTGAAAAAAAGAAAAAAAGTGTTATGTGCAGATAAACTTTAGGCTACAAAACAGACAAGACAGAACATGTAAAATAAGTCCAGTTGATTTATTCAATGCCCTCATTGGCCACTGCACTGTATGGCTTTCACCTTTGTTTGAAAATACCTGCTAGAACCATTCAAGCCCTGTAATATGTAGGGTTTTCTGAACACAGGTGACTTTCCTGAGATGTGTGCTCCAAATGTTCATTTTGTGTTTACAGAGTGAGCCACATTCATCAGACTGAAAGCCTCATAGAAATTCTGTACTTGTCTTTGGTTTGTTTTGGTTTGCTGTTGTTGTTTTGTTTTGGGGTTGTTTTTTTGGTTTGTGGTGGTTTGAGTTTTTTTTATTTTCCTAGTACAATGATGAAACAAACACCACTGTGTAAAAATATAGTTGAAACTTCTAACTGAATTTGTCACATTTTCCATAAATTACTTGAGACACAGAAGAAGGTAATCTGGTCTTGCAGTTTAATGCATGAGAAAGGGGAGACAAATCTAAGTAAGATATACGTCTCAAAGGAAGCAATTAGATAAGGCAGACATAGTGTTCTTCTAATCCTATAAGGGACAATATGTGTCCTTATCTGAGTCCATGCCGACTGCCAATGACTTTAAAACACAGCTCCCGAGTTTGCCATTTCTTAGTATCTTGCTCCAAGAATAAATTTTACTGAGCTGTTTTCACTCTCTTTTTTTCTTGAATGGTATATAAACTTTTAGCTTGCTCTCTGTTATTTTTTCAAACATCAATATTGTAACTGAAATTAAAAAAATATCTAAAAACTTAGTACAAAAAAATATTGAATAGAAATTGCAGTAGTATAGCACACAAATGTAGTGAAAAATATTTACAAAAGAGATGAAGAAAAGATATTTTACTAGCAGTTGTAATTTTGGAATTAATCCCAAATATACTCTCAATACTACGAGACCTTTTTAGGTCCACCTAAAAAGGACATCTCTTGTATCTTTGAAACAGGAGAATTTATAAATACAGGCTACTTAATCATAGAATCAACATAGATCATAGATGGTTGGGGTTAGAAGGGATCTTAAAGATCATCTAGTTCCCACCCCCTTGCCATGGGCAAGGACACGTCCCACTAGACCTGGTTGCTCAAAGCCCCATCCAACCTGGCCTTGAACACTTCCAGGGATGGGGCCTCCACAGCTTCCCTGGGCAACCTGTTCCAGTGCCTCACCACCCTCACAGTAAAGAATTTCTTCCTAATATCTATTCTGAATCTACCCTCTTCATAGTTAACCCAAGGAAGGAAGTACAAACAACAAGAAAAGGAAAGTACAACAATCCCCATTTTACGCTGCTATCTTTATTCATAATCAGAAAAGTTAAACAAGGGCGGGGGGAAGCAGTAACAAGCATACATCTTGTCAATTTCTCTTCCATAACTACCAGATTTATATAAAACATAAACAACAATAGATTATAACCCATATGGCAAATGCAGGAACACTTACATGAGAGTTTTGAGTTGTGGTTTTACAGAAGTCGATGGGAGAGTTTCAGTTGATTTCCACAAAGCTAGGATTCATAGGGCCACAGAAGCACTGGTAGAAAGAGACCTCTGGAGGTCACTGAGTCCAGCCTTTTGACTGAAGTGGGACTGTTAGACCAGATTTCTCACACTGTCCTAGAGAGATAAAGTGTAGTCAGAAAAAGGTATGAGTGATTTTATTAATGTGTATGGACACATAGATTATAAACACACATAATATATACAAAATATACACATTTTGTTTGTTTGTTCCGTTCAAGATTTCATCTAAGGTTTTCTAAGAGCTTTAAAAAGTACCATTTGGATATCATCATCCTACTGGCAGGTATTGTGGGATTATCATCCAAAACCTCCTGACCCATTTTACAGCCTTGCTTCAGGTTTTTGAAAATTTCTTATTTTACTATCTTTTGGAATAATAAAGCAAAACTAAACTCTTTATGATGGTCATTTGCTGTAGCTGAAATGCAAGTGAACGATTTCCACAGACGATTGCTACTGACAAACATTTGGAGGCAGTTTTTCAAAAGAACTTAAACATTTACCAACACTGAAAGTCCGTTAGAGTCCCAAAGTTTCTAAATTAAGAGAGTGAATTAAAAAAAAGAAAAATTGAATGGAAAATTATTACATAAAAAGTCTTTGAAACAAATGTGAAAAAAGAGCTAATGAGATGCATAATTATCTTTGTGAACTCATGTTTCGTTCAAAGTTTTAGCTTTTCTTCATGACCTGATATTTTAAGCTGGAAATCAAGGGAGCCTAAGAATCTCTATTCTTGTCCATTTTCTCTCTTTCATCATGTGCATTTGTTTGCATAATATAGAAGAGCAGCAGGGCAGAGTAATTACGGCAATCAGTCTCTGAACACATTAATCTGCTCTAAACTGCAGGGAGTAAATGATGCAGAAAGGAATCCAGCAGAGAAATATTTCTTTTGTTTGTGGCAAATCTCATACCAAGTTTAAATCATGGAAGGGCAACTTGTAATTTATTTCATGGTCGCCTAGATATCAGCAATTAAAATACCTGGTAAAATTGTTTGATTTGAAGAGGCTTATAAAGCATTTAGTTTATGTTAGCTAATGAACATGCTATTGTAAACAATAACAAAGACTTTTCTTTGTTTACTCTTATGGAGAATAATTCTTGTTAATCCTGATACTCTTCCAATAGACTGCACCTAAAGGTTTCCAATAGAAAATGAGATTTTTATTTGTTCTTTCCTTTCATTCTTTTCATTCTTGTTCTTATTTTGATTCTTACTCTCATTTCTTCTGGGTACTTTCCATAAAAATTTCAAATCACCAAGAGCAAAACTAAATTCATTTTGGGAAAAAAATAATCAAAACCCACCTACATAGAGATGAAACAGTGTACCACTTTCAGATCCAGTTGATGGATTTTCACTGAATTTTCAGTGAAAAAGATTCAATGTGGAGTTTTTTTTTAATTCCCTTTTCTGTGTTGTTTTTTTTTTTTTAATTTGAATTGATTGTCAATAAACCTGCAAAAAAGAGATCACAGGAGGAAAAATGTTTTATTTCAGAGTCAAAGATAGAAAAAGTGCCATGAAATTTTTCATTTCATGTCAAATCAAATGACTTTTCAATCTCCCTAGTTATCTCGTTTCATAACAAAGAAGCAGTAAAATTTTGTGCAATATTCAACTCCCTGCACTCTTAAAATATCTTCCCTGTCTTTAAATTTACAGCGAAAATGTTGTCCCATTACTGTGAGGGATTTTGTTTTGTTCATTTTTCTAGAAAAAGAACAGTATGTTGTCTTTAACTATTCAAGTCATAACCCAACAGAGCATTAGGTACAGAATTTTGGTGAGTCATTGCTGATATTCTGAGCGTGGATTAGGAAAGGACATACTGTGTGCTTAACCTGGGAGAGAGCAACATCACCCCCCGCCCCTCCCCTCCCTCATTAAAGATAAATAATCACGTTTCTAACGAAAGAGTAGAGCACTGAAGGAAACAACAAAATATAGTAAAGGAATATTTATGTTAATATTGCTTTATTGCCCTTTGAATGTGCCCTGTGTTTTCTAGCTATTTCAGAAATATGAAAACGCTTACAGTGAGCTAGTTATACATACATCTCATGTACAGAGTTCTATAGCTTCTAATAAATGGTTTATAATAAGTAGCTTAATGGAGGTTGAGTGCTATGCATTCTCTCCTAACAAATCTGAATTTTCATGCTTGCTTTACTTTAATTCATGTTTTATTAGGGTTTTGTTCTGAGTGTTAAAGGCTTATGTGAAGTATTGTCATGTTTATCATTGTTTTGGAACAATCACTTGATTTCACTCTCCCTTCTGAAACAAACAGAATAGGCAACATGCTAATAAAGGAAGACTGCGTCACATTAAACTGATATGTCACTTTGATAAAACAGTTGATTTCCTAAACAAGGAAATACCAGTAGTCCTATCTGGACTTTAGTAAACCATTTGATTCAGTGTTGAATGTTAGACTAGAAAGCTTTAGGATTTACATAAGAATTATAATGTATAAAATGAATGAAGAAATAAAAAAAGGGAAAGATAAGGCTGGAAAGAGGTTGCTAGTAGAGTTCCTAGAACAAATACAAGTCTTGGAAAAAATTGTAGACAATTCTTAATGACCACAACACTAAAAAGCAACATTATACTACTAAATTTGCTGCTGTCACAGTATGATTGTATGGAGGATTGATCATACAAATGAGAATAATTTTAACAGAGAAAAAGCAAACTATAAAAGAAAATGGTGTTAAACCCAGAAATTCTTAATTTAGAAACAACGGATGATAAATTTGTAAGTATATTAGTTAATACTATATATATAATTTATAACTAATGTGATTTATCTGCAGCCAAGAAAATAATGCGTAGATGACATCAGGCATGGTACTTTCAGTAGTGAGTGCAAGGCATTAGTAATACATCATCTGTAATATTTTCTACAGTTCTATCACGCATATTTACTAAAAATCAAGAAAGTGAATGCAGATTACAAAACTAAAAGGCCTTGCTTTCTCAGAAAAAGGGACTGTGCAGGAATATGATGGCTATATATACATCTATACATCCAGTGGGGTAAACGTGGGAGGAAAAGACTTGAACATACAAAATATATTTGTGTTAGAACTTAGAGATTAAAACTTTTCTATCTGGAAGGACAGTTGGACACTAGAATAGACTGCCCAGGAAAATTCTAGCACTAGAGTGTTTTAAGAAAAGACTGGCAAAAATCTCTCAAGAATGATCTGGAACACCTAATCTTGCCTTGGGGCAGGGAAATGGAGAAGATGATACGTCCAGGTCCTTCTTTTGATTCTCTGGAAAACTTACTTTGAACAAGGTATTTTTTGTTTCTAACTCTTCAGGTCAACTAACTGAGCCAAAGAAAAAAAAGTTCCAGCTTGATATAACCTGGGTTCATTTACTGTTTATTGCAGTGCTCTTCTAAAACCAAGTTTTACTTCATCAAAACCCCCAACAGTGAAGAAGGCAGACCACATGCCTCCATAACAGCTTGGTTCATGATCTGCATCCTTCATTATCATTCCCTTACTGTAGATTGCTATGCTATGATAGAAAATGGTGGGTCTAATGCCACTCAAACCTTTCACATCCTACTGTACAAACTGTGTCATTTCTTTATCAGTATCATGCTTCATCTATCTTCTTTGGTTAATCTAAATTCTGCTGAAATGTGAGGGTGGTGATAGGGACAGTTGGAGTAACTGCCTGGCATTTCTTGAGTCCCAAAAGTATACAACACTTGGTAAAAACCTTGTTGCCACAGGTCATATTAAATGTGACCTTACTGAAGAGTCATGACTGAAAGAAGGTACTCGTTCCATTGATAACTGTGCAGAGAAGTCTTAAAATTATTCAAATATAACCTATGAGTTTTGTTATTTGTGTAGTCTTGGCATATAAATAACTTATTAACAATGTTAGGAATATAATTCTGAATTTTTAATTCTATGCACCCATGCATATACTGTTGTATTACATGAAAAGAAACACAAAAATTCTTATCCAAATGAAACTTCATAGAATCAATAAGGTGGCTTATAACAGACAAAATTATGGGATGAGAAAATTTCCTTATGTTTTTGGCAAAGAAAAATCAAATATACTCAGAAATATGTTGTTACTGACTTTGTAAGGCCAGAAACTTTTGATTACTATTAAAACCATTTTTCAAAGAAGCTGTTGGACTCAATCCCCTTCATGCTTCCCTGATATAAACTCTTACACACCATTGCCTATGTCACCAACTCTTGCTATACCGGCATGTGTCACGTGGGCTGCTGGTTCACTCAGCCGCCTGGATGTCACCGGCTCAGCCCTGTGGGCAATGCAGGTGACAGACCACTCACCAGAACTTACTTGTCAGAGCTCTCGGTAAAGCAGTGAATGGAGAGCAAGCGTCAGACCCATGCTTCAGGTGTAAGACCAAACTCACACTGAAGGGGAAATACCATAGAAGATGCCACACAAAATGCTCAAGGAAAGTCTTGAGCTCTGTCAAGAACTACATTCAGGGGCAGTTTGATAAAATGGTTTGTTTATCAAATTGCTGTTAATGAAAACATCGTCCAAAGGTAAATTAAGATGAAAATAACAGCAACCATGACTGTTTAACATACAGTCAAACAAGAAAAGTTAAACAGACAGTGATGTAAGAAAGAGGCACTGGGCAGGAAAAGTGGAAATCTTAAACAAAAGTGGAATCTTAAACAAGCTCTATAACCATGTTTATATGCTAGCCTGAAACGGTCTATGGCCTTAAGATTAGGAATGCTACATCACTTTATACTGAAGGTAGTAACAGGCTGTTAACTGAACAAAAATAATTGGATCTCAAGCACAAACATTTCAAGGGTGCATTAAACCATCTGTTTGCCATCTCTGAGGAAGTATTAAATAAAATTCTATGTTTCTTACACAGAGCAGCTGGTAGCAACAACCAGATATACTGGAGTGTTTTACATCTCCTGTGTGGATGTTTTGGAAAATGGCATCATGAGCTTAAAACATACTTGCAAAAATACTGAGAGATGAATGTGCTGTGAAAACTGACCTTTTACAGTTTACCAAAGAGGTACCTTAATATTTTCAGTAATGATATAGTGGCATAGAATGTCTATAGATATCTATAGATATTTTTCTCATAGGATTAAAATTGTAATAATAAAAATGAAGACCATTGACTTGTATTTTATTTGTATAATACATAGTTATACTCCTGCACTCTTTGCAGTTCAGTACTAAGGGCCAAAAATCAGTCTTCAGCTCTTTGAGCGTACAGAAATGTATGAAGTTTAAAATTAGGATATATGCTAGTAGTAGTAGGACACTGAAGTCTATGTCTCCTTTTGGGAAGTACTTTCACTGCAAGCTGAACATATCTTACAGCAAAGGCTTGCTAGTCTCACCCCTTTTGGATTCTTACTTTCAAGTGGGAGGACAGATTGGATGGATTTCCCCCCCCACCCCAGAGAAAAAAATAAGATGGACCAGTGTAAGCCTGTAAAAAGCAATTGCAGCTAGAAAATTGCAGCTTCAATTAGCAATTGAAGAAAACGAACAGAGCTCTGACTTAGAAGGAAAAAAAAGGATCTAATATTAGAGAAGAGTGGCCTTGGCATCTCTGAGAAAGCCAGGGAAATGAAAGTTGAGTTCTGAATTTTTTAAACGTGTATGTGCCAGCTGCACAGTGACCTTTAAACTGGACTTTACAGGTATACATTTCAAGGTACTGCACTTACAGCTGTCCTTTGTGTAGGAGATTCCTATTCACATTTTGAAGAATGGGGCTGTAGTCTCTCACAAGCAAATGAAATTTAGCTTGCAATATGAATGGCCACTGGAAAGCCCATAGACTTTACAATTTCCATCCTATTTCCCAAAAGAACAGACAGGAAAAAGTATTTCAACTTCAAACCAAAGAACAAAGGTTTCTACTGCTTTGTGCTTTCAGCCATAAGAAACTGTCCACAGCAGTATATGCTTCAAGCTGAGATATGTTGGAGGTTTTTTTCTGTTTTTCATTATTGGCTTTTCCCCATAAGTAAAAAGTACATTCAAGTACATAATGCCTTCTGATTTCCAAACACCTTTTAGAAGAAAAAATTCTAATGTTTACAGTAACCACAACAGAACACCATAAACTGCAAAAAGTGAAATAAAAGCACCAAATGAACAAGCCTGAAAAGCAGAGACATCTTCTGTTTAGAGTCATGATTTCCCTGCATAGCTGGGAGAAAATATGGAGTATTTCAATTCATAGTTGTGCTTAGCAAGACTAGTTTGTTGTGGCTGAAAGCAGTTATTTGTCTATGCATGATGGAACAGGAATTTGGTTTAGAGGAAAATGGCCTAACAAAATGTTTCACAGGGATGGGAAATAATGTGAAGCCCAGTTTAATTCTAGGTTTCTGCTGTGAGTTTCATTTTCCCACCATTCAAATGTTTGGGAGTTTGGGGATTAAAGGTAGAAGACTCTTTTAGGCATATCTATGCTTCATATGGTTAATTTTTTACTTGGAGAACTACCACAATAATACAAAGTTATAAAACTGTTATAAATATTGGCTAATGGACATGTGGGCAATTCTATTTTCACTTAGTCTGGATTCGCAGCATTTCCAAGAGGCAACCTTTCAAACCAGCTGTGGATATGAAAGATAAGAAGCCAGTTTGCCTTCATGTAAAGGAATCTTCCCCTTTACACTGATATGTCACATTTGGCCCAGTTGTACACACTTCTTACAAACAATATTGCTTAGCATGGGAACCATTTAACACCTCTGAAGAAATTCTGTATTACTGTTTGTTCCTTTTCAGGGAACTATGGCAAACAGCAGTAATGCTGAGTGTTTCACTTCATGCTATTTAGTAAACTCAATTCAGAGCGCAGAACTGCTTCCTGGGAGCATACTGGCTGGGGATGAGATCAATGAGAGACCTGAGAGGTGTAAGATATGGCTTATATTTAAGGACTGGAGTAAATGAATTAGCTACAGTACTGAATGCCTCAGATCTACCTCATGAATTACTGTTTTAATGGGAAATAGTCACGCATATCCTCTAAGTTATGCTAGACTTGATGAAGGAGTAGAGTAGTATGATAAGTAATAACTAATTTATAGATTTGAGATGACGTGGTGGAGACTCATCATCTTCACAGAGTTAACTGTTAACCACTGTGTCCCTATAAGAATTATAATATTAAATAATTATTTCCTGTTAACTTATTGTTTCTTTCTTGAGGGCACTCTCTGCACACGTAAATTTGGTCTCAGCATTGGGATACAATCATATGATTTCTACAGTAATGGTGAGGATAACTACTTGAACTGAATTCTCTCCTGTTCTAAATAGACTGCACTTGATGGACAGATGAGCATAGAAATGGCTTTCTATTAGTCACAGGAAGTGAAAAATAAACTGTATATGTAGTTTGAATGTTTTAAAATTTTCTTTCTGGCTTTCTTAATTCTTCAAAGGCAGGTCTGTTTGACAGTGCTGCAGTCTTTGTTTCTTTAACAGGCAAAAATGACTGCCAACAGAAATTCACCCTAACATAGATTCAGATATAATCTCTGACATTAAAATATGCTAACAATAATGGGGGTCCTAAATACCAGAATTTCTTCTGAGTTGTTTGCTCCTTACTTGGATACAAAATTAAATGCAAGAACAGCTTACTAATTAGCAGCAGCTATTTACATCTACTTATCTGCACTGCTGTGTTCATGTTTGCATTTGCTGTAGAGTTTAGTAGGAACCTTTACAACATTTTAAAGAGATTCAGCTTTGCATTTGTGACCCTATTTCAGGACTGAAGTGTGCTTGTAAAAGAGTAATCAAAGCAGAGGTGGTCTCAGGCTAAGTGACATCTGTGGTCATTTGGAAACTCAAACCGTTAGGTGACTACGTCTGCTACATTTTTCAACTTCAGTTCCAAAAATTCACTGGTAATTCATCTGTTTTCTATGATAAAATACTGCAGTGTCATAAAATGCCTCAATATAACAGACTTTTCATTTCCATATACATCTGTCTTTACCAATCAGATTCACATTTCAGCTTTGTTGAGTACATATGGCTGAGAGAGGATTTTAAAAAGAAATGCACATGGTGCTGTTAATGGATTTAAGGAATGTCGGCCTTCTCCTCGAACTACCTTCAGATCTGGACAAATGAAAGAGTTACTCTGGGGACCAGGCTGCACTGACCGGCAGAACAGAGACTGTTTCTCCTCTTGCTACACAGGAGGAAAAGCCAGGCTGACTGCTGCCAAGGAAACGTGTTATGTGTGTGGACTGATGGAAAAATAGCAATAGCAAATCTTGTTTGCCAGGGCTCCTCTTCTGGTAATCTCTTTTGTTATTTATACTGCTGAGAAACTTGAACCCATTCTGAAAATCTTGAGTACTATCTGCCAAATCAGAGCCTAAAAATGATGTTCTGGGGATGGCAAAGGCCAGAATATTGCTTTATTTCTGCTACAGGATTCATCACGTCACATGTAATTTTTACAACTTACATGTATTTTACATTTAGATGGTGCATAGTTGTTGTTAAATTAGGAATGTTTTACTTCCTTATGCCCACCACAATAACCAGTCATGAGTCTCATGTAAATTCACATAGCAACTGAAAAAAAAGCAAAAACCAGTGTTCTAGCCTATAATCCAACTCACTGGATTGCTTAATCTTAGACATAAAATTTATTAGATTTAGTGAACAGATCCCATTTTGGCCAGGAATCATGAAGGCTTAGTGCCAGTTCATTATTCCTATCATTCAATCATAAAAACTGGTATATGCTATTAATACGCTATTCACAGATACTGAATGCCAGAAATAATCCTAGTGTTAAACCAGACTTCTTGCATTATTCATGAATTCCTCTGTAATATTATTTTTGCAACTCAGAGAGAAACAAGCAGTATTGCTACTTTGGGAAATGTCATATGCAACAGTATTTGTCTTTTTGGGCCATCTAATAAATTTCTAAGCTTTGATATAATTAAAGGCAAATATCTATGTTACTGCAATGTTGAGGCTAAATTTCATCTTGAAAAACTAATTAAAGTGACCAAAAAAGTACAACAAAATCTCTTCTTTAAGATTTCCCTTCTAAGACCATTGATCCTTAAACCAAGGTTAACCAATCTGTGCCATGAAGCAAACATATTTTGCAGAATATATTTTTAAAAACACAGATTTAAAGCAATATAAATGTCACCTGACTCGGGGTTAGTCACTTGGCTAGTGTGATTAAAAATCTGCAGTCAACAACACAGAAGGGAGCAACATGGCTAGCATGAAATCTAATCTTTGAGTCTTCGGTCCAAATGATCTTTTACCACTCATCTGACCACCAGTAATTTCTACCTAAATCTACAATGTTATTCTTACTTTCCCCTGGCCAGCAGAACCACATTGTGCCTGTTGCTATGTCCCGTAACTCGAATTTTGTTTTACACAAGACTATATTTCTAATACATAAGTGTGAAAACTCATTAGCTTTCTCACTGGGACTGCAAATGTAATGTTTAAGACCTGTATTATTAGTAGTAGTATTTTTAATCAAGGAAAGTATTTTTTATCATTATGATTATTTGGTTTACTTCACTGTTAGTGCAATTAAAATCAATTCATATATGTGACTATCTGCATATGTATAGGAAGGCTGTGTTTTAGAGTGTAATTACTTTTAACTCAAAGTATCAAGGAAATTTCATCTTGGAAAGTCTTTTTATTTGTTTCTCTCTTCCTCCAGAAAGTCAGTATTCATTAAGCAGAAAAAATTAATAACTGAAAGGCATTGGTGCAGAAAAGTGAAAAAAGAGCTTCTTGAAAGTTGCTTTCATGCTCGGAACAAGCTCTCTGTTTCAATTTCTTTTCCTTCCCTCCCTCCCATTTTCAAATCATTGGAAGTATAAGGTTATTTGTGGTGTTATCAAATACCTCTTGCCATACTGACTGTGATGTATTTCCTAACCTTTACTCTGGCTTTGACTGGGTGATCCCAGCCACAGCATCGAGGGAATGACTCTTCTGCAGCAAAATTAAATTTTGTCACACCCAGTTGTTTGGTTCCACATTGTGATAAACTAATCAAAAAGTTTATGCATTTTTATTAGAAGTCAGGAAACAGTGAAATTCATGGAATCAAAGGAAATTTAAAATAGAAAAAGAACATTGATTATTTGCCAATATGTTGTTTTTTTCCCATCTTAGCTTGTTCCAACACATTGCTAACATAAATTTTGCACGCATAGATTCTAATGTATTTCTCTGTTTTCTTTTGTGACACTAACTGTGCAATGACATCAGATAACTTGTTTCTGGGTATTTAAAAAGCTGAGCAATAGACCATTATGAAAAAAAATAGGATAAAGATGATCAGATGCTTATTGTGTTAGCTCTACATGACTGTAGCAGGATCATTTGACAGTGCCTCACCTAGTTGCAAATGAACCACACTACACATGCAAAGCTATCATCAGCACTGAAATAAAGAAAAAGGAAAGGGAAAAGGAAAAATAATATAATATCATAACTATATTGCATAAGAAATCCTGCTCAACATTTTTTTTACTGTAATTCTAGATTTTATTATTTATAACATCTTCAAAATCAGGAAAAGACTAAATCAGAATATTGCAGAACTTAGTCTGTAATGAAAACACATCAAGAAGAAAAAAAAAGAAAAGAAGAGAGGAGGTGATAACTTAATGTAGAAGATTCCCTACCTGTCTTTTGAAGGAAAGGTATCTCAGAAAACCTCTTTTTGTACTAGTACATTTAGCAACTAAGTGTTCCTGAAACCTGAATTCCAATTTCCTTTCAGACAGAATGAAGTCAAGAGTCATCTGGAAACCAGTGAAAAGTCTTTTATTTCTTTGTCATTTGTGTTTTGTAAGATTTGTAACAGGCAAATATATTTCTGTTTAAACATAAGCTTAGCAAAAATTAATTTCAAAGGAGCACTTGTAAGTTACAGTTACTGCCAGTTGCTGGCTGTGATCATGCTGAAAATCACTTTATTCAATGCCTGATATAAGTGAGTGTGATCATGTTTGTCAGTGCCTATACTGTTTGCAATAGCAGAGCACAAATGCCTGCTGAAGTTGAGCCCAACACATTTTCGTCCTGTGAAGGCTTCAAAGTCTGTTTGGAGTCAGACAACTGTGTTGACACCGTGCTCCAGCTATCCCATGCCTGTTAGTGCTTTCCAGTAGGGTACTTCCACTTGCTTTCCACACACCCAGCAGGCAATGGGTATTGACCATGCAACCCCTACACTGACTGCCAGTGTTTGGTGTGAATTTATCCAGACACACATCTGAGAAAGACTGTGATCAGAAAGAGGTATATCTCAGAGCCATCTCCATTTCTGCAAGGAAAGAAAGCCCTTGGCATTGATACAAACAATACCTCATATCTCACTTACTCTCAGATAAATTTGAGTAAGAAGTAAAGCAATCGGAAGGCTATCAAGAAGTAATACTCTGCATGTGGACTATAGGGAAGTTAGCTGGATGTTACTGAGATTACTGGCAACGAAGGTCAAAATTTCCAAGCATGTATTTGGATATCGAAGTGAAACTCTTTCACTGCATAGTGTTGAGAAACTTGTTCACCATTCCTTTCTCTGCTGGCCTGTGGCTGGGACCCATTGCGTAAAGAAACTTCAGTAAAAGTCTACAAAAGCCATTTATGTGAGGAGCTGGAATGCCTTTCCTGCATCATTTTTTTCTTCCCTGAGTTTGAGGACAGTTGAGGGCTAGCTCTGGATTTCTTGATGAGGGTCTCAGCCTCAGGGCTCTGACAGGTGATATTTCAAGGCTGCTACCAGCCAGAGGCAGTAGTGATTTCCTGCAAAGATCCCATGTAGTCTTTTGTAATGAGGAAAAATTTTAAAATCTGTCTTATGCACTTGATGCAGTAAGAAAAAAACCACCACATTCAGCTTTTTAAAATTCAACAGTATTGGCCCCAGTGAAGCTAAAGACAGCCTGGAGTATCTGCTGCCTTATGGCCACATATTGCTAAAGAAAAAAAATATTTCATCAACAGAAATGTGAAGCCAGGTCTAGGACTTGCAAATACTCACAAGATACCAAATAAATATGCATTTTGAAAGGCTGGAAGATGAGTTCCCTGAAATGAAGATATTTTTCTTGGTTTCCCAAATATTACCTTTTACAGTAGGATGCTGCAGAAGGTAAATTTCAACATTAAAACATGTCATGATGACTTGGAAGAGTGTGTAAAGTCTCAGGGCTGCAGGGAAGCCTGTAAATGGCTACAAGCAAGCCAGCAGGAAGCACAGGTGGAACATGAACCTTTATTAGGTCATGGTAAAAGGTCAAGACATGCAGCGCACCCACTTCCATCACTGAGCACTTTTGTCAATAAAGCATTGAATTTCCCGCCATTTGCACCAACATGCAACTAATCGGGAATTAAACACATATGTGAAGTGAGGAGAACAGCCATGTGATACGGATAAAGCTACAGTGTCAGCTCCGTCAAGGGAAGCTGAATACAGCAGTCTTTGAGGACAAGGGATTGCTCCTTCCAGGCCCGCTGGAGCCTCATCGCTCAAGCCAAGGGAGTTTCTCTCACTCCAGCCCAATGCAGCCAGGCTCCTGCAATTCCACCTCCCTAGGTTCTATCAGCAGCAAGGCTGAATGCATATTACCAATAGACACATACACACACAAAATATAGACAAGGCTGGCTGCACAAACCAGCACATTAGATAGGGCTGGAGACCAACATCCCTGTAAAATGGCTGGGGCAGCGACTGACAGACCCTGGCTGGGCTGAAACAGGGTCCTGGGCCCTGGGCAGGGTGGGGGTAGCCCCAGTGTGGGGCTGAGCAGGGACAGTCAGGGCTGGTGGTGCCCTCAGGGCCCTGACAAGTATAAAATGGAATTAATTATTTCTCTAAATTTTTTACATATATGCTTAAAGGTTATCTGTCTTTTTACTAGAGAGGTAAATAGTATCACAAATAATTAATTCTCTCAACTGAACAGTAACAAATATATGCTCACAATAAGACCTACAGTACATTAAGATAACTCTTAAAATATACATGCATCAACAAGTTTGTGCTCAACAGATGTAGTTTAAATAACACCTGTATAAGGAGAACAACTATATTACAGCACCAATCGTCAGAAAATAACATTACTATTCTTGAGTCTGCTACAACAACACTCATTTGACATTAAATGCGATCCACTCTTGGGTTAATAAAGAAATTTACAGTATTACTGAAACTAATCCAACACTACAGATTTATGCCTGCTCATTACAATAATTTATTCATAAAGTGTTCAGTTGTTCCTGTGAGACTGTGGTAGAGAGTTGTACCCAGCCAAGACATTTCTTGGAGCACTTCTAAACTGGTCTCCAGCTTCTCTCTGGCTCTTTCCCTTGCAGTCCCTGTTAAGCTTCTTCAAGTAGCCAAAATCTGCAAACATGAGCCTACTCTAACATTTTCTAAAATGAGTGCATGATCTGTGGGGACACAAACCTTTAATTCTTCACATTTTTGTGTTATCAGTTCAACATTTCTCTGGCTGTCATACAGTTTGGAAGACAGGCTGAGGGAATACTGACATAGAATAAATAAAACAGAAATTAAAATAAGCAATAAAGCCAGGGTTTATTTGTGATTTGAAAAGATTTGTTAAAACTATTCATACCTTCTAGCTGGAAATACCATCCAGAAGAGCATTTGAGCAGCTATTTCCAAATAATCACTTACAAGAAAAAAAGTACTGAGAATCTGGTGCAAAGCTTATGTAAGATAAGTACGACCAGCAAGACAATAGGTTTGACTATGAAATCAAAACAGAAAAGTGATGTTGCAATAACTTAGATCACCTAACATGAATATTTTTAGGTCAACTGCCACTGTGACTTCCATTCCCATACCTAACTGGTCATAAGGGATTCAATCCATCTCCCAATACTTGACCAGAAAAGTTACTTGTTGCCACCACTTCACAGTGGCAAGCATATAACAGGGATGACAGTGGGTCTCCTTACCCCAGTTTTTCCAGCAGACTGGTTTTGGCAGCCTGCTGATCAGGAATCATGCTGCTGTGACTCTTTTTCCTTGTATTTAATACATTTCTTTGGGCATACATTGAGAACCCAGCTACATACGTATGTATCCATTAGCTGCACTCTCAAATCCAGGTGCTTTAACATTTAGAATTACAGTGCTAAACGTCACTGTGCCTTAAAATAATTTTTGGTTCTTGACCAAAGCATGAATAATGTTCTTGTGCAAGATTTGTAATTGTTTGAAACAGTGTTAGACTGTCTTTTGCTCTTTTTCTCAGTCTCTTCTGCCATCCCTTTTACTTTTTTTTACTCTTTATTCAACCTCTTTAATAGTTTCTTATCATTTTTCTTAACATTACACTGGAATTATTGTAGAATGCAGTTTAAACAATTTTTCCAGTATTCTGCTTTATTCTAGAGCTCTGAACATCAAACAACAATTTGATTGATTTAATTCTTTTTTTGCACTGAAAGAACTCAAAGAAAAAATAATATGTGTCAAATCTGGATTCTTCATGAGTTCTAATTCTCATGACATATTTCAAATTTACACCTAAACACCAAGAATAAAATGCTGTCCTTTCTGAAATTAACAGCAATTCTCTCTTGGATCTGTCAATATTAACCTTGAATTATAAGAATCCATACAAGAATTGTATTACTAAAATGAATCTTACTTTGTAATGGGGTGCAGTTTCCTTAAAAGATCCCACAAAGGAAACCTTAGAAGAAAAAAATATTTATCTTCCTAAATATTCAGAAGAATTCAATTGGCATTCCTAGGTGCAGAACTAATAGCCTTACTCTTACAAAAACTTGCACAATTAAGGAATTACTCAGTGATATATTAGTCTTGATTAACATAAATCAATTCTTTACTCAGTGAAGCCTTTTAGTCTATTCTAACTGAATTCAACTTGACATTATGTTACTTTTTTTTTTCCTTCTAGGAGTATATCCAGCTTTAGAATACTCAACACTAAATCACTCTTCACTTTAGTTTCCTACCTGCATCCAGGCTCCCCCACCTGACCTTGAGAATTTCCAGTGTCCAACATAATCCTTTTCCTCCCATAAATTTAAGAGGAATTACTGCTGTACAGATAAAGCTTAGAAATAGCTAATTAATCTGCTCAATATCTTTGGCATTTTAATATAAACGTAAATTTATCTTACTTCACCTTCAGTTGATATTTTTCTATTTGCTATAAAATTAAGTGTCTGAGGGTCTCATCTGAAGAAGTCTACAGTTGATGTTTCAGTTACGTATCTAAAGCAAGTGGAATGGACTATGGCCTAAAAGTTGGCTTTCCCTGGTGTTGTTTACACTTCTGACACATATTGAACAGCTAAATTTGGAAAAAATGTCTTTCTATTCTGAGCTTCCTTAGAACAGGGTGAGCAGGTGGCAAAATTGCACTGCCTATAAATTGTTTATTATTATTATTATTTTATCTGTAAGAACTTCTTTAAGCGTAAGAATCCAGTCTTGTCATACGTTTAACAGTCTGCTGAAAGGCACTTTGAGAGTATGCAGATGAAGGTAGGGTAAGAACTTGATGGATAAAAACATTATGTCAGTAATCAAGATAGATTATCTGCTTCTCAGAAATTGCCAAAGAAGAGATCTTTTACAAACAGATGAAATAATGAGACAAAACGTTATGTGCCATATCCACAGAAACATCAAAAATGGGAGTTACTAGGAAATGGATGCTTAAATTCCAGAACACAGTTTGAAAATCCTAGCAGTGTTGCTACAGAAATAAACGATTAAATTAAATGAAGAATTTTTTGGCTTCTGTATCCCAACTTTTCAAAATCATGGAATACTACAACTTCAGAACTTCCAGGTTTCGATCCATACAATGAGGAGAAACATGCATCTGCAAAACTGAGTTGCAAAGTAAACTCCAGGGAGTTATCTTATTAGTGTACCCTCTGAGTTCCTTTTAACTAGGGAATAACATCCAGAATAATTTCAGGGTCTTTGTCTTTTGGTTTTGTTTGATTTTTGTTTCCGTGAATACTACTGCTGTTAAGTGTTTGAGAGTTAATAACTCTATCCAGCATTGTGAGACTGCAACACCATCATTCATTCCAAATTGTAGGCACCTGTTTTATTTATGGAGTTGTGCAGAGGGCCTTTTGCATTCTAAAGAGAGTGCATTGTTAAACAGTGCACGATTCATTGAAGATTTGCAGTCAATATTTCCCAAAATAGGCAGCCATAAAACACATGCATCATTTGCAATCTTTTTTGGATGTAAAACTTTTTAGTGTATTTGTATATAAAATGTACAAAATAGCAAAGGTATAACCTCAGCAGTAATATTTTAAACATATCCTTGGTTGCCTGTCACTGATGCCAACTTTAAGAAAATGTACGCGTTGATGAGTTCCCATGATAACAGAGTTTATAAATTGATTTAAACAGTAATGAGTGACAGATTGGCTTTTTTCTTAAATTGTCTCCAATGGTTATTTGAACAGATCCTGTTGCTAGAAAGCCAATGGCAAAAGTTATTTTTTAACTACCACAAGCACAGCCTCACTTCTTTGTGCAGCACTTGTTAAAACCCCTTTAAGCTTCCAGCAGAGCTCTAATAAGGTTTATCAAATCTGTATCTTTTAAAAAATTGACTGATCTATACGGTACAAAAATTACTGCTTAAACCCCTAAGTCTTTACAGAAGGATAACTGAATGTTTCCTTTGGTGCTTTTTAATTCACAGTGTCATATATGTCTTTTATTAAAAATAGAATGTCTCTTATTGTTTCTAACAATAATATTTGAACTCACAATTTTAGAATAGTAAATTTATTATTTAAGTATTTATTTATGGAAAATAATTAAATTTTCACAAAACTAACTATGATTCCATCAATATCTGGCAGTTCTATAAGACAAGGAATCTGCTTCCATCTATCCATATATGTTCTACTTCTGGTATTGTATTGTATTGTATTGCTATACAAATGCAGGTTATACATACCTAACTTTTTTAATCATGTAACATAGAGCATTCTTTTTTTTTTTGTGATCCAACTTTTATATTATGCTTCCTCACTAAACACTTGCTTAGAGAAATTATTTTACTGCCTTTTAAGCTGTAGACTTTGCAGTGTAGGGTATACAAAACAGAAACATTAGAGATACTGATGCTAAGGAATTTGTAATGTTCTCAGACGTTAAAGCTAGTATATGCTTATTAGTTGTTGTTCCATCTGGGCTAATATAGTCTGTTTTCCCTTACAGTAAATTAACATCAGAACAGGACTGGTAACATGCTTGACCTGCTCTGCTATATGAGGTAGCTCAGTTACTTCTTCATGCAGTGTAAAATATCACTGTTGTTCTACTATACATATTAAATAATATCACACATATATCTCTTGAAGTATGGAGATAAATATCGTCTTTTACAGCTTTCACTAAAATCAAATATTCAGAAATTACTTAAAGCCAAGGACTCGGACACTAAATAAAGCAGATATTTGTCAAATTTCTAATGGCTCTGTTACATAAATAGCTGTTCAGCACAGCATGGGTCTTTCAGAAACCTCTTAAAAATACACTGGTAGAAGTACGTCAATCCAAACTAATGAAAAAAAGTAACACAAAAGCTACAATTACTGTTTAAAAAGTCAAAGCTTAAGTAATATAAATTAAAGTCTGGGAGAAAATAATTATAAAGAATGTGGGGGGAAAAAATCAGGATAATTTTCTGCTAGAAAATTCTGTTGCACCTGGTTTCTGGGCAATACAGTGAAGGGAATGATGTGATATAAAAGAAAGGGAGTCTTTTAAAAGTTGGGAATGGATGAAAAGTCATGGATCAAGGAGAGGGCCATTAGGTGCCTTTTCACAAGAATTAAGCTGAGCCATCCCTATTATTTCTGTGGCACTATACAGGCACCTTCTTAAATCTTGGCATTATGTTACACAAAAGATCTAATTGTTTCCTCAAGAAGGAGATAGTCCACACAACCATTTTTATGGTACAGTTAAAAGTCAGATGCTTGGAATGTAGGACCACATTGCAGCACCTTCTTTGTGCAGGAGGTTGGGCTGGAGACCTCCTGAAGTCCCTTCCAACCTGGACTGGTTTCTGATGCTGTGATACAGAAAAGACTGAGATCCCCTCAAGTCTTGAGAAGAACATTTGATGACTAGGTGCACTCACACTGGAGAGTTTTTACTTACATCAATAAAGCTAAAACCATTGCTTATTCTGTTGTCCTGGTTTGAGCGACACAGGACTAATTTCTCTTCTAATGCTGGGCAAAACTGTATTTTTAGAAGATTCTAGTGTCTGAATTTCTGAAAATATTGACTTTGTAGCCAGCTGTGGTATGCAGGTGTTAAGGTCTCACTGTTTTCAAGTTAGCCAGGCACAGGGATGAGGAAGAGCAAGACCTGGGCACTCGACCCAAGCTGGCCAACAGCATTATTTCATGCCGTGAACATCACATTCAATATAAATTAGAAAGTTTGCTGCAAAGTGCTTTCTCTCCCTTGATGGCTGCAATCCTGAGAACTTCTGCCCTGTGACGGACCCCTGAGGCCTTCCCTTCCCCCTGAAGCCATAGCGCTCGCAGTGTCTGACATTTGCTATCCACTGCGGGGAATGGACAGCTTCCTACTGGCTGAGTATAATCCTAGCATACTTTATATTGGTATCGGGATCAATACTGGTTCTTTAGTATTATTAATGTTAATTATTTAGTCTTATTCTATTAAATCTGCTAATATTTCAGCCCCTGGGTTTCCTTGTTTTTTCCTGATTGCCTTTCCCAGGTGGGAAGGTGTCATCAGGTGATACAATAATTGTCTAAATGACAATAAATTGTTGTGGGTTTCTCAAACTGTAACACCTATCCAAATTTTTGTCATCATTAAAACCGTAAATGTGTCATTTTTTTTCCATAGATACTTTAAAGGTAGACTTGGTGCGCCCAAAGATGCTGCAATAGAAAAGTAAACTCTCTTGCAGACATGCACAGTCTAACACTTTTAACTACATAGAAGACAATATGTCTTTCAAACCCAGAACACATAGGATCACATAATTGTATGCCACATAGTCACATAGGATCACAATATTTAGAGATATAAAATATCCCTGTTTAGTGTGTAGGGCCAACATTTTATCTACCAATCTGAATAACAGTGGTACCATTCCAGCAGACTTATCAGCATGTGCTGGCTGTTTTTTTCCCCTACCATCTGTAGCATATGCAAACACATTGCAAGAAAAACACAAATCGCCCACTGAGGTCATTTTTCTTCATGCCTCCTGCTTGCTTAGGGGTACATAACCTACCACCAGGTAGCATAATAAAGAGTGTCTACTTCTGTTGTAAGTCGCCTTTTATTTTAGGCAACTGGCACCAAATCAAAGAATGGGATTAAGTACTAATTATTAACCAGATCAACGAAGACTCCAACGTTGTAAATATGTTAATTGCCCAACACCCACAGAGGTATGCAGCAGTACAGAAAAAATTCAGTGACACTTTTTTCCTGGAGAGAGATGACATATCTTTTGATTTTTTTTTACTTTGCTGTTTGTCTGATGAATATTGGTGTATTTTCACGCAAAGTGATACCACATTTCAGCAAAAGTTGCAAGTTCTACATGCATAACAAATTCAGCAAATGAGTAAAACTCAACCCTTGAGCATAAAGCTTAGTCTGACTCTATATTGTGGTGCTTGTCACTTCATGAGGCATCATTATGTCCTTCTTGGGTGTAGAAACCTGTGAGACTAGTCTATGGATTTTTTCTTGCTTACTACAGGAGTATTAGAATGAACCCAAAAGGTACTGTGAAGTCTTTAGCTGGCAGTTATTACTGCAAGGTCCATCCTCCATTTAGGTGCTGAATGTGCTTAGCATGTATATATTTCACATGTATACGGTTAGACTGTAGTGCTGAACTCATGTAGGTGCTGAAAGTCAGCTGGGATGTTTACTTTTATTGACAGAGCAACTGTCAGTGAGCACAGGAAAGATCTTGACAACTAACGCCCTTTCAATCTGTCTTCTCAGTATCATTTAGACCTTCCCAGTATGTGGAGGGTTTTCTTCTACCTTTACAGTGACAAGACATTTTTACCTCCTAGTTAGATTTTTCATTCTTTAAATATGCTGCTCTCTGAGAGACAGACCTTATTCCCTTCTGATTTTCTAGCACATCCTCTGAAGTGGTAGCACTGGCAGTAGACTGAGGTGGAAGAGTCCCTGAAACAGGCCTAATGAGTCTGTTACTGTGCAAGCTCCTCATAAAAGTAATTGAAATAAAGAGGCCACTTATGCATTCTTGCAAACACAATTTTGATATTTATTTTTCTACATCACCCACCATTTCTACTTGCACTTTAGAACAAGTTAGGACATAAATATGAAACGGCTCCAATAGCAATAGCATCCCCTGCAGTTGCCAGGAACAGTTTGTACCAAGGAAACACTGGGCATATGCTGACTTGACAGCCACTGGCAGGGCTTGGTAGCACATGCTGCACTGTCAAAACACCTTTTTAGCTACCTCAGAGGAATTGTGCTATTTTCTTTCTCATTTTGAGATAAAATTTGCAAAACAAATGAGTTCTGCAAAGTTTCCAATAGGTGTTCTTATCCAAGAACCACAGTGAATTATGCTTTTTTTCTTTCTAATTTTTGGTATCGTATTCTTCTGTGCATGAGACCTGACTTAATTTCTTTCATGGTAATATATATAGTATCATAATCATATAATAATTTTATCATAACTATGGATTGATTGCCTGGATACCTAAAGTGATTATGATTGAGTGTTCCATAAATTTAAATACTTTTCATTTATTACATGTGAACAGAAGAACACAGAATGTTTTTATTAATATAATAAATATGTACATAAACATACACATATGCGCACATGAGTTTTTGTATGGACTACTCTGTGTATGTGTGTATAAAAATATACATGCACAAACTCATTTAATTTCTGTATTTGTCATCTTTGCAAATACTAATGAAACTGAAAATAAACCCAGTAGATTTCGCCGGTAACATATTTTCTCATTCATCCTTGAAGTAAAACAAAACAAAACACAAAATGCAGACCCAGTCTTGAAAACACTTTTTCCAAAACTCTTGGAAAAGGGATGAGTTTAGCGACTTACCCAAATGACAAAAGGATGGATCCAAATCCCATTAGAGTCAGAGAGATTCTTTCCATTAACTAAAATAGGTTTTGGATGAGGCCCATGGCACACATGTTTTTAGTGATTTGTACTAAAAATTTGAAAGAAATGACAGCAACACATTAAAATGACATACTGAAAATGTGCTTTTGTGCTATACTAAAAATAGCTGCTAGATCATCTTTAAAGAGAGAGCTCATCAAGGCTGTTGAATAACCAGAGTAATAGCTGTCCAGATGCCATAATGAGATTTATGTAAAATATTGCGTGGGCAGAAATTGTAATTGCTTTTTTTTGTTGTTGTCACAGAAGAGAAGTTTTCATTTTTCGATTTCCAGCCTTGTGAAGTTCGGTTAACAGGCGCAGATTACAATTTAACTCCAGGTTATCACTACCTACATGGCAAATGCATATATAAAAAATGTATGCACATCCGGTAGCAAAATTTCCAAGCCTTTGCCTATTATCAGATGATACAAATATTTCTGTGATATGCATTGTGAAACTTGGGGTTTATGAACACTAAATGCTTTTCTGTTTTAAACTTTATATTTGAGACAAATGATAGTGTCTCTTAATATCAGTTTTTTTAAAAAAATCACCTGAAAGTTAATACTTTAATTAAAATGGAAGTTCTTGACAGCTGTTTGAAGGGAATTACCTAACTATGCTGAATTGATAGTGAGATAATTGACAGTATGAAAAAAAAAAATCAGCACAGGCACAGTGTTTTAAACGAGCTGTGTACCTCCTTAGAGAAACTGAATATTTCTTGTGGAGAAGAGATGCATACAAAATATATCTAGCAAGCTCTCAGATTGCTTTCTCTAGTATCTTCTCAAATACCTCCTGTTTATAATGGGGATGTCTCAGCTTCACTTCAGCTTTACTACACTTTATGATGAGGCTGTTGAGACACTGGAACATGTTTCCCAGAGAAGCTGTTGATACCCCATCACTGAAAGAGCTCAAGGCCAGGTTGGATGGGGCTTTGAGCAACCTGGTGCAGTGAAAGGTGTCCACGGGCAGGGGCCCATGGCAGGGGGTTAGACTAAATGACCTTTTAAGATCCCTTCCAATGCAAACCATCCTATGATTCTATGATAGCTGAAACTGATTTCTAAGCCTTGCCTGTCTGACCTATAGAATCCTTTACAGGCATGCTTCCCCTCCCATTTTGTACACTTACTTAGTCACTGTGGTTGCAAGCCTGAAGAAGTAAACCAGTTCTTGTAAAAAAGCTTAGATGAGTAGTAGAGAAATTTGTATACAAAGCAATATACTTCATAAAGAGAGATTAAAAGGGCTAAATCACTGCTGACACAGAAGTTGAAGTTCCACCTGCAAAGTTTTAAAAAGTTTACTTTTTTTAATCATACATTTTTTTTCTTTACTTCTTATACATCATCCAGTCTTGGGAAAGTTGTCAAGTTGTTAAAATATCATCTAGTGTGACAAGATCCCTGTAGCACGGGCAGCCCAGCAAGAACAAGCATTTCTGGTAGGAATTCACAGATGAATCAGAAAAAAGTAGGAAGGTTAGAACTTCTCAAGGCACAGAATACTATGGTAGGGTTCATTCCCGAAGCTTTCTCTCTTTAGCATTGTAGCAAGTATGTGCCACTGCTATCTACATGAGTAATTTTATAGTTAGCATTGAAGAGCAAATGAGGTGTTGGAATAAGGAATTGGATTTAATTTTTTTTTATTATGTATTACCAATAGAATTAGGAACTGTTTTCCATGCATGCTACTGAACTCTGCACTGATTAACATTGATATAAATCTAATGCGGACATATATATATGTATAAAAGACTACTTAGTATCAAAGATTTTGCATATAGAAGATGTAAGTTACTATCTGATCCACATAATCTGCTTTCTGGTGGTACCTCATGAGAAAGACAGAGAGTGAAACAGGGAAAAAGAAAGTGAGAGGGAGAGAGGAAGAAAGAGAGAAAGGAAGGATGGGAGGACAGGAGGACAGAAGAAAGAGGGAGAGGGAGGAAAATGAAAGGATTTTTGAAGGTCTTCTCTGAATGGGATTGTATGGAGGATAGTTAAAAAAAAAAATTTAGCAGAGTCTCTTCCATAGTGATGGCAAGTTTTCTGACTCAATTGAAACATTTGCAGTGGATGGAGCATCAGGTCACAGGGGATAGGGTGATGGGGATAAAAAATACTATTACAGACCTTTGAAGGTCTTTGTAATGCTTAGATTTCTGAGTTCAGATAAATTGTACTGTTCAAAAGTGGTGAAGCCACAAGGCCACTGTAATCACCATCAAAAAACCTGTTGCTGAAACCTTCATACATTACCATAAATATATATGGCTATAATGTTAGATATGTTGCAAAGATCAGTGAAGTTTAATGTCAACATTACTGTTAATATTTTGGTATCTGTATTGTAGCAGTCCTCCACAGTCCAAATTATGTTGCAGCCCATTCATGGGTGTTGAATATTAAATGTCAGTTCTTGCTTCAGTTTCTTCACCAGGTGTTTTACTCTATTCATAGTGTTACTATATGTGAGTACAAACAAACTTTGTCTCAAGTTCAGATAATGTATATAGGATACAGAGGAAATAAATATTCTAGCAAATTAATAAAATTATTAATAAAATGTGATATCTGAAATATATTTTCAAATTAGGTTGAAGTTCTTCAGAAGGTCTGCACAAAGTTAAAGAGATAAATCTCTCCCTTTTATGGAAAGTACCTTAAGCTTCCTTCCCTGACCATGCAGTGCACATTGTTAGGAAGAAATATCTATGTTTGGGGCAAATGCAGAAAATATTCTTCTAGCAAAAAACTTTCAATTTATGCAATAAAAATTTATGTGAAATAGTTTATTAAGGTAGGTCTACTTCTTTTCATCTTAATTTACTGAAGAAATAGATTCCAGGACGCTTGGAAGCTTGCAGTTCTCATAAATGTGCTTCAGAAATTAACCAGTGGGGAACACCTAAATTGAATCTGATAAACAGCATTTGAAATTACATTTTCAGACTGCTCACCAACAAATTCTTTTTAATTGTTTATATTGACCTTGCTTTTCCAACAAAAAATCCTCTTACAATGTTTAATGTTTCCCTGAATAGAAAAGACTTAATTAGGCTTAATTTGCACAATCAGGGATCATAAACAGATTATAATTTGCATTGCAAAACTGTGGAGCACCATTAAGGTTACATTTGGTATGGTAGTTATAAGAAATTGTATTGAATAAATATCTGTAGCTTAAGGTCAAACAGGATAATGAAAATATAAATCCTTATCTGAAAATATAATTGGGTTTTTTTCTGGATATTACTGTCCACTGTAGAAAGGCTGCAGAGATGGAGCTAGTTCCATGTATATATGACTGATATTTTAAACTGTTATTACATAATTGTTTTGAAGAACCATATGATTGAAAAATATTGTGGCTTATTATATAGAATTATTAAAAGTCCCCTCAATCAGTCACTTTTGGTGGAAGTAAGGCTTAATGAAAGAAAAAAAAATCATTTATAGAGTCAAAGCTAACATGAAATCCATTTCTCCTTTTGTAGCTGTCCCTGTTCTTGTTTTACTTTGTTTACTACTGTCAGATAAAAATCTTGTAAGCGGCATGAAAACATATACTTAGAAAATGTCCTCTTTCTAATTATATTACATATACTTAAAATAGTCCTCCTAATTATTTATTAATTGGAAACAGAGTTCACAGACAAACAATTTTGTTATTATACTTCTTTTCTCAACTTTTTAAATTCTTAAGGGAGAGGGAAGGGGAAAATATGTAGCATTGCCAAATACTTCTTCAAACATGAATGTTGTTCCAAGACAAATGACTGATAAATGGCACAGCACCTTGGCCTGAAAAAGTATTGATACTTCTCTCATCTTCCAATCCGAATAACAGAAAATGCTTTGGTGGTACACAGAGTGATGATCATCAGTGAAGGAATCAAGAGAGAGTATCAACAGAAGTGCTGATGCATGAAGGCACGTCCAGCAACGTACCTTAATTCCTCACATCCTCATGTTACTTTGAAGGAGCTCTTTTGAGACTAGACATAAAAACATAAAAAAATCTGAGTTTCGACTGTTTAAAGACTCTCTCTGGTGATCCATAGTGTAAATGGAAATAATTGGGTTCTCTGTTCATACTTTCTGGATTTGTTCCCAAAACAACCACTTTTTCCACTACTAACTAATATACTTAGTGAGTAAAGAAAAGAAAGTGATTGTAATGAGATTTTGAGGAGTTGTCCTCTGAAATCTTTTGCCCTTCACTTGTCAGTCCTAAGAATTGGACACTACAGGAAAGCAAAATTGCTTGCATTATGGGAACTGGTTTTCCTATCACTATTGAAACAGTTTTAGTTTCACTTTGAAAATGAATATATATTCAACTAGATCTAAGTATTGTCCAGCAAAACACCGTCTATTCAGTATGTAGAGGAGTATGCATTCAGCAGAAGCTGAAAAATAAATGCCAAAATCTTGGTTTCAGTTACGCCATGCTGATTTAATGCAAAGTGTGATGGCTTCAGATATGTTGTTTTCAATAATACACATTCAATTCCATAGAAGTATGTTATATTTATTCATAGCAAAATAGCAGATGCTGCTGTATTGTGTTAGCTTGGATGAATATATGTTGTGTGGAAACATGCATTGGATTGGCAAGTACTTCTGACTGGATAAAGCTGGAGCTGCGAAATAAATTTATTGATGTAAATGAAAACGTATTGACTTTGACAAAAAGTTACTGGCTTCTATAAATACATGTTTTGCAAGAAAACCTATTTATATATAAAAATATAATTCTTTCAGTTGGAAGGTATTCTTAGTGATTTCAGAAGCAATTGACAATGTATTAGGTTCAGAAAAATTACATTGATTTCAGTGTCTATTGCACATATTTCCCCGAAATTGTACTGTGTTGAAAAATAAAACAAACACAAACCCAATTCAAACATTTCCAGTCTCAAAACCTTTGTGATAACCTTATGCAGATGAACCCTGTCAGTCTTTATTAAATTGTGAGGACTTCATTTGGATCTTTTAGTTTTTAGTTGTCTTTATTTACAGTACTGAGACTTCCACTTCAGTAACTGATGAGCTTCCTCTTATTCACAGCTCCTTGATTTCTGATTGATGCACATCATTCACAGCTATGTTTTTGCTTGAATTAAATCCATAAGCCATGTTTTATAGACTTAGTCATTCAAACTTTGGTTCAGAGAAGACTTGAAAAGTGGGCTTTTTTTTCCCCAGTTATGTTCTTTTTTGTTATTTGAGGATGGGGGGTGGGGTTTCATTTCTTTTTTTTATTTCCAAGAAGTAAAAAGTAGTTTTCACATGGATTGTTCTTTTCATGCTTCACTAGAACCTGAATAAATATCTTCTTCCTCAGAAATTAGCAAAATTCATACAGAAATATTCCTGTCTTCTGTTTCAAATTTAGTTTTTAAGATTTTTTTTCATAAGGTACAGAATTTTGTTTGCCTTTTTCCTAGTGGGAGCTTCATCTCTTACTATGGAATTAGCCACTAGGAAAATATGATAATAGTAACAAATAATATCTTACTGCTTGTCAAGTCAATGATATTTATGATTCCATGGGGTTTCCCAATTCCTGCACGTACTCAGTTTTTGACAGCTTATTTTATCCCCATGTCTCCTTTCTTTCCTTTCTACTGTTTCTTTGCCCTTCTGCAAGCTTCCTGTTTAGCTATTTTGAGAACACTCTTAAAGCCAGAGAGGCAACACTTTCCCATCCCTTGCAATGAACTGACTCAGTTCTTGGACAAGAGTCCTGACAAAAATATATCGGAGTACTCAGATACACTGTATTTCAATCCTCTATTGTTAGAAATTCCTGCCAATAAATAAAACTCTCAAATATCATAGAGTAGATTACCAGTATTTTAAACTTTGGCAGTGGATTTTATACACTTAGCCTGAGGAGGAGCAGAAATTGTTCATGAGCATCTGAGGCACTGCTCAATATGCAGAGAAACTGAACAGCAGACCTAGAAAGTAACATGAGTAGCATTTACTTAGATGATCTTGCAATTAAGATAATCATGTCAGCTTAGTCCTTCTGGCAGATGGGAATCCTCAGTTCACTGATTACTAACTGGTGTCAAGAGGTGAAAAATGAAAACTGAGCTTGTGCAATGAAGAAAAAAGCATTGATACAAAAATATGAATATTTCAGATCATATTTGTATAATTAAAAGGTGTTGTGTTAGGGAGGTTTGAAGAAAGTTAACGTAGAAGTTGCAGTGTGTTCAAGTTGCTGACTTGCTCAGACTGCTCAAGCACAAATCTCAAGAATGGACTACAGTGGTAGTTGCAGAGTTGAAAACTTGTGGAAGTAGAGTGGTCAAAACCAATCATTTTCTATACTAGTTTCCGTATTTCTGATTATGGGGGGAAAAAAAAAGTTGTATTCTTTGGCTGAGAAATTTTTTTGGCATATTTCCATGAAGATAAAGTTAAAGGAAATATAAAGAAAAACAAATAAAAAAAAAGGAGTACAAAAGAACAGCACTTGAATTTGCAATAAAATTCACCTCAGAAATCCCTTCTGCACATTCTGGATGTTTAAAGTAGAAATGGCATGCTGAGATGGTTTTGATAGATCAATGGAAAAATAGTATTTATGAAGAAATAGAGAAAAACAAATTACTGAAGACCAGGGACCACTTTCATGTATGTGTGTAACTAAATATAATTGAAACAGAAATGAAAGTTACGTTAAAATAGTTATAGCAATTTTGAAAAGTTATTATGAAATATATCACTATATGCACACAGATACCCATATCAAACAGCTGGTCAAAACATCAGTTAGTTGTAGATTGTTTGTTCAGTTAACTGTAACTCTTTAAACAAGAAAAAGAAGACAATACAGGCAAGACGGCAACAGATGGGAAAATATTTTCCCTTGCCATCAAATAAAGTTATAGTATAAATAATTTCAAGCTCTTCTGGAACCTTTGAAATAGCTCTGCTGTTCTGTTTCAAAAGAGAACAAGAAAATACCTTGCTGACCATAACTAGTAACGCACTGGTGATGTTACTCAAATTGGATGACAAACTCAAGTTCTTTGGATTGCAATGAGGGACTTCAAAGTGAGACTGTTTCTATTAGATTTGTGTCAGAAGCTTTGACCTGTAGAGATACCTTTTGTTCCCCTTCTCCCAAAGACTATTTATATGAAGTAGAGCAGTTCCAATGGGAAGGACTGAAAATTCATCACTTCTTCCTCAAAAAAGAAATAGGTCTCACAACAAGCAAAAAGGCTAAATTCAGGTATCACTTCTGACTGAGGTAGGTATTCAATTCTGGATTTGATCTGATTTTATTAAGCACTGGCCTACTGCTTTTGCTGAAAAATTGATGGAATTGAGATTCTTTCACGAATTAAAATTATGCTCAAACTGGTATGTTCCCACAAAAAAAGTATTTTCAGGAAGCTACTATTTTCCATCAGTGTGTATGTAACACAGTAATTTCCAAAAAATTCTGATGAAGATAATAAAAATTCTGTAATGATATCCTCTGGTTAATTCATAGGGAATCAATTTTACAAGTGTGCCTTAAGAGATACTACTGTTCAACATACCAGCCCACATTTCTTGCCTTTATTAGGGTTCTATTTCTGTGGGTTCTTGAAAACACAATAGCTTGGAATTAATATTTTTTGGTGCTTTTAGGAGGGCTTATGAAGTGTAGGCTACAGTGTTTGGAAAACCAAACAGACTTTACTTCAACAAAACGAAAGAAGTTTTGAAGAAAGAAAACTCAGCTCAAAACCTAATCTTCAAATGATAGTGTGTTGCATATATGGATTTAAAACCTTGACCTGAGGTTTTCCATCTAGAAAATTTTTGTCTTGGCTCACAAAGAAAAAAACCCCCCTTAACATGGCAAATGCCGTGGTTTAACCTCAGCCAGCAACAAACCACATGGCCACTCGCTGACTCCCCCTGCCGTGGGATAGGGGTGGAATTGGAAGAAAACAGCAAAACTCACAGGTTGAAATAAAGGCAGTTTAACAGAACAGCGAAGGAAAAGAGGAAAACAACAGTAATACGGATAAAGGAATGTACAAAACATGACTAATGTACCACCACTCACCGACCAGACCCAGGAAGCCCCAGCCCCCTCCCAGGCTGCGATTTCCTGTCCCCTCCCCCAGCCAGCTCCCCAGCTATAGACTGGGCATGGTGGCACATGGTATAGAATACCTGTGTCCTGTCCCAGCTCCTTGGGGAAATCAACCCTATCCCTGCCAGAACCAGGACAGCAAAGTAAGAACAACTGCTTGTAAGGACCTATAGACTTTGTCTGATTTCAAAAGGGGGATATGAAGTCCACATGAGAAAAATACGTGTACCATACACATAAATAGCACACATGAGTTATACTGTTTCTACTCCTGTTCTAATAGCATATTCTTTGATAGGTCCATTCTGCATTACTTAAGACATGTAACGGGACAAATATCTCTCACTGGTTGTTCATAAGTTTCTAAGAGCATTTTTATTATTTTTTTGTGTTGGGTAGAATAAAATACCAATAAGGATAATAACTTTGTTAAAATAACGTTGTTAGGTTCACAAAGACAATCCCCTGTTAGATTTTTGGAGAACATGCAATACATTTTATTTTTTTTAAGAGATAAATGAGTGTCTGTATAGGTACATAAGAGTAATAATCATAATAATTAATGAATACAAATAAAATAATAACAACAGAAGCACAAAGGGAACAGCCATACAACAGCAGTTGAGTATTAAAATATTAAGTCATAGCATTCTAGTTTCCTGAACTCTGGAGAGAAATGTGAAGGTTTGCTACAGTCTCATAATGAGCCCTGGAGTCATACCTGATGAAGATTCAAAATGGCCCTCCTGGGAGAAAAAAGCCAGTGGTAGGTACATGTTCAATATACACACACACACCCACACACACCCATTCCCTAACAGATATGCAAAAGACCAGGTGACTGAGCATGCTCTGAGGGTCCGCTAGCATGGAAATTTTTGTCATTGCACAGCAGTTCTCTGTGCTAATTACTTTTGGGATTGTGTGTTGCTAACCAGCCTTCTTTGTTCTGAGTCACTGATGATGTGTGGCACATTCTTCTCACTGTAAGTAAATATGTGGTCCAGCAACTTCTGAGCCATCTGTGGAATGTAAATCAGAAAAGCATATCACTTTGGGGGAAGTTTCCATTAGTTACGTAGGAGTTTCAAAACTATAAAGGGTAACTTCCAAGGAGTCAGCAAATCTAAAGAGATTGAAACTCACTGTCCTAAATCTGTGTTTCAGGAGATGAGTGACTTATGGTAAAAGGAGTGTAATAAAATACAAAAATGTTTTTTTGATGAAAAGATCAGAATGGCCCCCGGTATTTGTATGTATTCCTAAGTGGTACTGCTTTGATTTCATCAGTTCTTGCGCTTTTCATGGTAAAGCATATTCCTACACACAAAGAGGTTATGCTATGTTGAACTAAAATATCTTTATACAGTTAAAATAACATCCTCATAAGTATGCAGCACTATAAGAAACTTGTCTTAAAAGTAATATCATTTCAGGTTTGCAAAGTAGTTTCTACATAAAACCTGATGACAACCATATAAAACCAACAAAAAATCAGAATGAAATTTCTGTAGAAAATAACACAGGGGAAGAAAATAAAGCAGACAGTGAAGTTTTCAGAAAAAACAGAACAACAAAGGACCACATTCAAAATAAGCATCTCTGGTTTTGTTAAAAGCAGGGTGGCAGCTCATCATCTGCTTTATATTCTTTTAATAGCCAGGCTTTATTCCGTTGTATTTTGGATTAGGTAGGTATTGAAGTGTATTTTGACTTCACTTCTTTCCACGTTCTTCTTCCCTCTCTGCACCACCTCCCATTACAAAACTGAAAACTAAAAGATATATATATAAACCCACACATACATATATATTTAAAAAAAAAAAAAAAAGACCAACAACAAAAAACCACCAACCAACCAAACAGCATTTTCTGTAACCTAATAGTGAGCAGACTGAAATGTTCATAATGCAGCTGCCCTGGAAGCTTGTTCCTGCTACATTCTTTGCCTGGAAGACACCTGTTCAGTAATTATATGACCAACAGTGCATTAGCCGCATTACCTGCTGGATTGCAGGTGTTTGAATCTGTAGGGAGAAGGTCATTACATTACCATTTCCCTCCATCTGGCCCTAAGAAAGCAAAGTGTATACAGGCCACTGAGACTGCTCACTTCAAAGGATGTCTCTCTGTCCATTTATCATTGAACAGCACATGCCACATTTCCTCAATTTCTAAGATGCCAGCCATTATAAATTTCTATTTATGAGGCATATTAAAAATAATACTGTCCCAAGTAAATTGATTTACTCCTGAGTGTGCACACACACTAACAAAAGCATCTCCGAATTCCGCTGTGTGCATTCCATTTGTTTGCCTGTTTTTACTGTAACTTAAAGAAAAACATTCCCTGGAGAAAGGGGGTTTTGGACCTGGAGTTTTAGATCGCCTGCTGATGTCAGTCCAAAAGTAGAAATGTTGGCAGCAAATATTTCAGTGTAAACAGCCATGAGGCATATGAGACTGATATTCCTAAACACTGCATATCTTTCTTGAACTCATTAGTTTGTGATACATATTGATTAGAAGGGTAAAAACAGAGGAAGGATGTTTTAACTTTGACAAACCGTGTTAGTGTAGCATTGTTTCTATAAATTCATTGAGAAGTAATCATTAAGGAGGAAGGAAAACTATTGAAGCTACAGTTTTTCTACTGGAAAGCTGCTGTCAGTTTGCCACTGCGCAACCCAGCAGTGAGTCTGAAAGCTTTTTATTATGCTTACAACTGCCCGAGTATCTCCCACTGTTTCTATACAAATCCAGATATGCAGCTAAGCAGACTGCTGTAGCTATGCCTTGTGTGTACAGAATGGAGAAAATTTCCTATGGGAAGAAGTTGAACAGCTCCAATTTACAAATAAGTAATGGGTTTTAATGGGTTGTCTTGACTGAAAAGCAGATTAGTATTTTTGACCCTTTAGACAGCAAGATATTGGAGCAACTTGTAAAGATGTAGGAGGGTTTATACTGAAAATCAATGTATTTATGGATATTGCTGTATGACATATTTGGCTACAGCAGACAGAGAATCAAACCCAATAATCCAGAACATTCTTTGCAGTCTTATCTTTTTACAGAATCAGTGAAATAAAGGAGAATCATTTCACTGTGCTGCTGCTCTCAAAGGGAAGGGTTTGGCCTATAGATCCTAGTTTTCTGTTCTCACTGATTTCACAGAACCACAAAATTTTTGAGGTTGGAAGGGACCTCTGGAGGTCATCGTGTCAAGCCCTACTGTTCAAGCAGAGCCACCTAGAACAGATTGCCTGGGTCCATTTCCAGACCGCTTTTGAATACTGCCAAGGATAGAGACTCCACAGCCTCTCTAGGAAATCTGTCAGCAACACAGTAAAAAAGTGTATTCTTATGTTCAAACACAACCTCCCAGGTTTCCTTTTGTGCCCATTGCCCCTTGTAATGCCAAGGATGCTAGTGACTGTTGAAACACAAAAAATTAGTAATAGAAATGAATCAGGGGAAGCTTTGTGCAGAATATTTTTCCTGGGTAAAGCTATTTGCAAAACATTTCTACTTCTTCCTTTCTGTATCTCTATGGAAATGATTTTACAAGTATATGCATTAAATTAGAAATCCTTTTCTTGGATATAAATATTAAAATACAAATTTAGCTATGAAAAAAGTTTTTGCTGTTGATATGTGTCATGGTTTAACCTCAGTAGACAACAAAGCAGCACCGAGCTGCTTGCTTACTCCCTCCCAATGGGACGGGGGAGAGAATCGGAAGGAGGAAAGTAAGAAAAATGCATGAGTTCAGGTAATGACAGTTTAATAGGTAAAGCAAAAGCTGCACATGCAAGCAAAGCAAAATAAGGAATTCATTCACTACTTCCCATCAGCAGGTAGGTGTTCATTCATCCCGAGGAAAGCAGGGCTCCATCACACATAACAGTTACTTGGGAAGACAAACATCGTAAGTCTAAACATCCCTCCTTCCTCTTTCTTTCCCCCAGCTTTATACGCTGAGCATGTCATATGGTATGGAATATCCCTTTGGTCAGCTGGGGTCAGCTGTCCTGCCTATGACACCTCTCAACTTTTGTGCACCCCCATCTTACTCACTGGTGGGGCACCATGAGAAGTAGAAAAAGTCCTAACACTGTGCAATCCCTGGACAGCTATAACTCAATTATCCTTGTGTTATCAACACTGTTTTTGTCACAAATCCAAAACATGGTACCATACAACCTACTACAAAGAAAATTATCCCAGCCCAAACCAGAAACCAGTACAATATGTTTCAATAAAACAAAATTTTCAACCATGCAATGAAACCCAGAAACTTCTTCTCAAAAATTTTTCTATGTCCTTCTTTTTCCAATTGCAAAGGACAAGTTTGGATCTGGCAAGTTACAGTCATTGTTCATTCCCTCCTGTGTGGAATGGAAGCACCCATTTGCAGACTGGACTCTCTTTTCAGGGAATTTTGCCACCTCCCTGGGCCCCAAATTAGGGACCACTGAACTCTGCTAATTCTGAAATCCTGGCTATAGGATTTGGTAAAAGAGCTGGGCTGCTTCATTATTCCAGTTTAGAAGTTTCAGTATAAGATGATGCAGCTCTGAATCAGTGCTATGATGGATTGTCTCTTGCTGATGGTGATCCACAAGACAGGACAGAAATGGTCCATGTTATCTCTTATAACATTTTGGTCTGGTTATCTCTAGTAAGGAGATACAGATGAAATTGAGGGCAGCTGACTCCCCATTTAGTTTTTCTGTTTAAGGGTAAGAATAACATCACTCTTCAAAACAGGAGCCCACAGAGTCACCATGATACAGGACTCCCTTCTCATCCCCTCACTCCCCCAATAGGACATGAATCACTTCTGCCTAGAAAGCAGACCTTAAGGACAAGCTTCCTTTAAAGTCTTTTTTTTTGAATCTACAAATGGAACAAACTCTAAACCTAGCACCTGGCAGAAGCAAGGCAGCCCCAGGCAAGGCAGCATAAAGAATCCCACACTACACCACACACCCTGTACAGCAATTATTGAAACCTGAAACCCTGCACAAACTTCTCTTCAAATGCTACTGCTGCCTTCCTTGTAGCATGATTCTTGTGGATTCTTCCAATCCTAAAAGCAAGGGCTCCAGTAGGGCTGAAGTGCAAGCATTCAAATGCAGGACTTCTCAAATTCCTGTTTCAGGCAGCCTCATGTAGAGAAATACTCCACACAACACAGCAAGCTTGCAGGACATTTCAATCCATTTCAGTCTCTTATTTCAAAGGAGAAGTAGTCCAGAACAGAGTTTACCTGAATTCACTTAATCCATAGTAGTCTATTTAGCAGAGTTACAGGAATAGCATTGTATCCCTGCAAGAGTAGTATTAAGGTGCTATGTAGACCAGTTGAGGCTTTTCAAAATCAGTTGTGCTGAATAAAATGTAAGATCATCGCCACAAGACACGTAACAAAGGAATACTGTGTCTTTTGAAGTCTGGGAAAGTAAAAGACTCATTTAATTCTTAAAGTAAGGTGGAATAAATCAAGATATTTTATGGTTCCGACACCAATCCGATGATAAGTTTTTGGGACACACTTATGATCATATGGTGTCCTAATTATATATAGTTTATGTTAAAGAGGTCACTTGTGACATTGGTTTTGATTTTGTATTTTTAAACTGAACAGTTTTTTTCTCTAAGAAATGGAGAATAATAATTTTATTAACAGGGTTACAAAAATTTTTAGAAGATAAATGTTTAATTCCAGGAGGAACCACTTTACAACAAACTAACAGTTTTGGAATATGTATGGGGAACACAAAACAGAATATAAGTTCAGCTCTTTATCTGCTGAGGTCTTTACCTTCTGTCAACAAAATAAGATCACTCCCTTCAGAACAAATCCTAAAAATGTAATGCAACTAAATAATGAATAGAAATGCTGTATTTTCATCATGGTGTGACCAAGTCTTTCGTTGATGTACTTTTTTTCCTATATGTGTATTAGGTTCACATTGACCTGTCTGTACTGCTAAACACTCTGGCTATATCTTGGCAAGATGCAGGTAGGCATGAAAAAGGATGTGACTCATTCAAAGAAAAAAGAAATACAAGAAAGAAGTAAGAGAATGGTAAATGAAAATAGAATATATCTGATGTGATGGGAATTAATTTAAGACCAGTTTGGCATTTGTGTAACATGATTTAGTGCAGTCAGAAGCCACTTTGGGAAGGGTGGAATGGTAACAAACAAAATACAAAAAAATTTGCTTTACACAGCAAACAACTGGATGCCAAAAGATAGAGGCTTAGAGTTTATAGGTTTTTAGCTCCACAAAAGATATATGTTAGTGAGGGTGATAAAAAATGCTACTGTTTTTAGTGTGTGTTCATCTCTTTTTTCCTATTTTGTGATTGAATTTAAAAGACATAAATAGGAGAGACTTTAGCTGAACCATTTGCCTGACATTACCTGACACTGATGAGGTTCAATTACCGAAAGCTTGAATTAGGTTATTGAATTAAGTTAATTTTACGCTACTTTAATTTGATAGAAAATGAAGAAAAGGGCTTTGACACTGCTTAGCTGTCAGTAGTTTGACGGATGAACTGTTTAAATTTATAGCGACTGGTTCTTGTGATTTTTTTTCTATTTCATAATATGTAATGGAATAAAAACTGCATATGACATCACAGAAAAAATAATTAAATCATAACATTTTGAAATATTTAAAATTATTACATTTTTTCATTCCAGTATCTTTGTTTGTGTTGCCTTTTATAACATAACCCAAATGCTAAAGTCTCTAAATAATTTGCAAATTAAAGTTTCCTTTACCTAAAAAAATCAGACGTATAAAATAAGATTTATGTTTTAAACTTTAGCAGCTGCATTTAAGACCATTAACTCTAAAGGTACTCAAGTCTTATTTTAAAAAGATGTGTATGAGATTATGATTTAATATGGCAATGACTTCTGATTTTTGTTTTAATTACAAAGCTTTATGTAAACCCACAATAGCTTTCCTATTTGTAAGTGCAGTGACTGCAGAAAATTTCAGTAAATATAGAATTTTGAAATGGCTGGAATAAGGTAAAAAGAAACATATTGAATAGGAAGAAGACCAGAAGACTATAGTTTTCTCAAAAAAATACTAATTTTTCAGGAATTTTTAAATATATCAATGAAGAGTAACTAAAGTAGACTCACTTGATATATTTTACTTAGGTTTTGAACTTGTTTCACGCAGGCTGTAACTAACATAGACTAAGGAGTGAGAAATAAGGTATTTACAGAGAGTAAAAATGGTCAGAAAAACAGAAAAGAATAAAGGATCAGTTTGGATAGTGTAAAAAATGACCATTTTTTTTTCTTTTAAGAAAACCACTACTTTAGAAATATTTATTTAGTTAACTCTTCGCCAGAGATAGGTTGTGAATCAATTTCAACCAATAAATGCCTTCATCCAGAACCTTGAGGTCTAGGCAGGGGAGAAAGAGGGAACATCTTGTATTCAGTTGCAAAATTTGATGAAACAGGTATTTTGTGACTATATTACACATTAGACAGGTGCCTGGCAAGATTCTAATGTTCAGAATATAGCCAAAATGCTACAGGAATGAAAAAATGACATCTGTGTGTTATAGTTGCATCTTCCTTTTATAACTCGTATGTTGGATTGCAGGGAATGAAATCTGTGTAGATGGGGTTTTCATATGAAGACTTCCAATTTTAGTATATTTTTATCAGCTTGCAGGTTCTACCTGTTCAGATGGAAGGAGTAATTCAGCCATGAGAGCTGAATTCAGCTCAGAGCTGAATTTACACTTCAGTTCATACTCCAGCCTTATTTGCTTGCCTGAACAAGCAGGGCAGGTGCAAGGCAGGGCGGGGGGGTGGCGGAGTCAGAGTGGGGAGAGATGGTGAGACAGAAGTGCTGGGGGAATCTGATTTTGTCTCTTGGAGGCTATCTGGTCAGACAGGTCTTCAGTGGGCTTAAAACACAGAGAAAATATATTTCACTAATCTTAAGCAAAATTAGTCTCTAGTTTCAACAAATAATGTGAAGACGTGGTTGTGCTTAGTACAGTAAAATATGAGCTGTGATACATCAGTATTTGTAATGCCTTCACTTCTAAAGGTATAAAAACTTGCAAATTCCTTAGTTTGTATATGTAATTCTAAATCCCTTCTTCTTTTAATACCCTTCAGTTCTATTTAATGCACAGAGTGATCAAAACAGTAAATATTTTGATGCAATTTTATGGCATTTATAATCTTGTTCACCTGTTTGCCTGTGCATTAGATTCCATATACCCTGCTGAATACTACCTCAAATCCAAGACTCCCTCTTGATCTATTACTTTAATCTTGCACTCTTAACTGCTTTCTTTGTTGAAACTATTTCTAATTCTCCAAACCTTTATCTAATTTTTAAAGTTTTCTTTTTTTCCAGAAAGCAATCTTGTACAGAAACACACTCTAGTAGTTTTGTAAAAAAATATACTCTGGCACTAACATCTTAAATTTAATACAGGGTTTTCCCCACACTTCCAGTTTTATATCAAAAGCATGATACTAGTGCTTTAGCAATGACGTCCATTCTTTTTACGAAAAGAGAAATTACAACAATGTACATATGCAAATATATCTATGCACACTATTTCCACACTTCATGTGTTTATTCTAACATAAAAGCAAAAGGATGGTAATATTTTTTTAATTACTTGTCCCATATCTCTAGGCTCTGTACTGGTAGCAACTTTCTTTGCTGTTTAACTGTCCAAACATGCTGCCTAACTTTTCATTGATGAAATCTCAAGTCCACTCCTCCATACTCTTTCCATACTTGATCCAACTACAGATCATTAAAAATGTCCCCTTTTTCTTGCCAAGCATTTTGGCCCTTCAGTGGTCTCTGTGCCCACCATGGTACAACCTAAATGTCTCAATGGTAATATGTATTAAACTCTCAAAAAAGCTTTCTCTTTGCTTCTATAAATGTATTCCTGTTTATTCTCATATTCTTACATGCATCCAGGTACTAACTAGCATTCAATACTTACTAAACAATATCTTTTAAAACTGCTGTTTTGACTTGTGAGGAATTGTCTCTTATGAGATCTTCAGTCCAAATTTTCTGTATAAAGCTCCTTTGAAAAGGTCAGAGAGAGCAGAATGAACCATCAGATCTCCTGTGTGCCCAACAGCAGTATGAATTAATGTTGCCAGTAGGTTTTAATGGCTGCATTAATACATAACCAGTTTAGCCTGTTACTTCATGCTTAGGTATTAATTTGGGAGACAGAAGCTGGAAGTCTGAACCTTGTCAGACTGAAAAGAAATCTGAAGCCTGGCATACCTTAAGTGAGTACTAAAAACATAGGCTATTAAAGAAAATGAGAACAACACCATCCTTTCCTTGCCTTTAATAGAAAGTCTACAATTATATTTTATAATAACATGTAGTCCATCATATTATAGTCAGATCCTGCAACCGGATAAGTTAAATCATGCCATCCACTGAGATAAATCTGTGGTGACTTTGCTGAGATCCCAGAGGAGTGCAAGGTCAATTCTTAGTCGCTAGTTATGGAACAAGATCTTAGATTTGCAAGCATTTTGGATAGGGAAATATATTTTATTTGGTACTTAGTGTGAAAAGGCTAAGATAAGATAAAAGTAAGTATATTTTATAACAGTGAATAACAGTAACGTAATTGATTCAAAATTAAAACAGTAAAAAATCTATTTACAAACAATATTTTTTCATTAAATATACTTTAATAAAGAAATGTTTGTGCAAGTCAGACTTTCAGAAAATGTTTTTAAGTTCCTTACATAAATAGAATGCCAGCTAGTCTTTCATGAATTGCGTAGAAACTATATTGAGAACATTTTACATGTTATACAAGCTCCTTAACAATTATTCCTTCATTTGAGGAAAATAATTAGTATTCTAGCTGCTGAATGTAATGACTTTCCTAACACAAATATGACTATATTTTTCTGTAGGTATTGCATCTGAAGCAAATGCAAAATAACATGCTATTTATTTCTATTTTGACACAGACTAGTAAATTATATTTTCATAATAAATAAAATATTTAAAAAGTTAACTGAAAAAATCAGGTGAGAAAAGCACAGTAAAACTGTGACTAGCAATGTCTGAACTTAATACTATGTCAGTGTCTTTTATGGTCTGGCCAGAGCTATGCAAAAAAATTAATTTTTTGGTTCACTGCTCAACTCAGAAAAAAATTAAGGTCAAATCTGAAGAAGTTTTTAATTAAACCATATATTTCATTTGACATCTTCTCTCTGCAGTGTTCATTTCTGTTTCCTCTGCTCTTCTACCACATTAAAGAAAGAAATAATGTTTTTTTAAATAAAATGTATCAGAATTTTGTTTTACTTCATCCAAATGCATTTCAAAATATGATTCACTTCAACACATTAAGTTTCTTGCTTGTCCTGTGATTTACATGTGGCTGGAAGAATTCAGTACTCACCTGTGAATGATTCAGGTGACTAAACTATAGATTTTCTGAGTAAAAGATTCAACATTACAGGTCTTAGACTTGGTCTTGAACTGATAGAGTCAGAATTAACCCTGATCCTCGTGACACATTCTAATTTAAGTCAAAGAGGGTGTATTACTAGTATCACGAGTAGTATTAATATTAGTGTTCTAATATTGTGTTTTCTAAGGTGGCAATGCTCACACCAACTTAACCAACTGGGGAATAAGCCAGGCCAACCAGAGCAGTGACAAATATTCCTTAGCTAACTCCCAAGATGAGATCCAGAAGGCCAACCACCTCAAGGGTGTGAATGGCTGTGGTGGATCCTCTTGCTCCCCTCCAGGCAAACTCACATGCTTGACTATGTCTCTGAAATGCCTGCACACCAACACACACAGCATGGGGAACAAATAGGAAGAACTAGAGATCTGTGTGCAGTCGCAGGGCCATGATCTCATTGGAATTACTGAGACATGGTGGGATAGCTCACATGACTGGAACGCTGTCATGGATGGCTATGTCCTCTTTAGGAAAGATAGGCCACCAAGGCGAGGTGGTGGAGTTGCTCTTTATGTGAGAGAGCAACTGGAATGCATTGAGCTAATATGAGAGACACTGTTGTGGATGTTTACTACAGACCACCAAATCACAAAGAGGAAGTTGATGAGGGCTCCTACAGGCAGCTGGAAATAACCTCATGTTCACAGGCCCTGGTTCTCCTGGGGGACTTCAACTCCCCTGATTTTTGCTGGAAAGACAACACAAACATGGTCCCGGAAGTTTCTGCAAAACATTGATGACAACTTTTTGACTCAGGTGGTGGAAGAACCAATGAGGAGAGGTCTGCTGCTGGACCTTGTGCTTACAAACAAAGAAGGACTAGTTGGGGATGGGAAGGCTGGGGATAGCCTTGGCTGCAGTGACCATGAGATGGTGGAGTTTAGGATCCTGTGTGGAAGAAGCAGCGCAAAAAGTAGAAAAAGTAGAATTACAGCCCTGGATTTCAGAAGAGCTAACTTTGACCTCTTCAAAGACCTGGTTGGAGGAATCCCAGGGGCTAAGACTCTAGAAGGAAGGTGAGTGTAAGAGAGCTGGTTAATATTCAAGCACCACTTCCTCTAAGCTCAAGATCCGTGCATCCCTAGGAGCAAAAGAGGCAGGAAAGCTGCATGGATAAGCAAGGAGCTTCTGAAAAAACTCAGATGGAAGAAGGAAGTTTACAGAATGTGGAAAAAGGGACTGGCCACTTGGGAGAAGTGCAGGAGAGTTGTCAGAGTATGCAGGGATGCAACGAAGAGGATTAAGGCTCACTTGGAATTAAACCTGGCAAGCAATGTCAAGGACAATAAGAAGGGCTTCTTAAGATACATCAGCAGAAAAAGGAGGACTAGGAAAAATGTGGGCCTACTGCTGAATGAGGTAGATGCTCTGGTGACGGAAGATGCAGAGAAGGCAGAGTTACTGAGTGCCTTCTTTGCTTCAGTCTTTACTGCTAAGGATGGCCCTCAGGAACCCCAGACCCTGGAGGTAAGAGAGAGGGCTTGGACTAAGGAAGACTCTCCCTTGATCCAGGAGGATTGGCCCAGAGATCGTTTAGGCAAACCTGACACCCACAAATCCATGGGCCCTGATGGGAGTGCTGAGGGAGTTGGCAGATGTTACTGCAAAGCCGCTTTCCATCATCTTTGAAAGGTCCTGGAGAAAAGGCAAGGTGCCTGAGGACTGGAGGAAAGCTAATGTCACTCCAGTCTTCAAAAAGGGCAAGAAGGAAGACCCAGGAAACTACAGGATGGCCAGCCTCACCTCCATCCCTGGAAAGGTGATGGAACAAGTCATTCTGGATGTCATCTCTAAGCATGTAAAAGAAAAGAGGGT